>JALXJV020000016.1:8721729-9247601 GCA_024633595.2 Lepomis macrochirus
TTGTGAGCACCTCATTTAAATCTCTGTGAACTGCACTCCCACTTGAGTTCCGCACAAGTTCAACATTACAACTTCAGGTTTGTGAAATTTAATAATATTTTTTTTTTCAACAGGAGCCAGGGTTTGAAGGCTGTGGAGATGTAGTCCTGAGGTAAAGTCACTTTGCTGAGATGAATAATTATAAAACCATTTGTGCTAACTCCCCCTAAAGGTATTAAAAGACTTCTGAAGATCTGCACTGTGGCATTATTTAATTGCAATTTCTGGGTAAAATATTTTGCAATTACTCTTATTTGAACACAAATACTCTTATTGTAACAGTAAACAAAAAGACTACAAGGTTGGTAAAAGGCCTTGTTTTTGCCATGCTAGCACCGTGGTTCTATGGTAATGTCTTTCTGTCAGTAAGTCAGCTGGTCAAGTGGTCGGTTCACCACTTTGGCCCAGACTGAAATATATCAACAACTACTATTACTGGATGGATTGCTATGACATTTTCACAGTCCCCAGATGATAAATCCAACTTACTCTGGTGATCCCTTGACCTTTTCTCCTGCCCCACCCTGAGGTTGACATTATCTAAATGTCTCGATTACTGCATGGTTTGCAATGAAATTGGCACACACGTTTATTTCCCCCGGGGGAACATGATAAACATTGTATTTGCTAAACATCAGCATGTCAGCCTTGTAATCACTGTCACGAAGATGACTCAGCATGTTGACCAAGGGAATGGTATAAAGCTGGAATAAAGTCCCATGGCCTGTTTGAATAAGATTTTTTCTAATTCGCTGGAAGTGTTTCAAAACCATTGAATCCAACACATACACTGAAAGAGTTATTGCTCACTATGATGCTTCCTCTTCTCCATACTGGAGAGACATATGAGAGATGGAGGATCAACTATCCAGCACTTGCTCTGTATAAAATATGCATTGTAAAGTTCAGCCAAAACTAATATGAGGCTTCAGGAGTCTGAGTTAGCCAAATTAAAAGGCCAATGTCTATCAATACTTATTTTATAATTATCTTGCAAATTCTAAATAGAAAAAAAGTTCATTTTGACTGAAAATTATGTCTGAGATGACTTGTGTAACTCCTGTGGAATTCATTCCCTATGACCATTCAGGAAGTGGCACTCTCTCACCTCATAAGTACAGCAGAACATTGTAAACTGTCCACACTGTGATTAAGAAGTCACTCACAAAAGATTATTCAACAGCCTTGCTAAATAAAATAAAAGGACGAAAGCAGAGCATTAGCAGAATTAATTAAATTGGTTTGTTGTGCCCATTGAGTCCAATAGGTCGATCCAGCGCTCCCTCTACTCTCAACAACAAAGAATTATTCAGCTCCTCATCCCAGGGCAGGGTGAATGAAAATTAACAAGTGGTAAGACTGAATGACAAAGAAATGACATGCTGCAGATATATAATGGCCTAATTCACAAAAAGTCTTTAATACAAATGAATTAATGCTGCATAAAATCCCCAAACCTCATATATAAGTTACTGTATCAGTCATAACTGGGAAATCCATATATTGTTAAAGTCATCCATTTTCAAAGAAGCCAGCCTTGGTTACTTACTACTGTATCATTAGTTATTGAACACCAACACATTCCAGGATTAATTTTGGCAAGTTTTGTAACTTTATGAATTCTCTGTTCTTTTGTCTTTTAATGATCACCAGTCTGGTTTAACTTGCTGATGCTGGAAAGAAAAATCAAATACCAAATGTCTAATATTAAATTAGGTATATAGCAGTAGGAAGCATTCAGTGAAAGTTGTGATTTTGCAATTTACCAGATATGTTTTTATATGTTACATTTAGCCATTATGTTGATTAAAAAACAATCCAGGCGGTATTATGTTTATGTTGTGTATTATGTTTACTCCTGAATTAATTTGCAATCACCAATTATTAGTATATAAACTTAATTTCTGGGAGACAAGATCAGCATAGGACTACTCCACCAGTCGTCCAGATAACTCTATGCCTCTGCTTCTTGGAACAGAGCCGAGATCTTGCATATATGCATGCTTTTCAACTCTAACTTTTCTTAGTTGAGTGACATATGTTATAATTCAAAATGGATATTTTGCATTGGCTACCACATTAAATCTGGATAACTCCATGGCAATGCCTTCCTCACAGCCTCTCTCCTTTCACTTCCACTCTTCCCTTGTAAAACCCTCTGTTCTGGCTAGTCTGTTTCAGCACAGTGGTTGATCAAAGGGTAAAACAAAACAAGCACGCTTGAAAGACAGTGCTCTGCAATCAGAAAATGACTCATCTGGGAGTCCTTCTCAGGTAAGAATAAAATCTATTTAGTTTCACCTCGCTGTCTCTCCAGTGTGTTCCCCACTGGGTCAAATACACAGTAAACAGAGTAGGCTATTTTAACAGGTCTCTGTAGAGGCTGCTGTTCAAACACAGAGAACGTTATTAACATTTCCCTTTTTCTCTTACTGTGGGTAGTGGATGGGTAAGGAGTTACCATCCTCTGTTATTCTGAGGAGATATTTTCGGTGAAGTGAAACACACAGCCCAGGAAACAAATATCACGACATTAATTATCAAACAAAGGAGGATGTAGTGATAGAAACTGAGTGGAAGAAGAAATGAGAAATCGTATCAGTTGGTAACCTATTTACTTCCAGCTCTGTCTGCAGTAGGGGGTATAAGCACTTGTGCTGACAAAGACAGAGCACTCCAGCATGGAGAGCATCTTGTCAAAGAAACTGCACCATGAAGAAGATGAACACAAAGGGGTTTTTTAAAGCCATTTTTAGCATTTAGGTTTTAGCTGGCCCTGTATATCCTACAGCTTCTCCCTGGACTCATACTGACTCAGTCTGGCTGAGACCTTCAGGCTTACAGCTTTAGCAAAGAGGAGTTCATCTCATTAAAACTATTGTAATCACTACAGGCGTGTTATGTTTTGTTAAAGCAGCAATAGCCTTTTTTTATTAACTGGAATCACAATGAAGCGTCCTCACCAGAGAGCATTTATAGAGCATATTAAGAACCATGACAAAAATGAGGAACGGAATAATAGAGTAATAATGCTATGTGACACTGAGGCTTAATTTATTTTGTAGTGTGCAGCAGAGGATGTCAGATGCTTTGTCCGTTCACTCCATGCAGTGCCAAATTATTTTTACGGTCTCTTTATGTGCCTGACCTTCACACAGACAAGCATAACACACAAAGTACAAGGTCATTCACATCAGCCGTAAAAACTCAATACTCCCAACTCCTAGTATGGCATCAAAGAACGGGACATGCTCCTGCCCGGCTCTGCTCGCTGCTGATTAACTGAAATCTTTGCACTTGGGCCAGTTTGCAGCAGTGGAACAGGAGAGCCTCCTGTCAGCAGGTTTACCTCATTTGCATTAAAAAAAGTTGAAGCTGTTGACTAATCAAATTTCAGTATTGTGCCCTATCTGCTTGTGAGGTGCAACTGTATTCCTAAAATTCAGTCAAAATATCTAATTTGGTTGAGTTTGGTTTTATTTCAGCTACACTTGTCTGCAAAATATACTGATACAGCAGGGTTCGATTTGTGCAGTCAACAATACAACAGAGACTCTGTGACTTTGTGACAGGATGGTTGATGCTTCACACACAGCTAGACACTGTACAGCAGGGGTCACCAAACTTTTTTCTCTGGGGGCCACATTATCGTTCCTGACTATGATGGGTGGGCCGGGTCAGCTATATAACATAGAATTGTATGACCAGACCAATCTGACCACCAGCAGGCCTCATAGTTTAGTAGAGATTACTAGCCTTGCACAGCCATATTTGTTTACTGTTTTTACTAGTTGTTTGCAAAAGTAGTAATGAGTCTTCACACTTTGTTTTAATTTGAAATACCACAGATTCCATTTTTTTTTCTAATAATGGTGACGACGCAGATTATATTCTTTGAAAACCGCCACACTTTCTTTACATATAATATAAACTGCACGGTCCATAATCGTTGGTCCACTGTTCTTTGAAAACTCTGCACTCTTGATCAACTTTTCGTTTAACGCTAGCCATTTTGCGGTCAGTTTGACAGTTTGCTGACAGTTTGACAGTTTGCACGCACGTTGTCTATCACAGCTTGATTGCGAGCATGTCGGTTGACGAAAATTCGGCAAATATAGTTAATTTTATAAATATAAATTTTTAACTGAAAATATCAACAAAATACCAGATTTTAGTATTTAATTTTTATTATTATTATTTGCCAAAAAGCAATTTAAAAAAAATTAACGATTGCCAGCCGGTTCAAGTGGTGTGGGGGGAGGGGGGGTCAGAGGGGCTGGGGGGCCAGTAAAAGGGGGGTGGCGGGCCTGAGTCGGCCCGCGGGCCTTAGTTTGGTGACCTTTGCTGTACAGCATCTGAACTTTTGAATTTTTCAACAACAATCATACCATCTAAATTAATTTGAGAGCGATGTATTAAGGAAACTATTCTGCACACATGGGCTTTATCAAACACAAATGAGAAGCTCAATGGATGTCTTTTATGTATTTCAATATTAGTATTAATTGAAGCTGCAGGAGCCATTCAGTAATGAGATGACCTTCTATCTTTGATTGCCATCATTTGCGCAATGGTACTTCAGGCTAGATATATCCAGTAGCTACAGAAAGTCTTATAATTACTTCTGTCCCCAGTTACAAACTAGTCATGGCTGTGTGTCTTTCCCTATTCCTCCTTCAAGCTTCTAATGGAAAAATTCAACTGTGGGGGATTTGACCAGAAATGGAACGTTTTGTGTAAGAGTGACGTGAAAGCCCTGCGCTGCTTGAAAGGGACGTTTAAGAGGGGAGCTGCTCTGAAAGCTAACTCTTCTATGAGAATATTCTCATGGGATTAAGGATCTGATTGCTACGAATCTCCTGCCTTGTGGCACTCATGAGACTAGCCGCCAGCTTTTATGACAACCTCAGTCAGCTGCCTGCCAGTCAGAAAGAGGGACATAAGTTCAAAATTATATCTCAATTGCATAATCAATGTAAAGTGCTTTTGAAGAGATGTCACAACATTTTTAACATTGCTTTGATAACTTGTTTATCATTACAATTATGATGCTTTCAATACTGATCAAATTTAAATTAGACAAAGCAGAGCACTCGTTTGTCATTCACTTTAGGATTTTCTGTCAGTGGTATGCCCAAGGCACAATTGCAGTGTGGATGTGTTTGGGTTTTTACAAAGCTTGAGATATAGAATATCTGATTGGAGCAACATTTTTCAGCCTCAGATCAATAGTCAAGTTTAATTTTATTCACCTTGATCCTAATCAGGCTGACTCTGTGTACTCGATTTAGCCTTCCCAAGGGAGATATGCATGGAGGCAGATAACAAACCCCATTTCTTTATTTCAAATTTTAATGAGACAGCAGTTGTGCACATTTGCAGGAATTTGCTGAATTATAATAGCAAGCTGCATAATTGATACTATAGGAATTGTACAAGGGAAACATCTTGAAAGCTTTTCAGTGGTTACAAAAAGTAGGGGGAAAACACTTAAATCAAATGTGTGTCACAACAAACTGCTGTGTGAGAGAACATTGAAGCTTGGTTGGATGAACGTGTTCTCTAAAACCTCTACAGAATGTGTTCATATTAAAGTTGTTGGTTTTGGACATTGTCATGAATTAAAAAAAATAACCCAGGTGACTCTTTGATGTATATATGAATGGCTAGCTAACTCGCAAACAAGATAGTTTTACTAGTGAGAGAACTGAACTGAACCCCTTGCTTCTAGTCTTTGTTGCAAGCTAGCCTAAACATGCCTGGATTTCAGTTTTATACCAAAAGTAAAATTAAAATTATATAAAATTATATACTAGTATACTATATTAGCAGACAGCTGCTTTCCTTATCTAATGCAAATTTGTTTGGATGGGATTTTTGATCACTCACATTTTTCACAACATTGAAATGTCTATTTTTACTGTGACATTTACAATTTCCTCACTTTCTAAAAGTTTAATGTTCAGATTTGTACCTGATCGACAAAATTCACCCCCACTGCCTTTAAAACAATAATATTCTTACCCCTCAAGTTAGCGAGAGGGAATTGTTTGATGTTGATGTGTGGTTGCAGTCAATAAAACACTCACTGATTGGCGTGTTGCAGAAGTTTTTGGAGCATATAAAGCAGTGCAGCAGGAGCAGTTTTCTGCTCTGTGTGAATCCCTGCTTATTTACCTTTACCTCTCTATACACTATGCAGCAGAAGAAATCCCATTTTGACAGGGATACCCAACTGTTGTCAAACTGCTGACAACATGAGAGCCCATAGGACAAATCACCTGACAGCACTCATAATATTAAAATACATATGTGAGTTTTGAGAATGTATTTCCAAAAAGTTAACAAATGTGCCATCTCCAACACATTTTGTAACTTTCCATCAGAGTCATTCTATAAAAAACAAAACAATATCAGACTGAATGATGAATGACTGAATGCAAACTCTGTTATACAGTGTCAACTTCAGCAAAAAGGTTACTGCAATTCCAGTGGGATCTGAGAAATTACTGCAGGCTAGAGGTGATTTCTAGCAATGATTATTAGTCCGCAAACCACAACACTTTATAATTTAAGAGTTTAGCTAAAGGCAAGATTACTCACTAGAGAAAAAAAATCCATTTGATGTGTTATTTGTCTGAGCAATGGGGGTCGTTGAAGGGAAAAGAAACTTTTGAGGCTCGCTGTAACACTGTCATTAATTAAATCATTAAATAATTAACTACTTGAAAGAACCATTTCTGATTTAGTGACTGAAGAGCGAGCAAGCAAATACGCAAACCTCAATAAACATGAACCTTAGTTTTCCCCACGTTCATTACCACACATTCATTACCGCAACTACGAACAGCAACAAAAACTAGCACACACAGTAACACAGAACACAACACAGAAGAAAGCAAGAAACTGTATAGCAGGGTGCGGGCAAGTGGCTTGGTAAATCTGAGATGTACAGAGATAATTACAGATGAAACTGATTTGTTCACGGTGATTGTTAGAAAACAGCCGATTTGTAAGAAATGCTGTACAACATTTTATATAGTTCATTTTATCAGTAAAAAAGACTACAGCACCAGGAGTCATTGAAATAGAGGTTGCTACTTGCACATTTCCTGGGTTTAGTTGTCAGGATGTATGGCTATATGGGGGATAAAGTCCGCTTGAACAGCTGGATGAAGGAGGAGGATCTGTGCCCGCACTGTAATGCATCATAAAGGAATTAAGTAGAATAAGCTAATCTTTTGTAATGAACTTCACATAAATATATTTTTTACATTCATTTCAAGTTGATACAACTTTAAATACTGTAATTTGAAATTCTTAGTTGATAGAAAGTACTACAGATGGTCCACTCAACTCAAAAAATTAAGTTTGTTAAGAAACATGATCTGCTACAGAACAGAGGGATTTTGTAGTTTGAAGAAACCATATACGATGGAAAATTGTTATACATCTTTAAAGTTCAATTAACTCAACTTTTTAAGGCAGAAATGTTTTTTAAATGAACCACCTTAAATTGTTTTACAATGGTTTGGAAACAGCCTTGACTTTGATGGAGAACTCTCAATCAGTTAAACAAACAAACACAGAGAGTGCTTCTCAGGTATGCCTCTTGTAGCCAGATGGGATGTCCCATCACTGGGATTGGAGCAGATGTTAAGGGCCTGATGACGTTGTCTATCCATTAGCCTTGTCTATGTTGTGCTTAGGGCTGCAGATGGGCCATGATTTCAAACTGTTTCTTAATATTGTCAAATAGTAAAGTAAAAAATAAAGTAAATTGTTTTATTATTATATATACTAGTTGCAATAGTTGTACAACTTCATGTTTACACATGTTCACGTTTACAAAATAGCTCTTTGTCTTCAATTAATCTTTGTTGCTAACAAAACTGGAAGAAAGGTTCAGAACCTTTCTTTGAATGAGTGATGTTCACGAATTGTCCCGGTTTAACTGGCCAGCTATGTTTGATACAAACATTGTCCTTATGTTATATAAGTTACTTGATTCGTTCAGGGGAATGTGATGGCACTTGAATGCCTCAGTCAGTCAGCTGACCAAGAGCGCAGTTTAAGGTGCTTAATTAAAGGTGGATTCAAGCGCTAAATTATCTTGAGAAAGCTGATCCAGACTTAGGCAGTTAAAAATGAAAACGCAGTTTACACTCAGGTTTGTCAATACATGTGATAATAATCCACCAAGATTGTTGACCAAAACACAGTTTTGTTTTCCCCGTCCTCATTACAGTGTGAGACTAGCATTTTCACATTTGAAGAGCATTTTTGAAAAACATGCTTTTAAGGCATGACAAATGCCTGCATGGTGTGAATGGAAGGCCAACATAGAGAAGAAAGATGTGTTTGGCTAACACTGTGCACATGGCCTTAATAGGACATTTACGTTACAAAGCTCAGTATAGGAAAAGTATTGCAAGTACAGTAGTGCATTGAGATAAAAGAACACTCACAGTTGCATCAAGATCCTTTCAATTCAATATCCACCTAAAACAGAAATGTAAATAAATAAGTCATTTGTCATTTACAGCTGATCAGGTCTTTGAAAGGTCTCTATATCTATAGCATCTATGGCCACATGAGACCTAAGTTTATGATTTAGTAGGGATGTGACGCAAGATTAAATTATGACATTATTATTAAATTATGACATTATGATAAAAAGCTGTCTCGTGAGACTCACTCAATTGGCATTTTTCACGTGCTGTCAAGCCACACATTAATTTTGTCACTCAGTGAAATACAAATGTATAACTGATAAGATAGACTCACTGAGCGAATCAACTCCGCTCTGCTGACGCAAAACCAGCGTACGCCCTGATATTTATCAACTGAGCTGCACCCCTTGCGCTGAGTCCAGACAGCTGTGACAAGTGGTAACGTAGCTGGTAGAGTTTTGCAACATAAACATCTAGAAACCGAGGCACAAACTGCTCTGTTTGGGACTGTGAGCACTTTATGAGCTGCCAATGTTATCGTGTGTGGATTTGTGGTGACATTTCAGCCTGATCACAAGTGTTTCAGGTATTTTTGGTTTCACATGCAACATGCAGTCCCAAACTGCATCGGTCAAACGTTCTAAAGGGGATATCGTTACTACAAGTGGTAATGTAGCTGGTAGAGTTGCCCTTTACTCTGCGTTGCCGCAGAGTAAAGGGCAGCAAAATGACTGAGCACTGCACTGCATTATATTCTAGTAGAGTTAGGCTATAGAGTTTGAATTGTCACCTGCCACTTGAATTTTGGTTGAAAGATTCTGTTGGATCTGGGGACCCCTCGATTGTTCTTCTAGCATCACCATCAGAACAAGCTTTGGCTTATTTTCTAAAGCAATTCTATCACCCACAAGTTACAATATTGGCTTGACAATAACAGCTGATAAGGCAATGCATTTACATTTGCTGTAGGAGGAAGCCAATATGAGGGTAACTATAGATATTGTTCAGTTGCAACAGCTTTTACAGTGATGCTAACTGGCTAAAAATGCATTTGTCTAATGTGATTTTTTCTTCTTTGTCACCATAAAGTGAAAAAGCCCTATCTAAATTATTCAGTGCCATTTGGTTAAATGTGAAATCCTGATAGACCCGATCCTAGCACTCTGCCTCCTTTGAGCTTATTTTTCAGAAACAACAGAAGCTCACTGCAGCATTGATGTTTGATTTCAGCTTTGATGGTGCAACAGTGTGGTGAAATTGCAAATAAATACACTCTGAGACCTTGAAATGAAATGTAAATGTGGCCTGACTGTATCACTGCACATATGGGTTTATTCTTTCTTACAGCCACCAAACACTGGGAAAGACCAGTTCCCTGGGGCTTCAGCCCGGCATGCTCTTTGAATAATCCAGCCGGAGCTGAGATCCCACTCATTAAGGAAATCCTTTATTGATTTCTCAATTTTTTGAAAAGCGTCACCCCTCTGCTGAGTCCTACAACTAATATAGATGTACATGGATACATTTTTCAATCCTCCAGAGAACCCTAGCAGGATTTATCAAAACAACGACACATTTTCTGTTATAACCAAAACAGGATATATATCATGAATGAAACAAGGCAGTAAATAAGAAATAGCAACACAGTCACTAAACAAATATAAATGTCTTTTCTTAATCAGTGCTCACTGCAGTCTTGATACTGTACACAGTCTCCAATGTATTGTTAAAATTATGTTAGAATATCGCATTTTTCTCCACAGAGATAAAGATACTTCACTTTCCCAAATTAGTTGGATTCCCTAGTTAAAAAAGGAAAATAAAAACTTAAATAAATATGTGTTTTTCTTTTTTTAGAGAAAAGAAGCTTTGATGTACAATACAGCCCCATCTGGGATGAGCACTCGTATCTAAGAATAAAGCAGCTCTTTTCCTGTTTGTTAAACTAGGCCGTATAAAACGCAAATAACTTCTGATAGGTGAATCCCAGCATTTTAAAGACTTTTTACAGAAGAATAAATTACACTCATCTCAAAGATGACAAATGAAAACCTGGGAGAGAAGATCTTACTTCTTCAGGAGACTAAAGCTGACACTGGATGAGCACAGTGTCTCTCTGTCGTGTTTAAATGCAGATGCTTGTGAATGTCAAAATAAATCCAATTGTAACGCTCTGTTTTAGAGGATATAGTATTCTGAAGCTTAACAGGACTGTATATGATCTCTTGAATTTCAAAAACAACATTTAAGAGGCACAAGCAACATTGTGCACATTTGAACTTGACTGTGATTTTATTCTAAAATCTTTTTTTTTAATGCATAAACTAATGATATGAAATCTACATCAGCGCAACAATACTAATTTAATAAAAAAATACAATACCGAACACATACATACAGAGCACTGCAAATCACGCTGTGCTGTGCCAGTTGACAGCACTGATGTGTTGTGCAGAGGGAAACAGCAAACCTCCACCATCATATGTGATATTTCCTATAGCATTTTTCTCACACCCAATTTGATACCAAATATTTATTACAGATAACTGATTGTTCTCTTGTGCCTTACAAGCTCAGATGGTGTTTTTGAACTCTTATTAAATGGCTAGTCCAACAAACTGCTCTTCAGTGTGCTGTGAGTTAATGTGTACCTCGAAGTTACAACGGGCGAGTATGGCTGTTTAAAAGGGATCGTCTTTCAAACGTCACTTTAAGAGTTAAATAGTAGTCCCATTAGCTGCAGTATTTCAGTGCTCGATTCTGCTCTCCAAGACACTGATGAAGGTCAAGCTTAAATGGCTACAGCTCTCTGTTTGAGCCAGAGACTCCCAGCTTAGCCACAGCTCTGGGAACTGGCTCACACAAAAGATTTACCCCACAATGCTGCTGGCCTAGATAGACACACCAAGCATACAATAGGATAGATGTGCATAATTTAGAGCACATCTTTCCTGCATTGACATGGCCAAAATTAAAAGTGAGCTTGTGGGCCAAATTATGTATTAAAATAAATCACGTCCATGGTAGACATGGGGACGTTAAATCAATATTTGCCAATATGAACGTAATACTCAGACTTCTGACATAAAGCCTGGAGCTGCTGCAGAGACAGTGAATATGAGACAGATGTGTGGCCCAGAGGAATGTTTACTCATTTAAACCAGACTATTCCAAATACATCCTCGCACTGTAACACGTGTTTTATTGTACAACTGACTGTTCTTCAACTAAAATTTCTGTTGTTATATTTCACTTCAAAGCATTTTGATAACGCTTGTTACAGTCCCTCGGTTTTTGCTGGAGTCAAACTGACATCAGGGGGATATATTCAGAGGAGAGGCATGTTACGTTTGAGATTTCCTTTCTTATTTTTAAAGTGGTTTTCATTTCCAGTTAAGCAACAACTCATAAGCCATCTTAGCCCTGCAAGGATGTCAAATCCTCACACTTGGTGTCCCGGTTACAACCCTTTTGAACATACGCTCTTTCAAGTGAAATTAATCAATCTCTTTATCACTTGGGCAGTGTCATTACCCAACCACAGAGTGAGAAATGAAAGTGCTAATCGCACAGCAAGTGGGGCTTTTGTGTGGGAAGGCCAAGTTTTCCTCCAAAAGCTGCTTTGGAAATGCATTTTCAATTGAATTTGTTAAGCGAGTGAAGGATGAATCGGGAGATTGCCTCACATTCCCTTTATAAGGGAGTGACGTGTGACATAAGCTTTCCAAACAGTTGTCTAAAGGTGGTTCACAGAGCATTCACAGAGCAATACATATACTGTGTAGAGCATGCTGTTCATTGAAGACATGTCAGTCAGACTGGGACCATAAATCCTCAGCAGAACACGCGAGGTCATGATTATTACTTTGCACCAATGTCTCATTAACCACTACACGTTACCACAGCATACACATCATTATGGTAACAATCATAGCCCTACTTGTCACCATGGGGCTGTGGATGAATAGTCAGTCAGAAAGAAGGGATGATGCTAACCGCCTAGGCGAAAGGAAGGGACCCTCTGGCTTGATGATGTCCAATAGCAGCTCAAGGTTTATGCTCCCTAAAATTATGCATCAGAAAAGAGGAGTTTCCCCACAGAACTGGTTGCATAGATAATGAATGTAGTTTTACACTATTTTTCTCCTGTAATGAGAAGTAGTGTGTGTGTGTGTGCGTGTGCGTGTGCGTGTGTGTGTGTGTGCTCATGCATGCAGCATTTCCAATAGTATGAACCTTTACAGGTTATCAGATGGCTGTCTTGTTAAATTCTTACACTTAAATGGTAAAGCTTCATTGTAAGTTAATATATTCCATAGAATACCAGTGAAGCGAGCCCAGCAAATAACGAGAAGCTAGGTGAGGTGCAGTTGCATGTCTCAATGCATGGAATTGTAAGCGACCTCATCCAATGATTTTGCTCCAGGGATGAACAAGATTTGACCCGGATGATTGTATGTGAAGACTCAAAAAGGGGTTCATTAACACATTTATAGCAAAGAAGAATAATTAAATAGTTTACCTGCTTTCCATGAGAAATGATGGTCCTTAGGAAACACAATGTCTGATGGGACAGAAAAGGCAAAGAGAGACAAAAGGAGGAAGAGGCTGAGGTAGCTCCCAGCTTGCCGTGTCCAGGCAATGACCCCAAAGTCATCTTTTAGAGTCATAGTCCAGCTCATTGCTTCCTCTCTTACTCCTGTGGGAAGAACGTGGAATTAATCAGTAACTCACTCCAAACCAGAGGAAGAGATTGTGTGTAGCTCTTTTTAAATGGGGAAAGTGCAGGAGGTGTCAGCCACTCTGAGGCTGCTGTGTAGGAAATGTCCCACTGAAACCTCCAGTCCAGAAACATGACATTCACTGTCACCTTCCAAAGTGCATAACACTCTCACATGTGAATCATAATGTTTCATTCTTTTTTTGGTAAATCCAGCATACCATGTGTGGTTCTCCTCCCACATAGACCAGGCATAATTAGTCTGATAGTCTTGAGCATCTCAGCCTCCCAAGGCAGAAGTGGAAACATGTACTGAAGGAAGGGCAGACTTTAAGCTTGGAGTAATACAGGGTATTAGTACATTTTTATTGCAGCTCATTTATTGCCATATCCTGCTATTGTGATTCATGTCCTGTGAGTGTTGGGGATTAGTCCTGGATTCACTAGGCCTCTAATTGTGTTGCACCAACAGCAAAATTAATGAATATGGAATTGTATCTGTAACACCTGATGCTTTGAGAGACTGATGTTACGGTGTTCATGACGGTGATTCATTTTCCAAAAAACACATTTTGCTGCACTGTTGCTCTTGGGTATTGTGAGATTTGTTATTATTGGCTTACCAACCCACAGAGCGCTCCCTGCTATTTTTTTTGTCATTCTGCAATCATAGAACTCAACCTAAAACCTTTTGGATTCACAGCAAAACTTAGAATTGCAACACATAATTTGGTGTAAAATATAATATAATTACACAAATTGTGCAAAATACAGAGGTGATGCAAAAGAAAAAAGGAATTGAAAAAGTTAAGTTTTTCCAAACTGAGAGATAGGTGATATTCACAAGTTGGTGTCAGCGATTCACAGGTCAGGTGGAAACTTTTTGAGATTTAGATTTTTAAGTTGTAACTATTCTGTACTGTTGTTTGTATTTTACACCAAAAAGCAATATTAATATATTAAATATGAAAGCAAGATTTACCTACTGCGCTTAATCATAAAGTGCATCATGGCAAGATGTAATTTCATTTTTCTTGTAATGTTACAGATCACCACAACACAGTGGGTTTACATTTTGTCTTGATGTCTAAGTATCATCAAGATTGTCTGATGGTTGATTAAATGCTGAGCGGCAGCAGGCATTTGAGATTTAAGATTATTTACACATGGTGTGTCTGTGAAAACGCTGGGTGCCAGATCATTTTTGCTTGATTTCATTCAGGGAAATTACATTTTGACTTTGCTGCTTTAGCTGTGTTTTGGTGGGGGTAAAATGTGTTTAATGAGAAAGAATTGCAGGGTGGAGATGGCTTAGTGCCCAGAAGTGCGCTGCCAGATGCCTAGTTTTTGATGGACTGTCCAATTTCCCTCAGGGTTTGATGAGTTATTCTATAGTCAACAGTGTTTTTGTATCTTTGTGTCAGAGGGTTTTAACTTGCACAAATTCAGGATTTGACATTTCAGACTCAAACAACTCTTGTTTGTATCTGTCAATACCAAACCTGCAACATGGGTTTCACACTCACTACACAGGCACATGTGTAGCATACCATTTGCAATCTGTCAACCTAAAAGACAGTGATAGAGATAATAGTTCTCTTTGCTTTAAAGAAGCCACTTTCAATAGAATGTATGCAGTGTTTTTTTTAATTAAAGCTTTGTATCACATTTTTTGACGGCCAGAAAACTTATTCTACTTGGATGAATGAGCAGAATAGTCTGGCGCTTACACAGCCATATGCCAATTAGACACCTCTGGTTGCTGATTACTAGCCAACCTCTCCGGCTGCACTGCTCATACCTGACTGCACCCAGATTACATCCGCCCTCTAGCCAGTCTAATTTGCCTATTCATGGGACAAGCAGTGATCTCCATAGGCTGAGAGAACATGTCACAACTGATTGGAAAACATGGACAATAACAAACAATGAAAACAAGCATGACCCCAAGGCATGCTGGTACTGTTTTTTCGCAGGCAGGCATTTGAGATTACCATAGTGTTAGATATGGTTTGGAAAATCAGTTTGAAGAGTTGGTCGCAACTGTGTTCATAGAGCTCAGGCTGGGACTCATCCAGTCTGTGCCTGTTAGGAAAGGAGCAATACAGGCTATCCTGAAAATTTTTTTTAAATTCCTTTTTTAAAGGAAAAGAAAAAAAGAAAAGAAAAGCTTTTAAACTGCTAAATATCTGGGTCAAAGGAATCATGCCAGGCTCTCAGTGGTCACTGAAAACCTGGCAAACAGCAACGTTGCTCAGATGCTGCTGTGCATCCTATTAGATACTCCATGATCTGATGGAATGCAATCTGCTTCTCTGTCTCTTGTGGTCCTCGTTTGGGGCTCACTCGCTGGATTCAGAGAGTGAGGACCCTGCAGCTACCATAAGGGAACAGACGGGCAACACTCCACAGCGTCCTCTTTCACAGGTGGCCACAATAATTAATGTTTGATTAGATCTTTCCAAATGAATGGCAAAAGCTAATTTGGTATGCCAAGGCTCTGAACAATCACCATGTGATCCTCCAGCCTCTCTTTAAATAAGCCAAACAGCCAGTTCAGTCTGGAGTGGAAACAAAGGCATTTGATCCCAGTACGTTTACCAGTGATGCCACCCTCTTCTCTGGATTTCCACACAATTATGAAGCCAGCCAGCTAATTCTCTCTTCACTTCTCTGCTGAAATGCCTGCTCATATCTCTGTGCTCTTCTATGTGTACTACATCCAGTATAGTCAGGTTAACACAGCTGTATTTTCTCCACGTGCTAGTGCATGTAATTCTTTGTGATTGGCTTTGGCAATATAAAAACAGAAATCCATCCTCACCAAAACTGGCTGATTTTTGCAGATGTTTTCTTTGGCAGGAATGACGATGGCAGCATTGAAACAATCAGAAATGCAATGCACAACACAGGCTGTTTTTGTATTCCTTTGATCACAGGCTTGTGGGTGCAGTTGCATTCATCTGTCACTATATGGACTGATATTTGAGAACATTGCCATCCATTTCATTCCTGAAGTAGTTTGACACAGTGTACAGTCAGAACTGTAACAAAGACGACTTCCCAATTTTGTTCTCTGAACAGATGATGACAGCTTTGAAAAACTATATTTGTTTGCCATTTCCAAAAAGGTTTTGCCTCTTCGGACTTTTCATCATGACAACAAATGGGCACTGCTGATTGAAAAGGAGTTAAAACCAAACATACGGGGACAGAACAGCCCAGTATCCTAGGAAAAGACATCCATAATGGACGAATCCCCACCTCACCAATGACATTCAATGCCAATAATCATTATTCATTCATTCAATCATTATCATAAGGTTGAGGTGGTGGATGGCTATGTAGCAAGTTGGCCTTTCATACAGGAAACTGGAGTTCTTATCCCATCATAGACCTGTAATTAATGTTTGACCCTTTATCAGCTTTAACCAGTCTTTCCCTGACCTTGACATGGTGTTTTACCTGCCTAACCCCAACTTCACATTACTCTGCGATCTTTCCCTAACATTAACTCTATGTTTTTGTGGGTTTTTTTCTACTTCTTGTTTAACTCTCAGTGGATTCTTGAAGACAGTCCATAAACCTTTTTCTTCCAAGAAATAGTAACATGAGAAAACATTACTAACGGAGACTGAATGTTCCTGAGTGCAAGATGCTTCTGATTAACGTTATTGCAACAGGTCAAATGGCTAAAACTATTATTATCATTATTATTTAAACGACATATTCAGCGAGCTACATTTTGTGATTCAGCATATGCATGCAGGTCACAAATAAAACTTGGCATTATAACACTAGGCTGATTAGTCCATTTGTTCATCTTTCACAATATACAGTAGTTAGTTTTTCCAACTGACGTCTTTTATCATAATGTTGTTAACAAAACTGAAACTGGTTGGGACACATACAGCAATGCAATGTACCTGCGCTAGGGATGTCCCGATCAGGTTTTTTTGCCCTCAAGTCCAAGTCCGAGTCATTTGATTTTGAGTATCTACCGATACCGAGTTCCGATCCGATACTTCTATAATACTTAAAAATATTATAGACAATAAAAAAGTCTAAGATAAAAACAAATAGCACCTCAACTTAAAATACCTGACAGGCATGTAAATAAATACAAAAATGTGCCACAGTGTTTGCAAAGCACATCTGTATATACAGATATATACATTTATATCCGAGTCCTGATCGGGAGGTAACATCCGATTCCGATCAAGTCTGAAACAACGTGATCGGGCCTGATTTCCGATCTCGTGATCGGATCTGGACATCCCTAACCTGCACCCTCAAATAGAACCCAGAAATAACTATATTTCCTCAAAATCAACTCCCAAACTGTAGCCACATGTAAATATAACATTGCAAGACTGTGCTGTACCTGAGCAAGATGACTGCCAGTCATCCCTTTGGGTGATCTGGTTGATGCAGTGGCAGATGCTTTTTACTAGTCCTTCCACAGAATACAGGAGCGGGAGCAGAGGAGGCTTCCAAAGACGCTAAGTCTGACAGAGATGGTAAATCAGCTGCGCCAGGCCTTCCGCCTGAAGCATCATGCGATGGCTTAATCCTGTGTGAATCAGTGTGTAGAGGGCTGGGACTGTGTCACACCTCCAGCAGCACTGAGTGGTATTAACTCCCTGGCACTGGCTCTGTCAAGTACCCACCCACTGATGTTCCTACTGGGGTTGGCACAAGAGTCAGCCTAGGCCACAGGGTCTGAGGTAGAGGAAGACAAAAAGAGAGGAGAAAAACATTGATATAAACATCTGATACCACAGCAGAGGAAAATCTGACACTTCACGCAATGACAATCTCAAGATTGTATTTCTTTCCCACGATGTAGTGTTGAAAGCTATCTTGCATCGCAGAGGTGTGAAAAAGCTACTAACAGCAAAAAGGAATGAATGACAGTGTGTAGATGCAGGGAGGATAAAGATGCATGGCCTGTGGGCAGCGTCCTTTTATTTTTCACACTATTAGTGTATGAAAGTGGTCCTGAGGTATGACCATCCTGTGATTTAGAATCCATTTATTAGCTCTGTCTTAATCAAAAGATCTCAGAAAAAGTTTCTGTGCATATAAAAAAGTATTCTTGTTTCCCAAATTTAGACTTGCCGCAATTATAGAGAGGAGGGCAACGTCGCTTATGTATTGGATTAGCACGGGGTTGGTTGTTGTTTGTGAATTCTACATAAAAGGCTTACAGTAATGATTTGTCATTGCCTGTGTCACATTCTGACAGTAATATCAAAGACAAGAGTGCAGTCCAAGAGTTGCGGCTTGGGTTTTTGCTCTCCCATGACATTCGCTGATTACATGTGAACCATGCAGCCAAGCCTGTTCTGAGAGCTCATCCAGAGGAAACTCTGATTCTATTAACACCTCCTGCCCTTGTCTCCCCTCCACCTCCAACCCCTTCCTCACTGGCCCCACCTCTAAGCTCCGCATCCTTATTGACCTTCCTGGCCACGTTCCTGAAAACCCCAGATCCCAGTGACCCAGGCCGTATTTCCCAAGGCTTTTAAGTGCTTTGCCTTGTCATTCCATTGTGGCTCAAATGAATGTGTCTCTGTAGCTGCACTTCTCCTCTGGCTGGCTACTAACTAAATAAAAGTCAGCAAATAGGATGGAAGAAAGGTACTCCTGGTGGATGGAGCAAAATCACTTGCGAACATGCAGTTTCAGGTAGGGACAAACAATGCATTTTTTCTTTTATCAATCTCAACTTTAGACTTCGATTACAGTCAAAGTGTGTGTGTACCTCTGTATTTCTGCATCTAGTGCAGTAATTGCTGTTGTGTACTTACACAAACATGGACAATGTCTAAGAAATAAAAATAAACAGTTTGAACAGAGGATTTCTAGTGATGGCCAGTCAACCACTTCATCCCAGACTGAAATATCACAATATAACAACTATTGGATGGACTGCCATAAAATTTGATACCAATATTCATGTTTCCCTCAGGAGGAATTCTGATAACTTCAATCTCTTAACTTTTCATCTAGCACCATGTAGTGAACACAAGGATGTTTCCCACACATCCTTGTGTGGTCGGGGTGGGTGGGTGTGGGGGATGTTGAATAAGCCTTATAGACTAACTTCTCTTTTTTGCCTGATAGTAGAGACATCACTATGAAGACTTGCCAGACAAGAAAAGAACTTCTCACCCCTGAGAAAATGGTCATCACAACAAGATGTGAGTAACCATGCTTTCCTTTGATTGCTTTAGCAAAGAGAAGAGACGAAACAACACACACACACACACACACACACACACACACACACACACACACACACACACACACACACACACACTCTTTCCTTATGTGGCCTGAGAGAAGGTTTGCTCGTCACAAAGACGGAGAGGAAATGAACTGCTATGTCTTTTCTTTTGAGAAAGGTTTGAATTAAGGAATCAGTTATCTCACCAATAACCAATCCAACTAATCTTGTTTTTATCACAAGGTGTTTAACACAATTTTGATTATTGTATGACATAAAATCAGCAAGGTATTAATTCACAGACTTAGTTTTGTATACCATTTCAAATGCAAAATAGGATTTTGCAATTTGCAATATGCCATTTCTTTCATTTTACTGATGAAAATGATACAAAATACTTCAGTGTTTTGCATTTCTGTAGTTTAAAAATACTGTAAAATACTTTGCAAGATGTCTGCGTGATGAAGTCAAAAGGCTGCCTCTGATTGGTGCCTACTTAGTAAATTGCCGAGACTTGAGATGAGTTGAGATCAGAACAGAAAATTGATCCAGACCCGGAGATGGTCATGGTGAGAAACGTGTAGGTTGCCAACTTTCTATCTTTTTTTTTTGCATAAATTGCAACAGTTCTTAATAGTGGAGGAAGGAATATAGTGGAGCATTCTCCCACACCCCAAAACTCCTCCCCCTCGGTTAGGTGGATAAAAGCAGCTGCACAGTCATCCTAGCTAGGTTCGACCTCACAAACCTTCTTAGAGCTCACATCTTTATCTCTTTTATTCATTGTTTTTAGACGTCTTCAGTTTTTGTGCCTCACCTAAAGTCACAATTTAACTACCGGTATTTATTTAACTGCAGCCACCTGAGCACCAGTCATCGAATAACCTGTTGCTCCTCTGCACACGTGAGAACCATTCTATAATCAAAAATTGCAGTACTTAAAGGTTCAGTGTGTAATATTTCTGAGGATGTATCAACAGAAATGCAATATAAAATCCATAACTATTTTTTTCAGTGGTGTGTAAAGACCTTATATAATAAACCATTATGTTTTTATTACCTTAGAATGAGCCATTTATATATCCATAACCACGGGCACCCCCTTCCATGGACGTCGCCATGATACAGTAGCTGAAAACAGACAAACAGCGCTACAGAGCGTTTTTACACGTTTTTATATACAGTCTATTTTGAAACCAAGTCCTTCTTGTTCTAATTCTGGTAGAAGAAGAACTAGTAATAATATACTACAGGGGTCTGCAAATAAGTTTTTAAACAGAGCATTAGCTTCAAACACCAGATGGTAGATGAGAATATAAGATAAAATATTACATTACTTAAGTATGTTGCAAATGTATAAGTATGTTGTTGGATTAGCTCAGTTGGTTAGGTGCAGGGCTTATAACCCAAAGACAAAGGTTTCAATCCCACCATGGGACATTGTTTTTTGTTTTGTTTTTTCTCTTCAACAAATGAACTCTGCAGCAAATGTTTCTCAGATCACGGTATGTGCTGCTGCACTGTTTTTGTTTCGGTGTTTGAGCTGCATCCATCAACCTACAGACGCTTCTGCATTTCCCCAGTATCTCCAGGCAGAGGACATTTAGGGGAATCACGTTTTCTGTCAGCTCTTTCAGAGGTGTGTCAAGCAGGCTACAGGCTCTTTTGATGTCGTTCAGAGTTTTTCAAAGTAAATGCTCAGTTCAACTTCAAATAGAAGTTTACAGTAAACAAGCTTCTCGCGCTTTTATTTTGTAAGCAAAACCACTAAAGAGAAAGTGATTATGTGAGTAACTTGACTGAGATCTATTTTTAAGCAAAGCTAAAAGTATTTATTTGTATTTTGATATAAATTATAATTATTTATAATCTGGCAGTGAGCCAGATATTACTGTTGGTGGGCAGTTTATAATCACAGAGAGAATGAATGTGCTGCCCTTGTCAATGTTTGTATAAACTTTATTTAATATGTGGTTTATGATGGACTGTGGTGCAGAAACAGTGACAGTTTCACACTCCTGGCTTACATTTTCCGTGTTGTCTGTCGGAGGCAAAGTCACAATAATATCTGGTTTTACTGAATAATTCAGTAAATATCATTTCTTAATAAATCTAACTAAAGAAACCTAATTTCTTGACTGGTCACTCTCTGCTGTCTCAGAAAAGACATCTTTTGTGCTGTGTCAGCCATCGTAGCTGTTCCACCCTCTTTGAAAGATTAGGTGGCAGTAGTAGAGTGGACAGAGTGTTGCAATTCACAACCCTCACCACTAGATGCCACTAAATCTTACACACTGAACCTTTAAAAAATGTCTCTACTTTTAATGCAGAGGTACCATAATAATAACTTAAAAAGGAACTAAAAATACTATATATAGGTATGAACATGGAAGAAGAGATGGATAGTAGTAGGTGGGTGTAAATGTATGAGTATGTGCATTTGGATAAATAAGTGAATGTATATTCAAGAACAAAGCTTTTAATCTCAGGATAAATCTAGGAGGACATTGACAAGCGGATCGTGAACATCTGTATTGGACTTTTCACTTTCAAGATTCGCTTTATGGCCGTACTGAAGGAATTTCTTTCAAATAAGAGGATACAAACTGATTGGAACTGACTGGAATGAAAATACTCGCTCCCTTTCTTTAATAATACAAGTGATACCATGTGACTCTTTGACCTATCCTGTTGTCCCCCGTGTTTTACAATGAATATAACCCAATAAAAATACAATTATGAAAAAACGGCTACACACTCCTACACACGCCAGATCATCTGTTCACACTAGTGGTACTCAACTAGCTCAACTAGCTTTGAAAAAGCTATTTTTGCTTTAATTGTCTGCTCTTTTCCTGATTTCTGTGTGTTTGTTCATGCATGTGCTTCGGGTTTTGTTTCCGGAGAGTATTCAGTCTGTCTGCCTTACTCAGTTTTTGCCATTGTCTGCCTAGCTCAGAGTGGCTGCCTGCCTGCACACAGAGACTCTCTGTTTGGAATTCACCGTTGCACATTTTTGAAACTGTCAATAAATCCAGTGTGCCTTTTACCCCAGCCTCTTTGTCAGCAATTGAATCGTCAGTTTCTCCAGCACTTAACAAAGGAGTCACCTGGAAGCATGACTGTACCACCCCGCTTGCACGGCAGCCTCAACCCTGTGCGAAACGCCAGAGTATCAGCTGGAGCATTTCATCTCTGCCAACGCTTCAAAACGTTCGGCTGAACAACGATTGTTGCTATGATAAAGAGTTGATGTCGAATTAAATATAGTAATCCCTCTAGAGCCCTAGCGATGCATTATCATTTTACCATTCCAACGTCAGGTCACTTACTTCTCTATATAACATCAGGTTTATTTCATCATTATTTACCCTGTTCATCTGTTGTGTTTGATTCTTTTCATTATTTAATTCTCATTTATTCATTTATTAGATATTGGGCTATAAATAAATACCATCAATTAATGTGTAAGAAGTTGTTTGTTTTTTTTGATGCAGAAGACAAGGTCAATCTATTGAAAGAATTAAATTCCTTCTGAAGAAACTGATCAGCTTTAATTACCACCAAATTAAGCCTACTAAATATAATAATAATAATTTTGTTAACTCTCAGTTGCCAGGTTATAACGTTCACCTAGCTAAAACTAAAGCAGCCAAATACAACAGCCCTACAATAAATCATATCTTAAGGAAAGTTAATGTTCAGTTTTTCCTTATAAAATTTGATAGTCATTTTGGAAGTGGTAGTTTTTGTTGATGTTGAGTGTTTAGAATTTTTTTGTCCATCATGTTTATATCAATGAAGAAGAAATATAAAACACCTCATTATAACCAATACAACTCAACAGCACCACAGACAGAACTACCTCTACAATGACCAGATATTTTATTATATGTCTTTCTAAAACCTTTTGACAATTTTTGACATTTTGAAGGTGGGATTTGATTGCAGGACTGTTGTATTAAATAAAGTAAGGCAGTTTGTATGCTTTGTTTTGGTCACTTATCCATATATGGATGCTGCCTCTGTAGGCCTGCTCACTGTTTCTGCACCATTCCAGATTTCAGCCCAAAGACGCAAGTGTACACCAATGTCTGTTATGATGAGAATCACATGCAAACTCAGCCTGCCTCATGCTACATATCTTCCTTCAGGAACTAGTTACCTCACCTGGCTTGGCACAGTCCTCCAGTAACACAGCCAAAAGCCCTCTTGACACAAGAACAGAGCTTTTGCTCTACATCGCATGCACTGATTTTCTTTAATACCCATCCCAGCGAATGCATTTAGCCATGTACCCTGTCTCTGCATTGTGTTTAGCCTGCCAGTGTTTCACCATCTCACTGCACACATATTTTAGTTGCCAGACATTTCTTCTTTTTTGAACCTCTGCAAGTTTCACAACTTGGAGACATCTGCAAGTTGTCACAAAAACAGCCTGACGGAATCCAGCTCAGATTTTTATGTTGAAGAGATGCTAATATGACAACCTGTACTATTACAAAACAAAACTGTATAAAAACTACACAAAAGTGAAAGTTGAGGCACCATCCACAGTACTCCATTTTAGTTTAAAAACGGAGAATTAAAATTAATACAATCTCCATCCATCAGAGTTGATCTCCATCTATACTAAAACAACCGAAAATGCACATCTAGTGGCCGTTCATGTACACTAGCCGGTGTAAACATGAAGCAGATGGTCAATTCCGTAGTTAGAGAAGATTTGGCAAAAGAATAAAGTACTACAGAAGAAGTACCACACCAGATTTTATTTTGCATGGACCAATAATGAGCTGGGACTGTTACTGAATGTAACACAGGAGTTAAAAGTGGCAGGGCTGCGGAAAACAGACTGGGAGTCGTTGCAAAGTAAATACGGCGACTAACACAGTACAAGTGTAGGCTAAGTGTTATTTGCACAGTACAAAATATTTCAATAAAAATACACTGTCAAAAACTCAGTAGCATTGTGTTTCTTCTTTGCTTATGATGACTTATGAGACGCAACCAGATGCTCTCCAGAGATTTAAAACAGGAAACAGGGTTTTAAAACTTCTCCATTTTAGGTCTTCGTTTTCTCTGTTTTAGCCTGGATGGTAGGTGCAAACATAGTAAAAGGTCTCCGTTTTAAAACTAAAACACAGTAGTAATGGGGCCTGAGATTTATTCCAGGGCAGCCACCTGCATCATTTTGGGAGATCAAGGCCTAGATATCTTGCTGAAATCAGTGTAGGACATATATAGAATATTATATTGTAGAAATGTTATGCTCATGTGGGTGGATGATGAACTTGGCCATCTCCTGCACATTACCATCTGTCAAATGATTTCTAGTTGCCTTCTCTTACAATTTATTGTTTATTTAGAAATACATACATTGGAGCTTGGCTCTTGTTCACAATATGAATTCTTCATGTCATCTATTAATGAGATCAGAATGTGTCTGGAAAGTTTTTCCTGAAGCTTGGCAGTATGCAGAAACTCAAACTGTCTTATATATCATAAAACATTTTCTACCCCAATACCTCCCCAGATGTCAAACTCAACTGTGGTGCTCCGCCAATAATCACATGACTAAAACCGGGCATATATTTTGCTCTGCTCCCAGAAATTCAGAATCATTTTCCCTGACTGTTAAGATGTTGTATGTGGCTGTATCTGAAAGAGAGAGGTATCTCTACTCTGCCAGCACCTCAAACAGTCTGGCAGCCCAAGCAGCTGCTCCTGAAGCCAGGGTTGTGAACTCAATCAGCTGCATGTTTATCGTTGTGGCACCAAGCATACTATGGCTCTTTCTGCCTGCCTCCATGTGCTGTAGGTGCAGTGGTATGGCTAGTTAAGCAAGCTGACAGGGTCGCATCATTGATAACGACAGCAGAGAATTTGAACTCAGCCGTGCCCACCCAGTCTCACTAAACACAGATGAGTTAAATGATACTGTCCATCTACTGCTGAGTATTTTTTTCTTCACAAAATTGTGTAAGTGGTTTTAGTCTGGTTTGAAATCTTTTTAATCTCTATACTGTGACGCTGTCTTTTTTAAAAATCAGTTTCTGAATGCTCAGAAAGTAAATTACTTTCGGTTAGATTGGAAATTGAATCATTGAATTAGCTGGCCTGGAAGCACGTGCATCTTTCGAAGATTGCTGAATTACAGTGATTAATTACAAAGCAAATGTGATCAGACATGGTAAATTTGAAAAAAGAAAAAGTGTTGCACCGGAATGTTTATATATGGACGAGCTGCGGCAAATCTTTTAATCAAATTAGTTGCGTCACATATTATTACAGAGAGGAAATCTTTACTTCAGTACACTTAGGTGTATTTTTAATTTGAGTCACATTCTGCAAATTCCTAAATCATCTCATTTACAACATTTCTTGGTATGTGATTAACATCTGATGAAAGGAAAAATGACACCAGGCAAAGTCGAGCCCACAGCTGTGTTGACATACAAGCTCTCCCACTATATTGGTCAAAATCAAATATCTGATCCAGAATATGAATCAGTGCTCAATGTGATCGATGGCAGCTCAGGCTCACATGTTTCATCAAAACAGTCGAGAGTCAATTAGAGACAGGTACTCATTTAAAAGGATACATTTGTGTACTTTAATGTTAACAGACCCTGATGTTTAACAGAGAATGCCTTCATTTATCAAAGCTGCTTTAAAGATATAAAGGTGTTTAATTTCATAGCTAGATATTCATGCACCATTTACTCACTCACACATTTCTCTGTTCAAAGCGAATCAATAGCCTTTAGAGTAAAATGCCGCTAATTGAATTGATGTCTAAAACAAAGCCGCAGAGCATTGTGTTGTTAGCCAGATAATTCTCACTGAATACTTTTTTTCACACCATAAATATTTCATCAAAGACATAAAAAGGGATCTCAGAGAATGTTAAATTAGTGCACAACAATAGCAGAACAAAAGCTGCAAAATGATAAGCCTTTTTCCATTTATTGGCGTGAACATGCTTGATAAGAATAAGACAAGTCTCCCAGGAAGGCTGAAGTTGCTTTAGGTGAAAGGACATCTCTCATCTTCCTTGCACAGAATTTTAATTGGTTGTGTTTCAGGTAGTTCATCCTCAGTGAAAATAAAGTAAAGAAGCAGAGACAGCATGTGCAAAATAGAGCAAAAAAAGGATTTAGAGCCGAAACAGACACCAAAAAACAAATGTCTGTGTTTTCTGAAGCGGAGCTGGGAAATTATTCCACAAAAGACAGAATGAGAGAAATGGAGAGCTTGAAAGAGAAACAAACCGTTCCTGGATAATCGGATTTGTTTTGTATGGCAGTTCCACCTGGCCTCCCTTTCCTTCATTAAAAAAGCTTATAATTAATGCAGCACTGGCTGTAATCCTGGTCACTCCGTCTCCCCTTTAAATTGATAAGAAAGTCTCACGGGACTGGGGTATGCAGGTGAGCGTGTCTGAGTCCCGACTGCTAAGGGACCAGAGGGGATTGTCACCCAGAGAGGAAGCCATCAGTGTGAGTGAGGGGGGTGGCGTGACGGCGTCAGGATTAATTTTGAAGAGGCCTGGTTGCTGAGGCAGGCTGATAACATGGGTCAGCAGTTGCAGAGACACCTGGACCCTGAAGCCATGAGTGTCTCTCTGGAAACTAACTGTTAATGTACTAAGAGCTGTGTGTATTTACTTATCTGTGTGTGTATGTGTGTGTGGGCGGGGTAGAGGAGGGGTTGATACCTGCCTAGCCTGCAGAAGATGTCCAGAGATGGCTGAAACCTGCAAAAAAGTCAATTATACGGGAGGGGGGGTTGGGATGTGGAGGAGAGGGGAACCATGGGTGAAATTAAAAGCCTGGGTCTTGTGATAAGTGGCGATGCTGTGAAGTCATCACCAAAAAAGTGGTAATCTGTGTAAAAAAATGTCAAAAAGTTCCAGTGTGTTGGAGAAAGAAGAGGTTGCATGGTGTGTGAAAGAGAGCTGAAGATGTAGTATCGAGTTTGACAAGACTGTGTAGCTGCTGTAGTTTTCTTTGTGAAAACCAACACAATATTAACAATTAACAACAAGTCGCCACTGGATTTATTTTACTATGAATACATCACACTATAATAAACTGACCTTTTCACTGCCCAATATGTGCTGTGGTCTGTCAATAACAGATGCAAAAGAAAACCACTGCATAACTTAATTCCCTAATGCCACTTCAAAGAAGGTTTTGTAATAAACATAATAAAAATGTACGCTTTAGTCTTTAAAGCAGAATTGCATATTTTGGATCAAGGTGCAGTCGAGACAAGATTTGAATATTGAAAGTCTGTCAAAAAAGTCCATAACAGGTCAACTAGCACAAGACATACAGTCAAAAAGTCATATTTACAACACAAATTAGCATAACATTATAATCAAAAATTCTGCAGTTTTTAAGAAAAGGCTTTGGTTCATGCATAAAGGAACCATTTTTGTAGTTTGAGTCATCAAAAACATTACTATTATCTTTCCCACTGTCTCAGTTCTAAATGTCAGAACATCATGTTCACTTTGTTCACTGACCTTTCCCAACCCATCAACACTGCCAGCAGCACTAATAACCCAGATACGAACAGCTATGCTTCTATCTCATACTGTGCTATCTACATATTTGAAACAATGAGCCAATTGCTATGCAATGAACTATTGTGTTTATTAATGTACTGAAAGACAACACATTTGTGTGACGTTATGAATCTAAAGTCATGTCCTTTTGCCACCTGAACGAACAGACACTTTACCAGAGATCTGCTATGCACAGACATTCACAACAGTTTATTCCTTTGGTTTATCAAAATTAGACAAACATTTACAGCACCTGCTCATGGGAACCAACAAATACAACAAATTCCATCTGATGAAACAACACAAAAATGTTCTAATAGGCACAGGCAGCTACACACAACACACACACACACACACACACACACACACACACACACACACACAACACACACACACACAAAGAACTCTCAAAGAAAGTCTCTTCCATAAAATGGGTAGAGTCTAAGCTCCACTGCATCAGAGCTCAAAGTTCACATTTTGTGGGGTGATGGGAAACAAGTTGGCGCTTTGTGCTTTAAGGAGGCACCAGTATTGTGCCGAGAGATAAGGGCTCAGGACAATAGAGAAAGGCTGCCTGAGAGACCGGATGCTGAGTCTGTAGCAGTCCGGATTATCAGAGTGCAGCCATGGATAGAAAGGAGAGGAGAGCAGACGAGAGGAGGCTGACCCAGTGTCTCTTACTGGGAATCATGGTTCCACATAGAGAAAGGCACTCAAACGGGTGACTTCCTAAATTGATTGATGGGTGTTCCAGGGATTAAACCTTAACCTTATATTGATCGAGTTCACTTTGTGATATAGGTGGAATGCACTGCAGCTGTTACAGGTCCCCTCACTGATTTCTTAATTTTAATTGTTGAAGCTTAGGGGTCTGTTTGTCCTGTTTGTGCACATAGACAGCAGGCTGGCTCTGATGACTGAATTGTGATGCTATGGTAAACTATATCTGTCAGGTACTCCAGTAAAGAAAACATTCATTATTTACAAACAATGTCTGACCCAGATCTGACAGGAAACCAGGTGCACTGCAAATAAGGCAGCGCTGTTAGCTCGCCAGTAAGATAACTGATGTCACTCAAAAGTGTTGCAGCTATGCAAGGCTGATGAGCAGGAAATGGAGATGATGGAACACAATTTGTCACTCACACCACGGGTGTTTATGTAGGGTGTAGCATAAAAGGGAATAAGTGCTTCCTCTAGTATCGAGTACACAGGCAGTGTTTTGGCAGCTGCAATTAGGCTCTTTGCTGAGCATGTGAGCGTTTGATAGGAATTGTCTTCACTCCTTGCAGGCTTTAAAAGAACACAGAATCATTTGGGAAGATTAGTCTGTGAATAATGACAACCTAACGATTACAGGAAAGGATGGTTCTCTTGAATGATGGCAACATATACAATAAATACTTTATGTCCCCCCGGTAGATGATTGGCTCCAGTCTTCCAGATTCACACTTAAACGCACACTGTGGCTGCATCTCATTTGCAATAATTGGATCAGTGATTGTGATCATGCTTTGCTGTTTCAGAATAGCCTCCTGCAAACTGTTAGAGAGGTGAAATCAGTGCACATTTTAAGAAGCTTCAAACTCACTTGTATTCTTCATCTTTTTCATGATCTTACAGCTTTATTTTTGTGATTTGAACAGTTTGTGTCCATGATTTACATATGACCTTGTATGTCTCTTCGGTCTTCTCTCTTCCTTAACTTTGTTCAGTAAATTCATTTATAACAACTTTTTTTTGAGAAGTGTTATATAAAGTTTAAGTGTAAAAACTATGTCAGACAGTACTATTCAGTACTCAGTTTGCTTCTGGCCATGAGGAAACAATATTCTGCAAAGAAAAAAAAAGAAAGCTGAATAATGGTTATACCTTTGTAGACTATTTGCGTGGTAATCACCTTAAACATGGCTCTGTCTGTTTGTGCTACATCTTCCTTCATCACTCCCTGTTTCACCCCAAAAAAAGAAAAACAAAGATACCTTATTTGCTCATCCTCAAGTACATAACCAATATAGAAATGGTCCACAGTGCAAAAATGTTGGGGGACCCCTGCTGTGCCGTAGAACTGCGTTCATAATATTGCTTGTTACACCAATGAATCTACCAATGCACCTAGCTGATCCCCACAGTAAAATCAGGGCTTATCATATCTATTTTAGTCAATTATACTTTTATGTACATTATAATTACTATAATATTTTGTAAATTAAAATTAAACACTAAAATTTTGACCATTCTCTTGATTGAAACTTTTTGAATGTCCCATCAAACTATGAGGTTGATTTTATGCTAAAGTCCTCAATTATTGATGAGATTAATAATCTAGGGGGAGGTCCACAATAACATATTTGCGCTGCTCCTCTGTAACTGAACCTTGTTCAGAATAGGTTCTTTTATAGACATCTCCCACAAGAAAACAATAGTTTTCTGGGTCTTGTAGGACTATTGTAGGACCTATTATATTAGCAAAAACCTTGTATATGTTTCATCCTTCCGCTTCCTGGGCATCATCATCTCTGAGGACCTCAAGTGGGAGCTGAATATCACCTCCCTCACCAAGAAGGCCCAGCAGAGGATGTACTTCCTGCAGCAGTTAAAGTTCAGCCTGCGAAAGACAATGATGGCACTTCTACACTGCCATCATTGAGTCCATCCTCACTTCCTCCATCACCATCTGGTATGCTGCTGCCACTGCCAGAGACAAGGGCTGTAGCGTATCATTCGCTCTTCAGAGTAGGTGATTGGCTGTGATCCATCTCTTCAGGACCTGTAAACCTCCAGGACTTTGAGGCATGCAGGAAAGATTGTAGCTGACCTCTCCCATCCCCATCACAAACTGTTTCAGCTATTCCCCTCTGGCAGGAGGTTGCGGTCACTGATGACAGAGGACCAAAACCTCTTGCCACGAAAACAGTTTCTACCCTTCTGCACCTAGCCTATATTGCATTATATAAAATATAATTTATTTTCTTATTATATTTTGTCAGTCTATTCCATGTTTATATCTTTCTACACTTATTTATGTCAGCTGTATGTTTGTCTGCGTGTTGCACCTTATCTCCAAAGCAAATTCCTTGTACGTGTAAAAATGACTTGGCATTAAAGCATTTTCTGATTCTGATTTCTACTTTTGATTATCACACAGAACTCATTTTGGACACTAGGCTGATGAAACTCAGGAAAGGCCACTCTTTTGTATAAATTCCAAGGATATTGTTTGGCTGTGTAAGAATTGTTCTTTAAAACATTAAAAAATGTACTAAAATTATCAACAGAATGTGACTAAATAAATCTACTAAAGTTAGCATGCTAACCAGATAGCTTGCCCTAGCTGCTAATACCACTTTGTACTTAAACAGGCGATAGTTAGTCACTGTAGCATCCAGTCTGCACTCAGTCCAACATGAGAGGATGGAGAATAATTGCTGCCCCAAGGCCATGAAACCATATTTGGCAGCAAAGAAAGAAAGAGGAGCAAAACAAGAGTTAACAGTGATATTGCTTTCCACCACTGGAGACAGCTCCTGGCATGTAAAGGGATGTTTGATGCTGAACTTGCATTGTTTCTTCTAGACTAACTGAACTGTTAATACTAACGTTTGCTATTTAGTGATAGCTTGTAAAGGTAGCTTGAATGTGTGACGTTACTGACAGTTTCAGCGTTACCGTTTGCTAAGTTAGCTGTTTGTTTAAAGAAATAAAGACCTATATAAGGGACTGTGCATTTCCTTTGACTGAAGAATGGTAACAAAAACTATTAAATAGAAAAATGCATTTTGGAAAAGAGTTTGGAAGTGGTTTCAGCTCTCTGTATTCAAGACCTGTTCTTGTACCAATCACAATGTGCAAAGTACGAGGGTTTGACAGGCAGCTGTCAGCCTTTTCTTTTGTCTTTGAAACTTGGCAACGAATAAGGTATTTCTGTAATTCCATTGTAAAGTGATGTGACATAAAGAAATCGTGGCTTTACAGCAAGTTAAAAGAAAATAATGTTGAATAAATGTTACCTTGGAAGCTGGCTGATATGCTTATAATAATAAACCTGACATCTAATATTTGTCCCTATAACATTTAATAATATATTTTATATGAAATACAATTATAAGGTCTAGACTTGCTCTACATGAACATTTACATCAAGGCAACTTCATAACTTCTGCTATGATATGGTGCTATATAAATAAAATAAAAGTATATCAGAAATGACAAACAAATTGTATTTGCTATGATATGTAATATATGATAAAACCTACAGTATAGAGATGTCATACTGAATGCACCATTAAAGTCCATTATTAAATAAATCAATACAAGCAAACCTGTTTAGTGAATAAAACCATGGGTTCACAAATATTTCCAAAAAACAAATGTAGTTACATCATCTGTACTGAGTTCATAATGTGAGTACCAGATCAAAGATGTGCATAGGATTGACACAGTGTCACTGTATATGTGACAGCTAAACTAAGAAATTAGATAATATTTTATCTATTAAACATATGATGTAAAAACTTTAACTATGAAGTATAATAGCATGATTGAAATATGTACTCTTTTATGTTAAGCACAGAGACAGCATCCCTGTCAGTAAAAATTAAGAACTTTTCTTAAAATGATTAGAATTTAGGAAAGAGCACACCAATTCTGTACTCCATGCTACAAAAATAGCAGGTATTGTATTTGCTGTAAAGACGTACAAAGTGAATAAGACGCACAAAGAAAGGTTTCCTTTCTTAACCAGTTAATCCGCCACTCTGCCGAGCATGAAAGACATAACTAGAATACCACAGAACATCAAGAATATCCATAAAATGGCACATCAGTAAAGCAATATTTTGATACCATGATGAAAAATTGTAAAAAATTTTTATGTAAGTCATTTTGATTTGAAATGACCTTTACTTTTTTGTTTCACTTAATGAGTTATTAAAATGCTGAAAGGATAGAAATGTATAATGTTATGGATGCATTCATTATCCCATTTAAGGATTTTAATAATTGATTAAGTATTAGCAACAGCTTAACCTTTATATAAGACATACTGCATCACTAAGCCACATTGCCTTTTGAAATTAGATGCATTTCCTGCCAAAGAATAACAGTCTAAAGATCATTTTACAAAAGACAGCCTGACACTGTGCTGTATGATTGCATCATATAGCAGGATTTGTACCTCGTTTGTACCTGATTTCTCCCATTGGCCTGATGCAGATATAAATATTGTTACATAACATCCTAAAGATAAAAAGGATATACATTTTTATATTTATAATACATAATAATGAATGAAATTAAGTGATTTTGATGGCAAGTTTGGAAGACAAAACAGAACAATTACACTTCCTTCCCACACTACTGCTTTCAGTGAAGATTTATTTGATAACAACCTAATAAATGAGTTGAATATTCAGTTAGCATGCATCTCTCAAGTCATGCCGTAAACTGAATTGTCTCTAACATCTCAGCTAATTAAGTTTGCTCATAAAAGTCAACCTTATGGAGCATATAGACATTTTTTTAAGAAACAGAGTTTAAGTCACATGCAATACACTATTTTTTTTAAACTTATGTACAAGTAGGTAATCTGTATACCCTTAGTCTGAAATGTGAAATGTTTTCAACATGACATTAAGTCCCAGAAAGGCAACAAAGTGCCTCTAGTTGAGGTAATCTGGCGATGATGCCAATCTTCAAGATAGAACTCCGTGTTCTTTAGCAGAGAGCCAGGTCAATGTCAAAAGACAATTTACAGGTCACTCCTGTTGACATACATTTGTGAACTGAAGACATGGTTATCAAGCATCTAAGAATATCTTTTCTAATCCCACTCTTTTAAGAATCAGGCTGAGTATTCCTGCCTCAGACATGGGAATGACAACAAGCTGGAGATGCAACAGCGCGGCATGAGCTGGGACTTGATACATACACACAGAATCTACATCTCCATACTCTGACCAGGGTGCCCCACTATGACCTGGATCTTTCACAGCTCCTACTTCACAGTACAACCCACAATTCAAAGGCTCTTTCATTGGAAGCAATTCTTGTTGTACCAAGAGGCTCTTAATGCCAGTGAGACAAGACAGAATCAGTTACAGCCAAACAATTCCTGCAATATCTGTACCGTGTTCAATAGCATTGTAATTCTCTGACTCTCTGATCTCTTGCCAATGATCCATGAAATATTTTTGAATCCTCAAACATAAGTGGAGCTTGGAGGATAAAAGCATTTTCAGGCGTGAGCACCAAGATGAATGGCTGTTCTATTGCTGGAGCTGACTATCTTCAGAGCTACAGTACAGCATCCAGCACGAGAAGCAAGTAAATGCAAAAAATAATTTCTAAAGTGCATGTAGCATTGAGTACCAGTAGAGGTTTTTCAGCCTGACCAGAGATGATCTCTTGCATGCATCTTTAGGCTCTGATCGGAATTAAATTTATTTTGACCTGGTTTGAACAATTTGTCAGTACAAGGCAGGCTGACCTCAAAGCAGTTACACGACGACCTATTAACTTAATATATTTGATTAACACACTGTACTTAATCAAATATAGAGGTAATATTTTGTACATGATATAAAAAGACATCAGGGTGAGGGATTGAATTGAGGGATTGCAATAATCCAAAATGATAAAATAAATCAAGAACCCGAATACAGTGAGTGTGCAAGAAAAACTTTCATATTCACATTCTTTTTACACCACTAAAATACAATAAGAACATGTGCCATTGATCACAATGGTCTAGTAACAAAAAAATCTATTCTGAAATCAACTAACTTGATTATTTATCAAAGTGGAGAGTTATCACAAGGAAGGTTCCCTCATAGCACAACTGAAATCAGGAGTCAGAAGACGCAAAGACGCAAAGACGCAAAAGAAACACATTTAAACCACAGATTTCCCTGCTAGATGATCAATAAGATTAATGTTATCTTATCAAGTTATAGGAATCTATTGGCATGAAAAATGAGTAAACAATGTTATTTCATTGCGACTTGCACTGTATGCAACAATTTCACATAGCAATTACTAAGTCAGGGAAACATGTTATGTTTTTATCTGAAACACCAACCTTTCTCATGTTAAAGAGGTGGCATTATGTTTTTTTCGGCTTTTCCCCGTCTCCTTTATTGAGTTATATACCCTTTTTATACATGTGATAGGTTTGCAAAGTGAAAAAACCCAAAGTCCACCCCAAAGGGAGTTCCCATCTCCCACAGAAATCACTGCTCTGCACTGCTTAAAAACAGCTCGTTTGTAGTCCACCCCCATAAATGCGCCTCAGAAAACACTCGCGGCTAAGCGGCTAGTCCAACACGCCCTCAGAAACACAGGTGGAAAAACACTGAGCTGCAGCATCTCTTCGACCTTCCAAACACTAGCTACACTCCAGGCAATCAATGAACATAAAGTTGTTACTGTGACATAGAGACAGTGCTCGGTTATAACTTTATGGATGAAAGAGTTTTGTTACAGATTAATAACTCACCACTCTGAAACCCTTGCTCCAGTCTGTGTTGCCAAGCTGGTCGGCAACATGTACAGCTGAAACAAAGCTGTGTTTACCGGCTTCTCATTGGCCCGCCCTTCTCTGCTTCTGATTGGCTAGTACTGTGCATGTGCCACTCCCAACAAAGATCATTTAGAGACAAGATCTATCACTCATAGCTAAAACGAAGCCTTTAACACAGGGTGAAAAGAGGAGCTGCAGCAATGTGCAGTATGACAAAAAATATGGTGTTTGTTTGAAAATTATACCATGTAAACCTGTACATGTAAACACCTAAATAGGATTTTGAACCCGAAAATGAGCATAATACCACGTCTTTAAATCACTAGGTAGCCCTTTAGCATAATTTTTCATTGTGACAAGCATTATGTCAGGTAGCCTAGATGTAGCATATGGAGCGACAAATTCTGCATAAGGAGGTGGTCCGGGAGGCTGTCAAACAAACACCGGACTGGTATTTGTTTCCTGTGTGAAATCAACAGTCAACACTGAAAAATTTTTAATATAATTTAAATTCTCTTAATATTTAGATAGTTTCTTGTATAACTTAGTTGTTTAACTTAAGTTACATACTTATTTAAACTCAAACCATGATCTTAAACCTATCCTAACTATAAGTAGTTTCGGTGCCTAAACCTAGCCAAACTCGAGGCATTTCACAACATTAACCATGTGTTTTATTTTGAAAGTTTGACCATTCCATACTTATTGTTGATAACTTGACTGTGGAGACCTGCACATTCAAGCGACCATATGTAACAACTTGACAGTGACAACATGTCGGAAACACAAACACTGGCACAACATCAACTTAAATACAACCTTTAAAATCTACACCGCATTTAATGCTGATTTGATGAGTGTACTAGGACTGATAGTACTCAAGGAGCTTAAGTAATTCAAATAATAAAAAGTTACATTTAAAATCTCTGCTGAAGCATCTAAAGTGCATGTACAATAAAAAGACCATAACAAGAGCTGATGCTGGGTCAAAATAAAAGGATGAGTCTGGCAGTAAGGAATACAGAAAAATATCTATATTTTAGGAAAATTTCACTTTGAAAGTGGAACACAGTGTCAACACGGTGGCAGAGAGATGCCAATTGAACTGCAATGCCATACCAATGTATACACTGAAACATTACATTTTATTTGTTGCTGCAATTAAGGCTGGAGGCAATTTTTTTTTCTTTCATGTAGAAAGAAAATTATTCACCGATGCAAAACCTCCATCCACATGATAGCAGATAAGAGTTGAAAACTTTCTAGGTATGTTGTGTATAGGTTCTGACAGGAGCTGTGCATCAGCAAACCGCTCTGTCTGACCTTCCCTGCTGTTGAGCCCATTACGCTTCAATTAACGACAGTGGCCTGCTGTGACCAGAATGAACAGCTGCTGGGCCCACATGGCGGTAATTCAATGAGACTCCCAGACAGGGGGACACAAAACTTGATCCACCAATCAGACACACCTATGCACAAGGGGATACAAATTTACTCTGCTGTATTGGGCCTTGAGAGGGAGGAGCGAGAACTGTGACTTGGACTTCATGATGCTCTCGCAGTATGCGAGAGTTAGTTGGAAATATTGCTGAGCTTCGCCATATGGGTAATTCGATTTCACTTGCAACAAAAAATCTGATTAGTTGCTATGCTCTCAGCTAATGGATCTTCAAAGTTCAAGGTAAGTCACTGCAGAGATTCTGTTCAGTTGTGTATTTGTAATCACTTGATTGGGTGATTATGGTATTGTCTGCTAAAAGGGGTGTCTACTACATTGTCTTCTTTTAAACACATATAATACAACTTCATGCAAATAAGGCTGTGCATGGTTAAATTACTGGAAAGGGTTGGGCTGGGACAAAAAAACGACCCTGGCATTTTTGGTCCAGGCAACCCACCAAAATCGGCCAGACACCCCTCACCAATACACCATCCTTCCATAAATAACATGTGTATCTACTGTAATATTTCCCAAACTAGCTGAGTGGTCTGTGCTGTGAATCAGTGTAACCTTTTCGCACTAATTTACTGACTCCATGGGGATCAGAGGTGGCCATGGAGTACACAACTCATACTCGTGTACAAGTAGCCTTCAATACATTTTCACAGCAGCGATGGATTAACCAACATGAGGCAAAAATAATAACCTCACTACTATCACCAAAGGGCGTCATTTTTTTATTGAAAATGGACAGGGCTCAGATTAGGGGTAACAATTAGCCCATAAGACGTGACAATGCACAAGTTTGCAGTCATGAGAACAAGACAAGAACATATTTTAATACTATTTTGAAAAAAAACATTAATGAAATATATGATTGGGGGGTCTGGGGGTTTCTCCCCCTAAAAATTTTGAGCATTAAACACTATTTCCTGCATTCTGGAGCCATTTTCTGTGCCAATTTAGGGTGGAAGTGTCTTTATATAAAGCAAAACACAAAATTTAGTTGGCATGTGAAAATTCAGAATATATATTTCTCAAAGCATTTTCATTTATTATTTAACATTTCTTGGTGCAAGTTTTTTTTAGAACATTTTAACAAATGCTTTTAAAAAGTGACATTTCCCCAGTGTAAATGACACCTGACCCCCCTTGCTCCGTTCCTACAGGTCCCTGTTAAGCAACTCCATACTTACCGCTTCACCTCCACTCTCCTCCTGCCCTTTCACTTTGTCACTCTGCTCTGCTGTCACACCTCTTCTGCCTGGCTGGAGCCACAGCTCTCCTTTACTTTTTCAAGTGCCTGTGCTTGCTCTACGTTGGGTATTGCAGCTGATGTTGAAATTACTGCAGCCCCGGTAGCAAACGTTGGTTATTTTTGCTCATTTGGCAGCAACAGTCTGAAGAATTGTTGCTTTTGTTTTTATTTTTGTGGGGTTTTTTTTGATCTGCCATGCAATAAACAGAGACCAGAGAGGGAGGGAGTGGGGGCTGGTAAAGGTACTTTATTTGTCATGTACACATAAATGTAGTAAGATTCATTCTCTGGATTTAACCCATCCCTGAAGGGAGCAGTGGGCAGCCACTGTACAGTGCCCGAGGACCAACTCCAGATTGAAATGCAGCGTCTGGTAAAATGGCACTCACACACAGACACAGAGAGAACATGCAAACTGCACACGGAACGGCGGAAACGATCGGGGACCTTCTTGTCGTGAGGCCACAGCCACTGTGCTGCCCGGTAAGAGATTCCAGTCAGTATAGAAAATTACCCAATGGGCCGCTGCCCCTGCTTAATGGGACAATTGTTGACCATTTTTTCAAGCAACCTATAAATAAATAATTTACATTACACTGACCCCAAATGTTCGTCGGCCCACCAGGCATTTGCCTCGTATGCCACATTACCAGTCCATCCCTATTGCTGGATGATTATTACCAATAACGCCTACTTATACTTATATAACATATATAGCATGAACGTCGTTAGGCATATTTTAGGGGGGCTGAAGCCACCCTAACGTGGTCCTAAGCCCCCCCAAATAATAATAAGAAAAATAATTATTAGATTTATATTTTTTTTTCATTTTTTTACAGTGCACACATGTACTCAGCAAAGAGAAGCAATAAATACTAAATACTTTAGAATAATACAAATATAATTTGCATTTATTGGTTAAAAATAATCCTTCTGGTTGTTTCCTCTGCTTATAATTTAAAACCCTACTGGGGTCAGGCACTAGGACCCTGAGGGAGGCTGTCTTTCATCCTGCTCTGCCAAGATGCCAGCTGCCATCACTACACAGAGAGAGAGAGAGACACAGAGTCACACACAGACATGGTGAAGGAAGATTGATTCAGCACTGTGAGTGATACACAGGGAAACTGTAAGTTGTTAGTTTTGACTGTAGTTAATCCGCCACACTGCCGAGCATTTAGTTGGCTATGGAAAACACTAGTGTTGATAATGTGAACTCCATTAATATGACCTAACTCTACTAACCTATTTCAAAACAATATTAATCCCCATAGAATGTTGTTGTCAGTGAAAACTAAGGGCCGGCGTCCACCAAAAGCGTTTTTTACCAGCTGAAATCGCCAGCTGCTGTTCTGAAAATGTTTCGCTGGGAGCTCTAGGGTGACTTTGGAGGCACAGCGTTTTTTTTTACGAAATACTGTGGTTGCTATAATACATAAGAGATGGTGCAGTGTGGTGTTTGTCTCGCCCCTCCTGCAGTATGATATGATAGGACAGCTGGGTAAAAAGTGACAGTGACGAGCACTGCGTTTTTCCCAAAGCTGAACATTTTTCAACTCTTGGCGACCGGAAAAAAACACTCAACACCCAGCGGCCAGCTTGAAAAGGATGCTCAGCGCCTCATCACGCTGCTGGTGTTTTTACCATGTTGTAAAAACGCTGCGCTCCCATTGCAATCAACTGAAAAACGCTGGTCTCAGTAAAAAATGCTTTGGTGCACCCAGGCCCTAATGTCATAGTGTCCCTGTTAATGCTTTTGTGGATATTTCAGGAAAGAGAGAGAAGCAGGAGAATGGCAGGGCAGCTGATTTTGAGGTTACTATTTAAAAACAATATAATATTCTTTGTGTGGTTTATCAATGGTGATAAATGATCCGAATATCCCGTGAGGTGCGGATAACTCGGCACAACAGGCAGGGGCTCTGTCTTTCTGCCATTAGGCTACATCATAGACTGCAGGGCTACACACACACACATACAAACATACACGCTACGCCTACACATGCGCACTGACCCACCTTCTTTAAGGGTAATTCTGATTTATTCACGCACTTTTAAAACATTTATTAAAAGTTATATTCTTTTTACATGTTTATTAACAGCATTAAATGTTTAAATGTATATTATAATAGGCTGTATATTATCTTATTGGGAGAAAACTGGTAGTTCCATGTCAAATTAGACGTTGGGCATCCCCATATCGCCAAAATAGCATGATTCTTGTTCTGCTGCAAAACTTCAACTTTGAAATTGACAGTCAAATCAGGCTCCGCCCATCGAAGCATCGAACCTTTGAGTATGCAGGGTCAGCCCTACTGTTTTGTTTTCTTCTAACAACAGACATTAGTTGGCAGGTCTAGGCACCAAGGCAAACTTAACTTTCTGCATTTATTGGCTGTAATAAATTAAATTAATATGTTGCCTAAATGGCTAGGTTATACATGAGCATATACCTACAGATATACACACGAAAAAATGTAATAAAATAAAAATCATACATACAGTGCATGTATCCATATAGTAATTATTAATATAAATCTTTTATTCCTTCTACCATCAGGTTATTAAATTCAGACAGTAGATATAGAGTTTAAGTCACAGCCTAAAGACAAACTCAGTCTGGCCTAAGTGAATTCCCCTGTAGGGTTCATGTGCCTTAAAGCTAACATTACATGGGCGTTGGAACCATTGTATGTGGGTGGGACAAGGCCCACCCACTTTTTAAGACCAATGTTATTGAACCCACTCACTTTTACTGTCTGTAATTCAGTACATCTGCTTTTCCCCTTTCAGACCATTGTCAATCAAATCCATTCCACTTGAGGCACTAATAAATGAAACTCCATTCTACAGCCGCCAGTTTCACGCTGCTCCTTCTTCAAATCCATTCCACTCGGCTCATTTAGAGTCCATATAAGTTAAACTTCATTTCTTGTTTTCGCTGCTCGCACCTGCTGCACTGCTGCGACATGTGATAAAAATTTTCATCTGGTTCTGATGATCTGAGAACCCTCAAACATTTTTTGTAATGTTACCCATGTAACATTACAGTAACTTTTGTTCAACAGAGGAGATATAGAAGAAGAGAATATGTCTGTTGCTTTGTATTTTTTAACATCTTGGCTTCTTCACTGGTTGTTGACATAACTGCTGCACTCACAAAAGATGTGAGTGCAAAGATTTTGCCAAGTTACGCATACCCTGGGGGCTAAGCCTCCCATGTCTTTCAATTCTAGTGACGTCCCTGACGTACCGTATAAAATGATTAAATACTGTTCCTGTTTCTATCATACAGCAGCAAGAAGGGTATGTGCACTCCATTTACAGTCTTGACACAAAGGTCAAACAGTACTCATACATTTACTGATTGGTTAAGTGCTGCTGTATATGCGATAGTGTGAAATGAGAGCTCAAAACTGATAATCAAGCCAAGGATGTCTTTTAAATAATCAACATAAAAGACATGCATCTATAACACAAGGGTTTTTACACCATCAAGTGGTTGCGCAAAAAGTCACCTTGAAACTTTGTGCTTAATGCAACACCAAATCCTGACAATGCAATTAACATGAAAAATGTGAAACAATATGTTTGTGTAGACAGGGTTTCCCAGAGTCCCCTAACAATGCCCACACCTTATCTGTAACTTAACCAGGAGTCTTGGAGAATGTAATTACACCAGGACCCACCAGCCTGGGACAGTGCTGTTGGCCAGATTGGATCTCACCTTGACTTGACCTCTTCAACCTGGGGCGACTGAAACAACTGTCTACATCTCGATGAGGAACAATGCATTAGTTAATCAACTGATAAAAACTCCAGATAAAAGTGTCCTGATCCCATTAGAGCTGGAAATAACTCTCCACTCTCTGCTGGCAGTTTTACTGTTGCTAAGGATGTAGTGTAGCATCCTATAGAGCCGGTATCCTTCACTATGGGTTGGGTTCTTAGTAAGCAACTTTGTTTGAATGTGGAGTCAGCCGAGTGTGCTCAGAGGACAGACAGACACAAAAATAAAACTTTGTTAATCTTATCTGTGTTGTCCTGTGTAGGTCATCTGAGAAAACTAGAGTTCTATGTGTGCATCCATATAGATAAAATGGAGGGGCAATTCTTTAGTTAAGTGCAATGTTCTTGTTTGTACTTTTTACTTCTTTGTCCCTACATATAACTCACTTTGCCAGTGCTATTGCACATCAGCATCAGGGATGAAGGTGTTGCAACAGACAAGAGCTGCTGTAATTGTACTTGTTAGGTGTGCAAATGCTTTGATTTCTTTTTATTGTCACCACAGGTTCAAAAAATGTTTGTTTAAAGTAATTAGCAAAACCCTGAGTCAGTTATCTTATAAAAGTAACCAAACAGGTTTGGGGGCTTTTGTAACTAAGAGTTTAGTAAAAAAAAAGGGCACACTTTTCAGCTTTAAGGTATATAAAATAACACCCAGGAAGATGCAACTGAAGGAAAGCAAATTACTAATTCATTATAAAGATTTTGTCATCAAATGTCTGGGATCAGCATGTAAGAGTGGATGAACAAATAATTAATTTCAGGGAAAATAGCACCCTCCTGTCAATGTTAGTAGATGAGGCCTGAATGCTCTCTGGGGGACATTACAAGCATGTGACTGATCTGTCTGACAACAGTTTACAGCATGGGGACGGGACTGTCTTTGTCTCTTTGAATCTACTCAGACCTTCGGTAGCAGAGCGTTAGACAGCTCCTTCACAACTGTCACATTTGAATAAATGAATCTAACACAGGAGATGGAGTCTTGGATCAACACTCACTAACCAAAAACTGATGCACTGAATTATGCATTCCTCATAACAACAATGTGCCGCAAAGACATGTGAGACAGAGTAGGGGAGGGCACTGCCTGCTGTGAATTAGATGGAAATTGAAAACTTGACAAGTAACACTGCTCTCAATCTCGCAAAAAAAATTGAAATTTAGAAACTTTTAGATTATTAGACAACTGTCTAATGTTAGAAAATAAAATAGATAATGCCACCATTTAGAGCATTGTATCACATGGCATATTTTAGAATGACTTGTAATTTTCCCAACCAAGCACTAGTGTTTCACGGATAGAACTGATGAAAGTCAGTGAGATAAACAGTCACAAAGAACGCATTTAAAAAGATATCTCTTCAATAATGTTTAAAATAAGACATTGGATTGTTTTCCTGATCTCCAGCAAGTTACAACTTAAGAACTTTGGAGCCCTGACTGTGATATACTCCAGTGCCCTCTGTCTCCAGCATGGGCCTGGTGGAAATGAACAACAAGAGATCAGCACACCATAGGGTACAAACAGAAATCTAAAGGCAGAAGGTGCAAGGCAGATATATGCCTGAAAGTCTTTAAAATTAATTCTATGACCAAAAGCAAACCAGTGAAGACTAGCCAGTATGGCAAATGTGCTAACATTTTCATGATCCAAGTACCATCGCAGCTGTGTTTTCTATAAGCTGCAGGCGGTCAGTTAATCTGAAGCAGTCCAAGAATAAAGAGCTGCAGTAATCTAATCGTGGGGAGACAAAGTAATCATTAAGAGTTTGTGCATCTTTGAATGAATGTTTGCAACTGTCCTTAGTTACTTTATTATGTTTAGTGAAAATGAAATGAGGTTAGAAAATCACCCAAATGTATCTAGCCTACTGTTGCCTGTTTTGTGCAAAACCAATGGGACTATAAAATGCCTTGCATGGTTCCATCATACCAAAATATCTGTATATTATAAGAATATCTTTGAAAAGGATATTGTAGTTGTGAATTAGTCAGGTAACACGTAACCAAGAAACCAGAAAATTCAATTCAGTTCATAACATCATTATGTCATCCTCATTGCCTTTTCCTGGCCCCATACATATTTTTTTGGTTTAATCAATCTTTTTAAAAGGAAAAATGGATGATGATACATCATGTTAGTGTTTAATTTCATTAGCAGTTCATAACCTGCAGCACCATGAAATTAGTAAAAAAGCTCTAGACAGAAATACAGCCCTTTGTCTGTCACCAAAGGCAAAGCAATGTGCTCTTTCACAATTGAAAAAAAGAAAGAACAAAAACAAGATCAACTTCAGATAAGCAAAACATTGGGCAATCTGAGTGTGATGTTATGGAAATGACGGAGCTGCATAAACATGCAATTAAACAGAGCAGCTGACATTCATTAAACATGAGTCTCTCTGAGAATAACTATCTCTGTGCTATACGGTTCATAAAGCCCAGATAAGCTGTTTTCGCCTTTGTGAATTATGTCCTTGAGCGGATTTAAAAACAAAAATAAAAAGAAAAAATGTATGTCATTTAGTATTGTATATACTACTTATATGTCATAAACATCTAGAGAGCAGCTGGTATTGTTTCAATGCTCTCAACTATCCTGTTATCTGTCCCTGTTGCTGATCTTCCCTTGTTCCCCTTAGCTGTCACTGTTAGTCCATGTTTAGCATATGCTGTCATTGAGACTGTTCCCACTGACTACTAAATAAAAAAATTTGAGCTGTCTGGCCTTGTTTTGCCCACCACCTGCAGACAGTTGTGAATTAGTTTTAACATCAGCACTATCATATTATCCATGAATTGATCTGAAGCAACCCATGCTGCTGCACTTAGCACTAACTAACTCTAAAATACAGAGAAACAAAATAAAAAGTAATTTGTACAACTTCAGCCTTAAGTTCGCACACTTTCCTATAAACCTATTGAGCCATTATATTTCCTATCCTATTATAAATGTGTAAAACGTACTAGCCCCCTGTTACAGTCATCTTTGATGTGCAGTTTTAATATTTTAGTTAAGATGTTTAAAACATGAACTATTTCTCTCAGCTCCAAAGTAGGTTATATTCAGAAAATTGCTGATAATACAGATATACTTCCATTGAATAAATGCACACTAAATAAAGTGTAGGTGGGACTGAGAAGATATAGCCACAAGTGTTCTTCCATCCTAACTGTCTCATAAATATCTCTGCTAAGGAGGATATTACAGAAACACTATTGGTCTGATTTTCATGAAACTTGATACAGTATGAGCCAAGGAAGAACCCTCACCCTATTTTGGAGTGATTCCGAATCGCGGAGCGGATACAAAAAAGTTTTTCACTTAACATTTCGAGATAGGTCAGTGAAGGTCTGCGCTCTCCAAGTGCCCTCCTAGTTAAATGTGGCACTTTAATAGAAAGCCCTCGGGACTATATTACACATTAATAACAATTAAAAGAATATTTAACTTCCCACACAAGAGCTCTAATTGTTGCTCTATCAACTCCTTGGTGGGAAGATGCTGAATGACACATGGACTCGCAGTGTGAGTGCTCTATCTCCTTTGCTGGCTGAGGCACTTATCTGATTGTGCTTCCCGGATAAGAGAGAAAGGAGAACGGGGAGGTGGGGGAGGGGGGGGGTGAAAGTGGGACTTTATTGAAAATTCGGTCTCTGTAGACAACCCTAGGCTTGTGAAAGCAGAGACCTCACCATGGCCAAATCCAATCAAATGTTTTGAAGGCTGACAGGTCCAATCAGTCAGCAGCTGGTTGCTGCTCACCTCTCGGGTTCAGTTTAGGAGGAAAGCTTCTGGTTCTGGACTTTTACAGAGGCAGAAGCAAAACAACGCTGGTGAAAAATGACTAAATGCAGAACAGGCTAAAAATGAAAAGACAATGTGTCTTTTGTCTTGATGGCATCCTTTTTTTATTGTGTCATAAAAATTGCATTGTTCCATCAACAAGACAATTTGCATGTAACACAGCAAGTATAGTTTGGAAGCTGTTTTACTGCCATTATACCGAGTACAAACATAATCTTTTTCATATATACTGTAGCATCTTATACATCAGATTTTTTTGTGGAATCTTTCCTTCTGGCAAATTCAGCTATTCATAGAGGATCTTTTAAATATATTGGATGGATTGATACTGTGCCCAGATAATGTCCCTATAGACTTTCCATCAATGTCTTTGATTAATAGGGCCTATAAGAAGATTACACATACACAAGAACTGAACCCATCTTTGAAATCCATATACAAAACATTGTACAGATCAGCAGGTGAGTCTTCTTTACGTATCTTTACAGAGATTCACAAATGCAGTTTGAGTTCTGCAGCAAAGGTGCATTCACACCAAGTCATTCCAATTTCTTTTCCTTTTGAGTTTGGTTCAGCTGGTAGGTCTCAATAGTGCCTTTCCTTTTCAGGTACCACCAGCGTGCACTTGGATGGCAAAGCAAGAGAGTAGCTGTCCTCCTTCAAAAGACCAGTGTTGCAGATCACTGTATTCAGGCTTACCATGATATGAAGGAACTTTGATGCATCCTAATACTTCTAATTCCTGGCCACATTGTCAAAACTCCTTTCAATAAGTTTCACAATAATTGGACAATTTGAACATACAAAAGCCAAAAATGAACATTCAACAAATTGTGTTTTTAAGAGAACAAACTTGCACATGTGGGGTGTGATCAAACCCTGCTAAACGCTGTGCTGAAAGTGGCAGTAACAAGCCAGTGTTTGAAGAACATAATCATAATTTCCAAATAGCTTGCAAAAATAGGAGAAATAGCACTGCAGGTGAATTATTTCAATTAGAGTGCAATCAAGTTAATCACTTAACGAAAAACACACCCTAATGATTTTCTTAACAGTGAACTGTACCCATAACAATACAATCCCATTCTGCAATCACTTTATCACACCATGCTTGCTTGCTGTCAATATGTGGACAATGATTGCCATTCACAATCAGTAATGATAACAGCTCTTGATGTTCACTACATACAGGACAGCCGAAGAAGCATATTCCTATACTATGTAGGAAAATTACATCAATAATAATAAATAATAAATGACCCTGATGGCGTAGTCCTCACTTGTTTGTAGTCAACCCGAGCCGTAATCAATAGACACAGTAATGTAGGTTCACATACCACCTGTGACTTCGACATGAATTTCCCCAGTCTCGCTTAGGACAGTGATAAAATCAGCCTATGCTCCAAGACAGTGGCACAAAGAACTCAAACGATTTTCTGCTATGCCTCATCCACCTCATTACACAAACTTGAAAGAGCTGTAACAAAATAATTCACTGTGTGTGGAAAAAATGCAAGGCGTTTCAAACAGACATCTTATGTTACTTGTTTGATCCATGGTGAGCCTGGCTTTTGTACCTCAGCAGAATGTAATGTGTAGGAAATAGACTAAATCTAATGTCAAACTGTAAGGGACTTGTGTCCGTTTATCATTTTTTTTCCTGAGCGTCAGTGTCTTTTTTTCCAATTGTTCCCAGGAGAGCGGCATGCAGCCACGCTGCACCCAGCATTTTTTTTCAGTGTTCAGACTTTTTGTGCAGCCACTCTAAGTACTTTTAGTTGAAAATCTCTGAATTTTACAGAAAGGCCCTGGTGTCATCACTGTTGTTCCTTTAGCCAATCATATATTAGATGGGGCGGAACTTGTCACCCTGGAATCCAAGAAAATGTAGGAGTAGCGCGTTCTGGCCTTTTCTGTCTATCCTGAGCTTTATGATATGTCAGACTGAAAGTATCATAACAGTCCCGTAAAAAGCCCATGTGTGGGAGCAGATTGGCCGAACACTGAATGTTGCTGAATGGTTGCTTTTCTCACAGCACAAGTGTTTCATCCCAGCACTCTGCAGCACCTTGCCAGTACTTTTCTGCCAAGAAAAAAAATGCTCAATGGACACAAGCCCTTAGGTTCAAATGAGTGACGCGATTGGCTTAGAGACATTCCATTTAGCACCGGAATTTGACCATAACAACATTACTATAGCAGCACCCCCAACGTGACGACATCTATCTAGACTGTTCTCATTGTTGGCTATCATATCAGTTATAAAGATATCAGCACTTCCTTTAGATCACAGAGACATAAAAAACGCTTAACTAACTGCACTGATGTTTGAATTAACACAATATTTGTGGCAAGAGTTGAACGTGAACGTAAAGTAAGTGTCAAATCTAAAAACAGCTTTGGATTGGTGGAAGAAATACTGAGGTTGTTAAGTAAAATAATAAATAACACAGTCTACAAATACTTCATTTGTAGAATTTTAGTTATGTAAATTTAATATATTAGTATTATCAGCAAAATAAGTACCAAAAGTAAAGCATTGGTGTTTATTGGAGTAGGAGTAGAAAATGGAAGTACTTTAATGAAAGAACAAGTGTAATTGTACTTAAGTAAAGTAGTTAAGAAAATGTAATTACTTACTTTGTACCACTGGCAATTGGTTACATTTGCAGTGCAATACGGCCCATTTGGTAGCAAAGCTGAATAGTTTTCTGGCACTTTGGCTTAATCTTAGAAGACTGTGATGGCAAATTTTTACATGTAATGCTTGGAGTTACAGTATTATCTATTACATGACTATTACGTATTTTATAGTGTGTTTTTTTGGATGTGTCATGGTGAAAGCTAGGAGCTTATCGCATGATACAAAGTGTGTGTATCTCTCTGTGTGAGATCTTTAACACACACACACACCTCTTGTAACTGCCATGGTTAGTAGTAGATGGAAATTATGGTCCCTAAACACAACCTATGCTTTCCTAGTACCCCTCCCCCAATTGCCCCATTGTTTGCATCACACAAGCAGTAATCATCTTTAATTCTATATTCTCAATAATGTAGTTCTCTCTGTTGGAATTTGACATGAGGACGAATCCACTTCATCTTTGATGATGTATAAATATTCCTGGGTTGTGTTCAAACAGTGGACATTTTGTTATCTTTCAAATTTCACAGTTTATACAGCAGATGTTGTTGATTGTTAATGAGAGCAGCAGGCAGGTGTTTTGGATGTGGGCTGTGTCACCATAACTTGGAGGAGGCATTCCTCACCAGGGTTACAAAGTGGCATCCTTGAGCTGATGTCTCATAGCTCTGACATGAAAACAGAATGCTTGTTTTTATTTTTGGTAGTCTGGATGTCCATAACTTGGTGGTATGGAGTCTGTAGATGATCAAAATGTACAAGGACAAAAAAACATCCTTGCTTACATATTTGCAAGGTGCATCTATTGGCATGCACTATGTTAGGAGCACTATGTACTATGGACTATGTCACGTTTAACCTAGTGTACATAGGTTGGGGTCCAAACACAAGACACAGGAAATACTGTTTGTGAAATTTATTTTACAAAACGTGTACACGCTTCCACAGTCTAAGCAAATCTAACAGAAATGGTCCAAACATAAGATCCAAACATAAAAAAGCCCAAACATAAAATCCAAAACTAAATGAAAAGTCCAAATGCAAAATAATTAAGTAAAACAATATTCCAGGGGGACTTGAGAGTGACCTCACAGGCTCGGCGGAGAACAAGACTTAACATACTAAAATGCATGTATGGATCTATGAGACTCTGCCCATTAAACATGTTGAATATCAAGAGTTTAGTATTTCACATCATATATTTACATTTTTAGTCCGAAATATCCAGAACTTGTAAGATGAGAAAGAAAGTGAATAGTGATAAAAAATGAGCAGACAAATACATTTGCCTCTAATAGGTGTCTGCCCCAACAACAGCTGTATTCCACAGCAAAGCATTAGCAGTGTTAGTTTCCTTGAAAAGCTCAACCGCTTTGTTGCCCAGCTCAAAAAAAAGAACAGTGGCTGTAAGTAGTCTGACAGCTCAACCTGAAACAAAACTGTGTGTTATTTTTATAATTGGCCACAAACATCAGCATTGGCGTAAAATTACCAGAGGACTAATACAAAGGGTTTCATATTAAAAAGTCTTTCAGAGTAATCTAAATATCCGATTAAAAAATAAAGGATTTATGAGCCTAAGAAAATAATTGCTCCAGGAAGTTAAAAGCTATTTGAAAAGGGATCCACAGGGCTCTACATTTTCAGTAAAAGGAGTTTGATCCTCACATCCCCATGTCATTTATCGAGGTTGGTCATAGCATTGTGTGGAGAGCTGACACGATAATCGAGGACTTGTTTTCATTGGAAAATTTTGCATCTCTTTTCACAAGGCCAGTCTTGTATACTTGCTGCATCAGTCACAGCACACACCTTTACACATGTGGAAAGTCAATGAATGACCCAGCATAGTTCTAAAAAGTCACAATTACCTTTGATTAGCCTAAATTACTGCAACTAATTATGTGGCATGAGATCACTTGCGGACAATTCTTTCACTGTGTGGTATTGATTTGTAACTGTCAATCATGCACATGGAAACAAGAACTTAATGGCCATGAATTTAATACACTGTGTTTTGGTGCTACATCCCTAGAACACTCATAAAAGCATTGTGGGATATGGCAGTGTGTCTGTTTTCCTTGCATATTACAAATTACTTTCTTTCAGACTGTAAGCTAAGTGGATATACAACATACTGGAGCACTGTTTTTGCTGTGATTAATACTATGCACTAAAAACACACTTGCAATAGCAAAATAGAGACTGTTCTCTCAAGAAGAATGACATCATCAGTCGTTTGAGCAAATGCCTCAAATCCACACATGGTTATGTTCAATTGACAAAGCGGGCATAGTAATTATAACATGAGCAAAGGACGACATCCATGTTCTTGTAGAGTCTGAGTAAAAGACTGAGTGTGTTCAGTCAACAAAATATGATACTGCTGTTTGTTTACCATTTCTAACCAACAGTCAAGGGTTTTTTTACCTTATGACCACAATTTTTCACTAACCCTAGACACATGTCTGTTATTGTATAGTGGTCCTTTTAAGTCAGTCCACAACTTTTCTCTAAACCAAACCAAACTGTGTCTCTACAGTAAACCAAACTTTATCCATAGAATTGTCGCATCATAAAACTGATTTATTCATCAACAGTGATTTGCAACGCTTTTGGAAGGCATTGACAAATTATGTCCTGGTGATAGGAGAGATTAGAAAACACTTCTGTGTCGTTCTAGAGGGCATGGAGAAACAAGGTATTTTTCATCATTTAATTTGCCAAGATCACTTTTCCGTCATACATCACACTGAGAGACAGGATCTGACAAGCCAAGAGTTTAAAACAAGTGTCAGATGTTCATGGACTAGAACGTTGAGTAAAACATTTAACAGTTAAAGCAACAAATAATCCAAAGCCCCTCCAGAGCCCAGGAGGTGATGTGGATAACCAACACGCACCAGCAGGCCTTGGCACTCCTAACTGTGCCACATTTGTGTAAGGAGTTATTCCCATTCCAAGGCTCTGGCACTTGGCCAGGAGGCACTCAGCACCAGCACAAGAAACCAGCCAGTGCCAGTCATTATCCCATTGTTTGGAGGCACACAGCCTGTCCTAATTAGATGCAAAGAAGAAGCACAGAAACTGTATCTAGTGGCACTGCAAATGAGGATAGAGAAACACGTCACACAGCCTGCTGCTGTAGGTTGGAGTGTAATAAAATAATGAACTACCATGGGATCTTCTCCTGCGGAGAGCAAAGCACATCAACAGGCGGCCTTTTGAAACAGGCAACTGCTTTAGACAGCAAAGGGCCACCACAAAAAAGGCCCGCAACACTGATCCTTGCGCCCCAGGTGTCAGGGCATGAGGGTGAAATGTGATCGATAAAAACTGATCCTCACAGAAGCTCAACCACTCATTTTAAGACGACCAAAACGGTAATAAAATAGCTGTAAATAAAAGCATCAGGCTATTCTAACAGACAGTAAAGATGTGTGATGTTGGCTGGATTCCTCACAAGACTTGGCATCAGAGGAGGCATCATTTTATTGTCACTTCATATGCCCCTTGACTGCATATCACAATAGACAAAATGATCACTGATCTAGCATCCATGTCTAAGAGTGCCAGAATGTTCCATTGCATACAAAACAGTGAAACAAGATAAGCACAGCTTGAAATTGTAGGTTGTGTCTGTCACTTCTGCTTGCCATTTAGGCAGGTAGCCAAAAATCTGTCTGTTTATTCCTAACAATATTTTTTGCTGCTAAATTTAACTTGTAAAAGAAATTGTGCATCTTCTTATCTCAGTGGACAGATGATTAAAGAGTTTCATGGCCAGATTAAATGTACTCACAATTTCATCTTTACTGAAAAGTAAGCATTTTAAACCAGAACGTGTTAAGATACTTGATAAATACTTATCAAAGGTCCATGAAACCCTCTCCTACAGTACTCCACTGATTGTGAACTTTTCATGTTCTTACAGTTTTTCTCAGTCGCTTTGGTGCATTTCTTAGATCAAAAGTGCAATTCTTGATACTACTTGTACAAATTCCAAATCATCTAGTCACTTGTGCACAACATTAAAGCAATTTCTTATTCCTTTGAACAATTTGCAATTGCTTTTGTACACATTGCAATTGATAATGTACAAGTGTCAGCTTTTTGCCACATTTTCAATTGCTCATGTCATGTTGAGCAAAATATAGTAGATGGTTCTCTGTTGAATAGTCTTACCCCTCAAAACATCTAGGCATTAGTTCCTTGCATAAGCCATTACATGCAAAATTGTTGAAATATTTGTCATAAACGGTCAAGCATAGTTTTACACAATTCTATTAGACCTTTTGTACAAAAACGTGAATTGATGAATCGTGCAGGTGAAATTGACCCTCACTCATGAAGGAATGTAAAGTGTTAGTTCAACCAACAATCAACCAGTTGTCTAAATTGCTCAAAGGTGCATCTCACGAATAATCAATTAGCAAGCATATATAGACAGACCACATAGTTGCAATTTTCCAATAATGGATGGACCAGGAAACGAACAGGGTCAACAGCCAAGAGGAGGAAGAAGAGGAGCAAGGAGGGGGGGGGAAATTCTATCTCGATGACCTCCCCCGTGCTGTCCGCCGACTAACACGGTTTGGAGTAGGAGGCCAAAGGCAAGGCACGGGCCGGCGCATGTATCTCGGGGCCCTCCCGGCACGGAGGTGGGAACCGGAGGAGTCGGAGAGTGTGCAGAGAGGACAGTCCGAGTCAGTGGGTAGGAGGTAAGTATTAATTTAACAGGTATTTAAGGTAGGTATTTTAATTTTGTAGGTTATAAGGTAAGTATTTAGGTTTTATTTGAAAGTACTTGATTTTGTAATAATTATGACACATCATCAGTAGTGAGCCTCAGGATCATCGGGTGTTTCGGCCACTTATCACTAGACACCCTCACCCAAGGAAGGCCCCGCCGAGATTGATCAGATCTCGGGGTGTGTCTGATTTATCTATCTTTATTTTGGGTTACCTATCCAGCTTGCCTAACCCCAACCAGTCTCCTAGCCCTGCCAAGGTTGGAAGGTTGCCTAACCTCAACCATTCTCTCTCCTAGTACGGTTGGAAGGTTGCCTAACCTCAACCATTCTCTCCTTTGCAAGGCAAAAGGAAGTTTGTTTTTTTTCTTTCATAAAGTAGCACTAGTAAAAGCTGTGAAAAACAAAATCCTGTCCAGTCTCATTCAATCAATAACCCACATACAGTAATATGTAAGTAGTACTGTTGAAATTGATATATGCCATAGAAGTGCAGCCATGTGCATTTTCAATACAGTAACTGTCATCGAAACTGTAGCCTAAGTTTACACCAGGTAATACTGTCAAAGTACACATTTACATTGACAATATGCCTAAACATTTTGATGACCTTGTTCGTGAACAATGACTCAATGACTTATCATTCTGATGACAGTGACATGATCATTGGCATGAATATTTACTTTTGAGAGATGTACGAGGGATTTTTAGTGACTGACTAGCTTTAGAAACATATCTATTGTATATTGCAGTTTGTACAAATTGTTCTGAGAAATGCACTTATTATTTTGCACATGTTAGGGATGATGTGAAAAATGCACTAAAGCGACTGAGAAAAACTGTAAAATGAATGTTCTTCTGTCCTTTACCACATGCAGAAGGGCAAGAGACATAGAGAAGCTACAGAAAGAGAGAGAGAGCAGGAGACTAAAAGAGAGGCAGAAAGATAGATAGATACAGAGGGAACGCTACATCACTGGATTACCAACTTCTAAAGATGTGAGCCCTGGGCGATCATACACACACAACACACACACACACACAGATAGATAGATAGATAGATAGATAGATAGATAGATAGATAGATAGATAGATAGATAGATAGATAGATAGATAGATAGAAACTGTTAAAACTGAAGGTGAAAATGTAAGGGGTTGTTAGAGAGATTATGTATATGTGCATTTGTGTGTATGTGTTTGACTGTTTACAAATAATGATACAGTGCCGGAAATGTGGGTGGTAATTAAGTGAAAATGAATGAATAGAATGATATGGACTGCACATCTCTGCATGTATATAGGAGCTATAAACCAGGCAAAAGATACAATGATGACGCAACAGTTCAGCCATCATCAGTAGGAAATAGTGGGCTTTGGGCTGAGTTCCAGAAGGACTAATGCATTGCTTGTTTTGGTCTTTTCATTGGATTTGTTGAGAATAAGACAAATATTGAAAACCACCAGCCTTATTGTACTGAGGATACTAGTAGTAATTGTCTTGCTACTTCCCCTATTTCATGTTGCATCAGCAATAACTTGGGAATTAACAGGGGGATAGGCAGTAACACCAAAGGAGCCAAGCACCAGCTACTGGTGGATAGAGCAGTCACTCGAGACTGCAAGACCAGGCAGACCAATCTGTGCACTGCCTGGATAGACTACAAGAAAGCCTACGACTCAATGCCACACACATGGATACTGGAATGCTTGGAGATGTACAAGATCAACAGGACACTAACAGCCTTCATCAAGAACTCAATGAACTCAATGACATTGGAATGTCGTTCGGACTGGACAAGTGTGGTCGCATAGTATCGAAAAGAGGGAAGATGAACCGAGGGGGTTGAACTACTAGAAGGCCACATCGCAGACAGCTACAAATACCTTTGGGTGCCACAGGCTAATGGTAACCATGAGGAGGCAGCAAGGAAGACCACCACAGCCAAATACCTACAAAGAGTAAGGCAGGTCCTGAAAAGCCAGCTGAATGGGAAAAACAAGATCTGAGCCATCAACACATACGCCCTGCCAGTCATCAGATACCCCGCTGGTATAATAAACTGGCCAAAGGAGGAGATAGAGGCTACTGACATCAAGACAAGAAAGCTCCTCACAATGCATGGAGGGTTTCACCCCAAATCCAGCACGCTGAGACTGTATACCAAGCGTAGCGAGGGAGGCCGAGGGCTAGTGAGTGTCAAGACCACTGTCCAGGATGAAACAATGAAGATCCAGGAGTACATCAGGAAGATGGCCCCCAAAGATGAAGGGCTTAGTGAATACCTCAGGCAGCAGAAACCTGAAGGTGAGGACAAGGAAGATGAAGAACCGTCATGGAGGGACAAGACGCTACACGGCATGTACCACAGACAAATAGAAGAAGTGGCTGATATCAAGAAATCCTACCAGTGGCTGGAAAAGGCTGGACTGAAGGACAGCACAGAAGCACTAATCATGGCGGCACAAGAACAGGCACTCAGTACAAGATCAATAGAGGCTGGGGTCTACCACACCAGGCAGGACCCCAGGTGCAGACTGTGCAAGGATGCCCCTGAGACAGTACAGCACATAACAGCAGGGTGTAAGATGCAGGCAGGAAGTGCGTACATGGAACGCCATAACCAGGTAGCTGTCATAGTGTACAGGAACATCTGCCACGAGTACGGGCTGGAAGTCCCAAGGTCAAAATGGAAGACACCTCCTAAGGTAGTTGAGAATGACCGAAGCTAAGATCCTGTGGGACTTCAAGATCCAGACTGACAAACTGGTGATGGCTAACCAACCAGACATCGTGTTGATCGACAAACAGCAGAAGAAGGCAGTAGTGATAGATGTGGCAATACCAAGCGACAGCAACATCAGGAAGAAGGAACACGAGAAGCTTGAGAAATACCAAGGGCTGAAAGAGGAGCTAGAAAAGATGTGGAAAGTAAGAGCCGACAGTGGTGCCAGTGGTAATCGGAGCACTGGGGGCTGTGACCCCAAACTGGGAGAGTGGCTACAGCAGATTGCAGGTAAAACATCAGAGGTCTCTGTCCAGAAGAGTGCAGTCCTAGGAACAGCTAAGATACTGAGCAGAACCCTCAAACTCCCAGGCCTCTGGTAGAGGACCCGAGCTTGAGGATGACACATACCACCCGCTAAGGGGTGAGAGAGAGAGATAATTTATATATATATATATATATATATATATATATATATATACATATACATACATGTAGTATAATAGTTATATTTTCAATCAATATGTCTATAAATGTCGACACTGGAGATGAGATAGACAGTGATATGCCTTCCAGGGGGACTCATCTTTGACCCTGGTAATACCGTACAATACTGGAACCCTCAAGATTCACATATTACATATACTTATTTGTAATTTACATTTGGAGGCATCTACTTAGCATGGTAAACCGACAAAAAGCAGCAGTGACATTAAAAAGAGACTCTGGGAAAAAACTTTCCTCTAAAGCAGTTGCAATGGGATCTCACCTCTCCAGTCTAAGTCTGCATTGCTAAGTGCTATGGTATATATGCACCTTCCACTTGCCAGTCATTACTGGTGAGATCCACTCGTGAAAAATAGCACCTCTTTCTGAATCCATAGGACACAAAAATGTGTTTGCATTCAAAACCAGTGCTAACCACTGAATATCAAAGCGGCATCACATCAAATCCGACTGACTGCAGCTGCACATTTCCATTAGAGTTGTAGCAGCAACAGCATGTTTTCACCAGAGGTCATGTATTCTCTTCAGGTGAACAACTCTTTTCATTTCTCATTAGATGTAATTACTGGTGACACCTCAAAGACAGGGGGAGAATAACAAAAGAGATACTGCCAATTGAGACTGAAGGTCTGGACAGGGGGAGGGCGAAAAAATGTGCATTTGACCACTAAGAGCGAAGAGTATTGCTCCACTAATTCTATTATGTGAAAAGAAGACTTAGTGAATACAGCCAGTGATCCAAACTTAATATAGGTGACAGAAGCAGAAGATCCAAGCTAAAGGCCACAGGGCCGACAGGAGGCTGAGTGGGTTTTGTGACAGCTTCCTTCAGCTGCCTGACAAGTGTGTAACACCCAAAGGATATCCTGTGTGGCCAGATGGATAGAGCTCCAGACAAATAAGGTGGTTACTTGACAAAGACCCTTGAGATAAGGCATGCTCAAGCTCCTACATTTGTATTCCACGTGAGGTTAGAGGTGGGGGCTAATGTAGTTGAAAACTGTTTGGGTGTTTGGAGTCAGCAAATTCAATAGACTCCAAAAAAAGAAGAAAAAAACAGAAAGTGTTGGTGTTCTGAGTAGCAATGCGAAGTAGCAATAGCCCAACTGAGCATAACAATTCTTCTGCTCAAATAATAGCTTCCAAATCTTGCCCTTTTACTCCATCCCTCATCACACTGATGTAAAGAGGGACGACAGCATGAAATCGTGGCTACTAACAATGTCAAGGGTAAGGCTCGCTAAAAGAGGTTTCCTTTCTTTATTTAAGTGGATTCAGATATATTTTTAAGCAGCAGTGAAAACGGTGACAACAATTCCCATAACCAAGCTCAGAATTTATCTCTGGTGTCCTTGATTCATTGGCATTACTTTTCTGTCAAATTGGAGCAGTTACCTGCATGTGACAGAGCAACATACATCATTTGAACAGGTTTAATAAGTAGAATATCAATTCTGATGAATGAATGAAAGACAGAACATGATAAAAAAGAGGTAAAGTTCACTATAGTGAGCATCCCCAAAGGTTCACCCTGAGTTATGCTTTACTGCCCTGTGTTAGCTGAGGTAATGGAATCAAGGAATCCCTGGATGCTTCTTTCATGGTTAATCACTTGGTAAGCACACGCACACACATGCACAGATCCGCACACACACACACACCCTCAAATATTTACATGTAACGAAACCACCCTAAAATAAATCCCAACATGCAACATGATACTGTTTTTTCAGTGTTGACCATCAAAGCAGTTTGTTAAGCTCTTCACTCATTAAAATCTATATGGTGAAATGTCTGTTGAATTTTTAGTACAACCAAGAGTTATCACTCATATAAGAACAGTATAAACTCAACAACTTCCTTGCTCTATTTCTATTCTCCAGCATTCATCTAATTCCCTTGCATGTTACTCGGGACAATATGTGGTGCATGGGATTATTATATTCTATGCATAAACTGGAAGAACCCCACATGATCTAAGGATATTTTCTCTGTGGAGCTGAAACCTAACATCCAACCCTTCTTCCACTGGGTCTGGTTTGAGGAATATTTTTTTATTTTCTCTAGCGATTTTTCAGTTTTAAGTTTAAGTTTGGTTTTAAGCTGTGAACTGAAATCACAAGCTAATAACAGTAATTTCTGCTGAATAGCAGGAGGGAGTCTCTCTAATGCTAAGTAAGAACACGCTGAAATGAGATAAAAGCAGTGCATTTTGCCAAACTTGTCACTATAGTAATCCACTGTAATCTTTAAGAATTAATGACCACCGCCTTCGTTCTCCAAAAACAAAAACTCTTACGCTAACGCTTACCTGTAAAACATTTAGGACCATGTGTGCCTCAAATCTGCAGAAAGTGATTAATAGATGTTGGGTATATTGTGTATTGCTCTAAAGGCTGTGATCAGAATTTTTACTGAAAGTATCTTGGATGAAGATGATAAAGGAGGGAGCGAATGTGAGTGAATTTTCCCCTGAATGAACCACACAGCTTGAAAATAAATAAATGGAAGCCAGCTGTTTAATGACATGACAGCAAGTAAAGCCATGTTGAGTAAAAAGGGGGACAAAATCACAGTTTAAAACTGCATTTGAACTTCAGTACGCTGTTCATACTGGAGATGAAGAAGCTGTCACAACAGATCCACACTGGCACTCCTCTCCACAAAGTATTAAGGAAACCGTCAAAGGAAAGCTGTGATGCAGGTTATATTTTCTTAATGTAGCTTTTCATCTGTCAAGCATATCTAAATAGCCCTACAAGACGTCATATTCAGGGCAAGAGTGTACATGATCATCACAGCCCATGTAAACCAATGGATTTTGCTGAAAATCTAACCCAATTTCTTCATATAGAAAGCAGCATCGTGGCATGTAGGTTGATTGGTAGACAGATTGACTGATGGTTTGCATTCGTAATCTTATAACAGTTTTCAGGCTTATGTTGCACTGTTAAACCACAAGGCCAATGATCAATTGAAATATGATTTCGCAATATATATGTCCAAAGCCTGGGTATGAGCTCTGTATCTGTTATGAAATACCATAGTAGTGAAATGCAAATTAACTGCAAACAGCTCGTTTGACTGCTTTTCAGATGCATCTAATCCTATTAGCAGAAGGATGTCATTGACAAATAGCTTCCTACTTGCTCTGCCCTTTTATTGCATCATATCAGGGCAGAGATATACTATTATTCAGAGAGACCGTTGTGCTAAATATGTATGCGCTAAACCTTCTGTACCCTGTTCATCTAACAAGCAGAACTCTAACATTAAAAAAGAAAACTTTGTGCAACTGGAATAATTTTGCCTTTTAGAAGTGGCCACCAGTGGCAGTTGCTCTTGTGAAGGACTGAGAGGAATAAATTGTGTCACTGATTACAAAAGTGCAAAGAAATATTTTAATGTGACTTTATTTCTAAAAATCACTTTGATTAATCATATTTATTTGAAATACCATTAGTGCATTCAACTATTACATACGCCTACACAATGCAGAAATTTCACTCAGGTAAGTTGTAATCACTCAAAGTGCTTTTGATCATGGTAATAATAGTGTATGTGTTAACCTCAAAATAAGAGTGCTATTTATTCCCAAAGTCACAATGTAAAATCAGTGGTAAAAAGGCGCTGAACAGCTGTCTGTGTGGGGCTGGAATAATCTGATTGTCTGATTGATCTGATGTTTTTATTATTATTTTTTATATCTAAATCATATTATTCATAATCAGCATTTCAGAAGGTTTAGTTTGGCTGAATTTATTCATTCTTTGCTTGTCTATGCAGCAATGTCCCGCTTGTAGTTAAGCCTGCAGTGCAGAACTTGACGGTGAAAGTAATTACACAAAATTGTCACTCGCCTATGACATATAAGTGTAAAAGTCCTGTGCTATAGCTTTAATCTACTAATCCACAATATGTGTTTTTGTTATTCCCATATGTACATGAATAGGAAAGGTGCCTTTCATCTCAAATCATTGTCATATGGCAGTTTTCAGCCAACTGAAAGTTAAAATAATTCATGTTGGTTTATTTCTTTTAGGCTACAGTAGCGGTCTGGCTGTAGCGATGGCAATGTCTAGCTTTCAGTTGGTCGGCCCACCATGTTGGTTCAGACTGAAATATCTCAACACCAAATTTGCCAAGTTTTGTGCAAACATTGATGGTCCCCAGAAACTTAATAAGTTTGGTGATCATCTGACTTTCCTCATGTGCCAGCATCAGCTTTGGCTTATGCTTAAATACCTGCTAAAGTAATGACATCCCCTTCAGTCCCAGCTGATCTTTGTGTTTAGCGCTAATTAGCAAATGTTGATTAACTAAAATGGTGGACATGGTAAACATACAATACATCTAATACATGTCTAATACATGTTTAACATCAGCATGCTCATTGTGAGCATATTAGCATTTAGGTGCAGTAAGCCCCCCCCCCCCCCCCACACACACACCAATCCTTTTTGTTCTCCAGAGGGGCAGTTTAACCAGGACAAATGGCTTATTTATGATTTTATTGTATACTGTGCTCTATTTGATACACTGCATCAACAAAATAAATGAAAATTCTCTGTCCTGCTTCCAGGGGGTCCGTCGTGCCCGGGTGCTACGGCGGATTTCCCTATCGTAGCTTCCCCACAACGCTTCGAGCATCTCTTCGACAACCCCAAGTCTCGTACCTCATCTGTTTCGATCATCAATAAATCATTTAATCATACCTGTTGATTGTGTGGTCCTTGCTAGTGAAATGCTCATTTTATTAAATAACCCAGTGGATGTGGGTGCTTCATAGCTAGCAGCACCAGATAAAATCTGTAAGGAGCCCACAAGGGACAAATATATAGCAACCGGTAGAGTTCCCCCCTCCCTTGTCTCTTCTCTGAACAGATTGGCTGCCAGATGAAGTCTGTTTGCCAAGAAACACTCTGCTCTACTGTACAAACTGTAATGTAATCTCTTGGCCTTGGCTCCCGGTTATGTGCCCTGATAGGCTTATAAAAGATTAATTATCACATAAAGTCTCTAACATTAGTACAAATCCCCCTTGATGCTGTAGGAATGAAATTAGCACAGACCCACACACACAACACACACACACACACACACACACATACACACACACTCACCATGATAGATGTCATGCTTTTCATTGAAAATATCTGTTTTCAGAAATCAAGTCATCGATTGCTCATACTTGTAGGGTTACATCGCCTATAACTTGACCACCTCAGTGGTGTCCAATGTACTACACTCATATTTCAGTCAATAATCAGGGTGGGATGCAATTAGTAACTTGGGAGGGTTGTGAGAGTCACGTGACAGATCAATCGAGCAGAGAGGCGGCACACTCATTGGGGTGATTCACAGCCCAACAGTTTGTCCCCCGCTCTGCCTGAATCCATGCTGTCTATCTTCTTTATATGAAGCATTCAAGGCTGGAAATATGCATCTGTCAAACGTTCCCCATTACTCCGGCTGCCTGTCACACCTGGGGCAGCTCACAACCAACCAGAAAAAAAAAGACGGAGTGTAGCTGTCAGCAGAGAACCCTCAGCGGACTGAAAAGGCACCAGCTCCCCTTATTTCTCTGACTCTAATTTACTCAAAACTTGGATAGTTTTCTGGGTCTCTGGCTGAGTGCTGGGTTAATGACACAGGCTGTGTCAGGCGAGCAGCTGAGGAAGCTTCTTTTTGCTCCAGATAACATTAAGACATTGTTTAATATCAAGGTATGTTAAACCAGATGCCCAATATGTATATAATGTTCTACAATAGTATAACATCTCTGTGTGTAGCTGAAATTGAAGAATGTGTCATTAATATGCTAAAGTTGTTTGTTGAGAGAGAGTCCTTGCCATGGACTTTTTACCATACTGTGTACAGTGTGGGTTGCAGTGCCCACCAAATGGCATAACTGCTGCAACACTGCTAAACTGTGGCTCGATGGTTGTGGACTATGGCCAGTGTGGTTAAAATGAACAAGTTTCAATGGGAGTCCTTACTATTAAAGTGCAGCTCCTGCTTTTCATGCTTGCACCGCATCATGTCTGGATGTTCTCTCACCTGAAGAACCAATGTCTTTTTACATCACAAAGCTGTTTCTCTCATTTCTCTCCATAGTCCAAGAGAGCACTGCAAACTATGTCATGAATGAAATATAATCACACCACTGTATTACTTATGAGACCTAACTCAACTTTGCTCTGAGCTATTTTCAGATTTCATTTAAATTCATCAGTGTGATGAATATCCTTATACCACAGACACGAGCGATAGGGCATCAGTCCGCGAGAAAATATTAGCCAAAGATGAACTTCAGAGATTACTTATCAGCAAAGACCACCTTTCAACTACCCAATAATGTCTACATCAATCATTATAGTAAAAGCCTTCTCGCAAGGATTCTCCAAGTAATTCTAAGGCAACGCAATCAGTGGCCAAGCCCACTGTGAGACATGATTCAAGTGACACTAATGTGCTTCACTGTTTAATTTCAAATGTAACATTGCATTGTACTATTGTTTATTTAAACTTCAAAGGCTGAACATTCTCATGGGCAATCTTTAACTGAGTTACATCTCCTAAATAAGAGAGACAAGAAGAAACGGCTAAGTCAGTCATTTATGCAAACATATTAATTTGAAAGCTTACAGTTTGAAAGGAAACTATTTTTAATATACAGTTTATTAGTAATTACTATATACCATCCACTATGACCTAACCTTCTCTGTATCACACAGCAATGGACTGAATCTAATGATCCTCTGTCTCTCTGTTTCCAGCACATTAAGAGTTAATGTTCCATGCACACAGATTTACAATTTGTGTCAATTAGTCGGTAGCAGAAAATCCATTCTGACAACATACAGCCACACATGTTAAGGCACACAGAGGGTCTGTAGATGAGAGCAACGTTCCCGCATCCTTTATTCTTGCACCACACAGACAGACTCCCCCAGCATGTATTCCCTGCTGTATATAAAGTCACATCTAAATACTCCGTAAATTTGCCTGAGATACGATCTGGATTTAGTCCCAGCTTAGTTCTGGAAGGACGCCAGCTCCAAATCAATAGAGAGTCCACTTGTCACCTGCTGATCTGTGAACGAACACCTGAGCTCAGGCTCCGGCAACTCTTAACTCACTTCCTACTACCAGCTTTGATCAGCGAAACCCCATTCGCCTATCTGTCTTCTTGCCACTGAATCTTTCTTAAACCCCCTGCCTCTTTCCCTATCTCTGTTTCTGTATGATGTCTATCTGTGATTTTATCCTACATGTACCTCTCAGGTACACTCATGATTGCAACCAGATTCCTGAAGTTGTCATTGTCACAGCTTACCAGCAATAAAAGCACTTAGAAAACCACATTTGAGTAGGGTATGAAATAACTTAGCTCCCACTGTCCCTCTTAACACAGTCAGATCTCCACTTCATATTCATCATGAATAAACAAAAATGTAGAGAAATCAGTATGTGCACACTGGAGAGCCAGCAATAAGGTTTTCAATGTTATAGTCCCTCAGTGCAAAGTGAATGAATCACAAAAAAAAGGTCTTACCTGGGCTCTTGGTGAGGCTGCTGCTGTTTGTAACGGATCCTCTGCCTATGGGACAGAGTCAGAGAGAAGGAGAAAGAGGAGGGAAAGAAAGCAAAGAGAGAGGAGGGGCGAGGAGAGGGACTGGGAGCGTGGATAAAGAGAGGGAGAGAAATCAGGGAGAAGGCGAGAAAGTGCCTGTGGACAATGAGAGAGAAACACAGACAGAGCGGAGGGAGGAGACAGCAGTGACAGTGGTGCTCTCACACAGCGCTGCGTTACACTGAAGGGGATGTGCTGGCTGTGGGAGGTGGTACTTCTCAGTCAAATGACATCTGCCTCACTCTTAAAAACCATTGGCTAAGAGGGATGATTTCCTAATAAGCCATCCCCGCTGTCTCCAAGTGAACACACCCCCTCCTTCTATTCCACTGCACATGCATACGCAGATGCACGCACACATCCACACACATCCACAAATATTCTTTCACTGTGCAGCAGAGATTCACATGTCACCCCTTTTGTCTTCTCTCTTCTTTTTCTATTCTCTCCATCAGCACTTTCATATCTCTTCATTGTCTGGCGTCCTTCCCTATATCTGTATTGTCATTTTTCACAGTTGTTGCAGGAAGTGTTTTTATCTTGCAATTCAAAATTGCTTCAGCTTTGAATTGTGCCTTCTTCAGCCTTAGCTTTCAAAAACTTAAAAACAATAGTTTTCTTTCATCTTCTATATAATGTCTAGATATACCTTTTACAAGTATATACTTTTTCAGCTCTTTTGTACAGAACCACTCTGGTATAATGACCATGATCGCCCTGAACAACCTTTTTGGAAAGAAGGCACTCATTGCTTTCAATTCCCTTCCACAGATGCTTAAGTGGTAGAGATGTGTTCCAATGTTGGTTTTTAAGATGATATTTTGAGTTGTTGTTTTTTTTATTTTTCAAGTTTGGGCCAGATTAAAACCTCTTGACAAAATAAAAGCGCTCAGTAATTGGCCCAATTAGATTTAAGCTAGCGAATAACCACTACATTTTTTGACTTTTTTCAAAGTTTTTTTAATGTGTGGGAAGTCACAATTAATGGAATGCTAGATATTGAGGCACGAATCAATTACAGTTTTCAAGTAGTGTCATTGACTAAACTGAGAAATTATACAGTAGCTGTCACCGCCCACTCACAAAGCAATTATTGTTATTGAAAGATCAAGGTTGAAAAATATGTTTGGATGTTTTAATGCCCTTTCATCAGAAAAAAATAGGCTTCAGGTATGTGGTGTTTTTGATTTAACCTAAAACATTGAGAGAACATAATTCTGGAAAATGGCAATAATTTATATTACGCATTTTATTATTAAGCATATTATGTGGCACATATTTTAATTAACCTTTCTCCATGCACTTGAGTCCAGTAACAAAAGGTGGAATATAGGATTTAAGACTGTATCCAGAACCTAACATAAATAAGGATGAAAAATATAATAATAATGTATGTTTGAGTTTTTAATATTGTTCTTTGTTTAAAGTAGTTTCACTCTCAAACTTATTTCCAAGTCACTATGATGTGAGTGACCTTAAAGCCGCACTAATGATTTTTTTATATTAGTACCATGAAAAAAATCCTGAGTGTTATGTAACAAATGTACTCAACTTTACAGTTCTCCTCAGCCCTAAGCAGTGTTTTAGCATCTGCCAGTACATTGTTTTGGTTTTACAGAATGCAACTTTACTGTTTTGGTTCACTCACAGCACTATCATCAGCTGCAGCAGGCAGTTGTTTTCAGTGAAAAAGCTCTAACAAACCCACTATAAAAGTACATACACTGTATAAGTGTGTTATAGTTCACAGACAGACTCGAAACTCCAACTGTTCTGTTTTAGTTTGTTATTCTTTGTCTTCTCCCCAAAAAAAAAAAATTATGGCTGTCTGTGGAACAGGCGATGGGCAAAATTACATAAATGACTAAAACACATTCACAAATGCAGCTGCAAAGTCGTTATGTTATTTTGACTGCCATTTAGCAAAATGAGCCTATCGAACTATAAAAGGGATCAAACATTGAAAAGAAGGACATTTTATTGGATTCCAAACTGCATGTACATCAGTCACAAAAAATTCAATGTGTTAAGGGAAACAGACTCAAATAACACCAAATGCCAACATTGGAGGAATAAATACCAAACCGGCAAAAAGAAAAAGTGGATGTAAGTCAAAGCTCACCAACAGCGATTGGGCAGCACTTGCCTCAGATGTACAGCTTTAAACTGACAAGCTGGGTCTAAGAAACAGCACTGGAAAAAGTAAAGTGGTCTGATGATTCATCCCTCTCGTATTTTCTACATCTGTATGGGTTTCATTTTTAGAAAGTCAAAGGATGCCTGCAACCCACAATGTCTGCTGCCAACCGTTAAACATGGTGGAGAATATGTAATGTTGCAGGCAACCATTACTGGGCAGCCACAGTAATTAAATTGTCTGTACTGCCGTTCAACAGCCAAGCAATATGAGACCACCGTATGGTGCAAGCACTATTCCCTCAAGGTGTTAACACATTTAATGATGATGATGATGCCCCGCATTACCCATCACTAAACACATTCAAGACTGGTTCCATAAACACCAAGACAAAGTCAAACTCGCCAATCACTATATCTAGACGTCGCTGGACATTTTCTGGCACAGAATGCAAAGTAGAGTTCTACTCTACTCTAATTATAGTGCTGAAGGGAAATTGGGGCTAAAATGCTATATGAGCAGCAGCAGTAGCAGGGTTCTGCAGCAGTATTACACCTGACTTTGCAAATGAGCAGCAAAGCAGCAGAATAGACGGGCAAACTAACAGGACTTTTGGATATTAACAGCTTAAATAATATGTTCTGTTGCAGAAATTACAGTATATGTCATGACTTCATATCGGGAGGAAATTGATAATCTTGCAGAGTGGTGTTCAGAGAGCAATCTACTGCCTCAATGTAAGCAAAACCAAAGAGCTGATTGGTGATTATTTAAGGAAATAAAGGCACACACTCCTGTCTACATCAGTGGTGCTGAGGCAGAGCAGGTGAACAGTTTCAGCTTCCTGGGAATCAGCATCACAGAGACCTGACATGAATGTTAAGATGGCTAAATTCCAAGTTCTTGTCAGCTTACATCCTGGAACAATACATCCTGACTGAAAACATCACAAACTGACATGGGACGTGCACGGCCCAGGACCGGAGGGCTCTGCAGAGGGTGATTAAAACTGCTCAGAAGATCATTGGTATCCATCTCCCGAGCATCAGTGATATTGGTGAGGTGAGGTGCCCGCACAGCCCAAAGGATACTAAAGGACAGTGCCCAACCAGCCACAGCCTGTTCACCCTGCTGCCTGGGAAGAAATATTGAAATTTCTGTTGCCACACCACCAGACTGTAGAGCTGCTTTTCCCCTAAAGCTATCAGACTTTAAAACTCAAATTCATCCTCAGCACTGCTCCACTGAAAATAGTTTATGTCTGTTTATCGTTTTAATCTTTAATTCCTTTTATATGTAGGCTATATAGTCTGCTATGTAGCAAAAGCGAGTTACAAACTCTATTTCACTTTACAACCTGTTGTATAGTGACAAACAACTCTGTACTTATGTGTGAGTGAAACAACAGAATTTTTCTGCTTGAAATAGATCTCAAGTCTTATTGTAGTGGTTAACAACTTTGCTTACAGATTTTAACATACAACAAAAACCACAACCAAACTAACAACTGTGCAGCACTGAGGGAACACTACATCATTTTTAGAGCTCAGTTGTAAAATTATTGTAAACTTTCAATTTGGTACATTACATAAATATTAGAGCTGGGAACTTAACGCGTTATTATCGCATTAATTAGGCTAATTAACGCCAACGATTTTTTTTTTATCGCATGTTAATGCAGTTTTTTAAAAATTATTATTATTTTGAAAGTCCGTTGCTCACTGTCTGTGAATACGCAGAGGCCTACAGTCAAACCATGGGTCACATGAGAGGTGGGATGTTGATCAGTCTGCAAATAACCCTCCCAAGCAAGCAGCGGAGAGAGGCTTCGGCAGGTCCTCAGGTGAACAGAAAGGGAGTCAGCGCTCAGCGAGTGAACGGCAGGCGCTTTATGGATTGTAACCATGGCAACGTCTTCTGTGCGCTACACAGCCGTAGCCTTTTTGACTTAAACTAAAATTATACATAGGCTAACTGTACCTGATAGGCCCGCTTTGGTTTTGCGTTCTGGAAACTCACAAACAGAGAGGATATGAGTCTCTCTTACAATGATTTGTGCGCGTACAAAAAGTTCAAGACAATTCAACTTCGGCAGCAGGCGAGCGTGTGCGTGAGGCGAACACGACCGCGACAGTTTCACAGGAGGCACCCAGTAAACCTTGTGCTCGACCACTTCACCTCACTGTAACAGGGAAGCTTGCTACTGAACATAGACTGTTTCTGCTGCTCCCTGATAAAAGAAAAATGTTTCTGCTGATATACCTGCTCAGAAAAAATCCCAAGAAAACTGGACTCTGATGGTAACTTGTTTTAACAAGCTAGATAAAAGGTAATTCCCTGGCAGTGGCAAATAGCTTTGTTTTAATATTTGATTTAATTACATTAATGTTTAGGCTGAGATTTACAAGAAATAATTTATCACTACTGTGTAAAGGTATTACTGCTTGTAAAAGTGTTTTCAAACCACATGTTATTGCACTTTTGTGTATATAGCAGTGCATTTAAATTAAAAGTTTGCGATACACTACACTACAACACATTATTCAATTTTGCACGTAACAACGAGATTAATCGCAAGAAAATCATGCGATTACTCGCAATTAAAATTTTACTGTGTTGTGATTGACATTCCTGTGGGGTAAATGTTATCTCTTTATTTGGAGTCATAATCCCTGCAAACAAAATCCCTGTTACTCCATGGGGCCATGACACAGACATCACTAGACACAGAGGTCTATGACACTACTGCTAAAGACAAGCCTTTAACTCCTGGGATTCTCATTAATTGTCTTGTTAGCCACACAGTCACATGACTTCAGAGAAGAATCCAAAACACTGAATCCCAAGTTGCTCCTGATGCACAGGCCACTCCTTGCATGGCAGCTCTGCCGTCATCGGTCTGTGAGAGTGTATGTGTGTGTGAATGAATGGCAAAGCGCTTTGTCCATTAAGGTACAAAAGCGGTACACAAATGCAATGCATTTTTCATTTACATCGGAGGGAATCAATCATAAAAACAAGACAATGCACTGGGATCTAGTTCCCACCTGTTGACTCTGTAGAAAAGTGCAGATTGAGACTTCAAAGTGAACAACCAACCTTTCTCAACTTGAGGATCAAAATTCAAACACTTTGTCAATACACGTCAAAAAGCTGAAGTATCTTGAGCAACACATTGGATTCATACCACTTCTGTGACTTTCCCTGGATCTGAAGATATGCTTCTTCCCAAAGCAGTTTCAAACCCAACTCAAAATTGTACAGATAAATTCTGGAAAACAACCAAGTCTTCATATTTACAATGCAAAATTTGCATTTCCAAATGGCTATTCCAAAAACATGTTTTATGATCTGCCATCCCTATTGTTAATGTATGGTTAAGGTTATGTAAATAAAACTAGATGGTGATGTTTGGGAAAATGTTTTGGGAAATCTGTCATGGTTACTGTTACTGAACGAATGCCTTTATGTGTCAAAGAAACCAACCTGACTTGGTAGCTCATTGTTCAAGTCAGTTACAATGTTTGAACACATCACCACTAGTGTTGCTTTTTGGTGAAGTGGTAAAAAATGGGCTTCTATATCACAACAGCTTAGATCCACATGTCTTATCAGTCATCCTTACAGCTCCCACATACCCTTCATCCACCCATACAGGTGTTTTCACATAAGTTGCCTGATTAGGATTATTCTCTGGACTGCTGCAGGCAGGTTCATTCTGGGGTTGATTGAATTTAGGCATTTTCAAAAAGAAAATTTGACAATGCCTGATGAAGATCTCTGTTGAATCAATACGATGCTCAGTTAAATTGCTTTTAGCTGCTGATGCAGGGAAATCCCCAGTAACAGTTCTTTGAGACTTGCGCTGTATTTTATCCTACTTGACTGCTTAAACAGTTAATCGCTTTCCACAACCTGTGTGGCAAGTCATTTTGGGTTGCAGTTGATAATGGATGGTCCTCTGTAGCGTGCATGTCCTATTTTGGGAGCCAATTTTATTTTCTATCTGTCTAACATGCAACCTGCAAACACCAGTCTTCGTTGTTATGTGGATGACATATGGCTGGACTTCAAATGAACTTAAATAAAGATAATCTGCAAGATTGACATTGATGAATTTCCTGCAGTGGAACCAAGACAAATACACTAAAGTTACAGTTATGAGCCCTGACATAGATTTTGACCATATTTCAAATAACCTTGGGTACGGTTGAACGATGAATCATTTTCAAAATAAAATAATAACTTGAAATAGTGTAGTTTGACAATTGCAAGGCCCTCCCTGTCTGGTAAACTCCCACAATTTTCAATCCCACAATTTCAATCTCCCTCTTAGTTTGTAACACAGACTCGGTGTTAAAATATTCAGTCTCCTGGCTCAAGCCAAGATAACCGTGATGACATCACTATGACATCATCATGGGTCTTTAATTTTTCCATTTTTCCCCTGTGGCTGGTGAATGGATCGCAATTTGTGAAATCAGTGGAATGCCCCTTCAAGCAAAATGTCCCATTGTATTTGTCATTAGTCATATAAATGAAACATTTCTGTGTTATTATTATATTTTCATTGTCCAAAATGGTCTCTGTTCTATCTTTATTCCATAATTTGCAAGTCATTATGCTTATTAATGACAAGAGGGGTTGAGGTATCACCATTGTCCTCTTACTGTATCTATTGTACTGTTGGAATATCTCACTGTTGGGACACAACCTTATCTGTTGGCTGTTTCATGTCCTCCATAATTGCATTTTTGATGGACTCTTTTTGTTTGACCCGTACTTTTCTCTCTGACCCACTGGGATTAATTGGCTGAGCTAGTGATAACCCCCTTGAGTTCTTGTCATTCTGCCCTGACATCCTCTGCCACCCCATACTTTTATCCAAAGAGAAATATAACCTAGGATAATTGGACTTTTTCTGTTTCTTCAGTATCTGTCAACTTGCTTTCTTGCTCTTCAGAAACAAGAAACTTTCCTTTTGACAAGAACCACAAAACAGCTGACCCGTCTTGCAGTAATGTGTGTACTGCCCAGCATCTAACGCTAATTAATCTGACAGCAAATGAGCCTTCAGATTTCCTCAGGTGTAGAGGGCCAAAAGATTTCATCATTTCCTAAAACAGCATGTTTGCTAATTTATGAAGTGGAAACTATATTCAGACAAAGTTTTTGTCCTCAAACAGTGAATAAAACATCTGAGCTGACTTCCAGTGTTGTCTTCTTTTTCATTTGTTATCACAAAGAATTTCATTTTGAGATTCACATGCGACAGGATGTACTCCGTAGTACAAGTGCAAGACATGCCTTTCTTGAGGTATCCCCCGCACAAAAGAGCACATGGAGAGAACTCCCATAGTATTCTCCCTAGCTGCACAGCTTGGAAAACACTCTCTGAATAATCAGTCACAAACTGAAAAGCCACAGACCAAATCAAAATCTAGGGATGGCATTAATCCTGACAGTAAATTCAAATCACCCGACGCTGCTGGGGCTGATAGCTGACTCTCTGCATCTCAGCCTCTGGATACTCTTTTTTTTCATCCATGGAATCGCACGGAGGACTATGGCTGGCTGCCTGCGGTTTGCTATCTGATTATGTGTTTTATTTAAAGCTGTTCTTTCCAAGTACCAATCAGGCTTTCCATCAGGTTGCCTGTCTGTTTGCCTTTGACGCATTTAACCTCACATGTCAGTGTCAGCCAGAGGCAAGCTGCTGAAGCCATATCTTAAAATGGTTGCGGTTAAATTCACTTATCATATTAAGTACTATTGGAACTCATTGCTATCAGCTTCTTTACGCAGTGGAATATCTCCTTAATTACAGCCCAGCTATGGTGAAGGAGATAGCTTATCATTTACTTTGAAAGTAAAACACATCACCCACAACCTGACATTTACCGGAGTAATTAAACTCAAACAAGTCAGCCTGTCAATACAACACAATATTTGCTTAAAAGTATATTTGTTGAATAGGTAAGAGAAAATAATTGCTTCAAAAAAACACCTGTTATTTTCAATATTTACACATGACCAATCTCTCTAAGAGCATATTTGCATGGAATTCAATGTGCAGGTCTCATTCAAAAATCCTGCTTATTGAAAGCAATGGATGGTTTAAAAATGGAGTTGAAATGGGAGCGTGCATTATTTTATAAAACTGTCAAATTTCTTGTAATAGCATAGATTTTAGTCTATGCTATTACATAAAACATAAAAGCTGCCAAATCTGTTAAGGATGATGGGTGATAATTATAGACAAAATCATTATACGTCATGTAAAAACTAACATGTAGTTAAGAAGCATTTATGTAGTTATTATAACGGAGGTTTAGGAACACCTCTCTTTCTAACTAATCCAACCATGCTTCACTCATTTCATCCAACTGTGCCTCTCCAATCCAATCACCTGCACATATGGATATAAGCCTGTCTAACCCCTTTCTCTCCCATTTCTCAGTTCTCACATCCCTCCCCAAACCCTGTTCCTCACCTCTTTCAATGGGCAGGAATGTGGCCTCACAGCAAGAAGGTCCCAGGTTCAGACCGCAGTAAGCCCAGGCTTTTCTGTGTTGAGTTTGCATGTTCGCCACGTGTTTGCATGGGTTTCCCCCGATACTCCGGTTTCCTCCCACCGTCACTTCCCAAACATTCTCTCTAACCAAATAAATTACCCACCGTACATGAATTGCGGTGGTCTTAGTTAGTGAACAGATATTATGATTACTGTCAATGAAGCGATGAAGGGTGGGATTTCAATTCAGTGTATGTTTTTTGTCATGTATGTTATCTTCAAGTCCAACACAGTATATGGATTTATGGTCATATTAATATTGTTAATTTTAATGTGTTTCTTTTCATAATGTTACTATGGGTTTGTAGCAAACTTGAGATGAAAAGGAAATGTTGACCTGATTGATGGGGGAGTGGAAAGTCCTTATTGTTGTTTTGTATGTAATGGGATGTGGCCGGTAAGTGAGGTGCGCTGTCATTTTGGTGTGATTTGGTGTGATAAAGCGAGAGCACTAAAGTCGTTCGACAACAAATGGTTTGAGATTTTGGGCTCACTGATGTTGGGGAGGAACTGACAGTAGATAAAGTGCGCATTGCTGAATGATGTGCTACATTTTGTCCTTGAACTAGACTGTCATGCTGAAGAAGACAATTGATGAGCAGTGGTCAAACTTGTTCAGTGGTCATGCAAACAAACTCTGAAAAATGCTTGTGGTTTTAAAAGGTGCTGTTACCCCGAGGTCCTGAAAGCTAATCATTTACAAACATAACTCCCCACTCATGATTGAACAATTTATATAGAAGCAGTGGTGGTAGGGAATCATCCATCCATCCATCATCAACCGCTTATCCTGGGTACAGGGTCCCGGGGGGCTGGAGCCTATCCCAGCTGACATCAGGCGAAAGGCGGGGTACACCCTGGACAGGTCGCCAGTCCATCGCAGAGCCATACACATAGACACACATCCAGGCACACGCACACCTAAGGACAATTTAGGGTCACCAATCAACCTAGTCCGCATGTCTTTGGATGGTGGGAGGAAGCCAGAGCACCCAGAGAGAACCCATGCAGACACGGGAAGAACATGCAAACTCCACACAGAAAGGCCGGGACGACCGGTTAACCCTCGACTTTCATGCTGTGAGGCGACAGTGCTAACCACTGCACCACCATGCCACCGATAGGGAATCATGGGAAAGGAAACTGACAACTTTAATTACTAATGTAAACTAGTTGTTTACTTTTCCCTGAGAAGGTGTGTTTCCATCCAAATGTGGCACACATTTTATCCTAGTTTGTAAAAATGTGAAAAATCATAAAGTGTTTCCCTCATTAACTATTTTGCAGATAATGCAGCAAGATGACTTGCTTTTGAGTTACGTGCGTGGATTAACTTCTGTGATTTTTTTTTAGCTTTGCAAAGTTTCTATCATCTGTATTGCATGTTCTTTATATCAATACACAAGTGTTTTCATCTCAGCCAAGCAGAGAAGCTTTATGCAGTATTGATATGTTTTTTTCTGACATTTTCTCTCTTTGGCTATACACAAATTCAAAATGAGTTTTCCATGCACTGTTGTACTTTCTATGCCTGCCCTTGATACTTTACACGGACATGAAATTCTAAGTCTAGACATACAGTGCTTGAACATATACAGGTGCTCTTCATATACAGTAATTACAATATCATCAAAAAGTTGATTTATTTCAGTAATTCCATTCAAAAAGTGAAACTTGTATAATGTATACATTGTTCACACAGACTGATATATTTCAATTGTTCATTCCTTTAATTAATTTTGATGATTATAACTGACAACTAATGAAAACTCAGAACTCAGTATCTCAGAAAATTTGAATATTGTGAAAAGGTTCAAAATTGAAGACACCTGGTGCCATACGCTAATCAGCTAATTAACTCAGAACACCTGCAAAGGCCTTTAAATGGTCTCTCAGTCTAGTTCTGTAGGCTGCATAACCATGGCGAAGACTGCTGACTTCACAGCTGTCCAAAAGACGACCATTGACACCTTGCACAAGGAGGACAAGACACAAAAGGTCATTGCTAAAAAGAGGCTGGCTGTTCACAGAGCTCTGTGTCCAAGCACATTAATAGAGAGGCGAAGGGAAGGAAAAGATGTGGTAGAAAAAAGTGTAGCAATAGGGATAACCGCACCCTGGAGAGGATTGTGAAACAAAATCCATTCAAAAATGTGGGGGAGATTCACAAAGAGTGGACTACAGCTTGAGTCAGTGCTTCAAGAACCACCATGCACAGACGTATGCAAGACCTGGGTTTCAGCTGTCGCATTCCTTGTGTCAAGCCACTCTTGAACAAGACACAGCGTCAGAAGCGTCTCGCCTGGGCTAAAGACCAAAAGGACTGGACTGCTGCTGAGTGGTCCAAAGTTGTTCTCTGATGAAAGTAAATTTTGCATTTCCTTTGGAAATCAAGGTCCCAGCATCTGGAGGAAGAGAGGAGAGGCACAGAATCCACATTGCTTGAAGTCCAGTGTAAAGTTTCCACAGTCAGTGATGGTTTGGGATGCCATGTCATCTGCTGGTGTTGGTCCACTGTGTTTTCTGAAGTCCAAGGTCAACGCAGCCGTCTACCAGGAAGTTTTAGAGCACTTCATGCTTCCTGCTGATGACCAACTTTATGGAGATGCAGATTTCATTTTCCAACAGGACTTGGCACCTGTACACAGTGCCAAAGCTACCAGTACCTCTCACAGCCACTGTTGGAGTTGTGAGAGGCTCTGAGGTACTGCTGCAGCTCCTGCTGCTGCTGTTGCTGCTGCTACTGTTGGAGCTGTGAGAGGCTCTGAGGTACTGCTGTTGCTACTGCCACTGCTACTGTTGGAGCTAGGCCAGCAGGCTACAGTCTTGCGCTACTACAGCTGCATTTGCATTTGAGCAAAAAATCTTAAAGGAACAAATATCTACATCAATGAAGATTATATCGATGAAGTAAAAAGGAAAAGAAAAGAACTGCTCCCAAAAATGAAAGAAGCTCGTCAAAATGGGAACATTGCATTTCTACGGTATGATAAGCTCATCGTACATCCACGCAGCAGTACCCCTAAAAAGCACTAATTGTTCTTAGCCCCGAATTGTTGCAACAAAATATATATCTTTTTCTAATGCTATATGAATGGAAATGTACAAACAGCAAAAAAGGTCTGAAAATTGCTCATATAAATATAAGCAGTATAAGAAATAAACTACCAGAAATTGAAGATATTTTACATTGCAATAATTTGAATGTACTTGCTATCTCTGAGACTCATTTAGATGAGACCTTTGACGATAGCGAGCTGGCTATTGGTGGATTTAATGTTTTTAGGCGAGATAGAAATAGATACGGGTGCAGTGTGGCCTTCTATGTGCAAGATCATGTACCAGTTAAAATTAGGGAAGATTTGATGGATTGAAATGATGTGGCTACAGATACATCTACATCATTTAAAACCTCTTCTGGTTGGAGGATGTTACCGACCTCCAAATGCTGACGGTAAATACTTGGCCACCAAGATTAGAGATCTAAGACTGAGATGTTGGACTACAGTAGCACTTCAGGTCTAGAGATGTAGTTTATGGGAGACCTTAACATTCATTGGGTATCAAAAATATGTTCTTTAAGAGTAAAACTTTCTGATGCTACAAATGCAACTGGACTCACACAATTAATAAACGAACCAACAAGAATTAGTTGTAGAAATGATGGTACAATCACATCAATTTGTATTGATCACATTTTTACAAATGCTCCAGAGTTGTGCACAGGTACTTTTTCTGTTCCAATGAGCTGTAGCGACCATAATTTAATTATTACTGTAAGGAGAGCTAAAATGGACAAGCACGGGCCTAAAATTATTTGCAAAAGATCTTTTAAAACTTTTAATCAAGATGCCTTCCTGGAAGATGTCAGAAATATATGCTGGTCCAATGTATTTGTTGAAACAAATGCTAATGATGCACTTAATCAATTTAATAAAAAGTTTATGCTTTTAGTGGATAAACATGCACCACTCAGGAGGTTTACAGTCAAGAGCGCTAAAACACCCTGGTTAGATAAAGAATTAAAGCAATCTATAAAACAAAGGAACCAAGCTAAAGAAACAGCTATTTTAACAGGGAATCAAGAAGATTGGCAAGTTTATCGCAAATTACGAAATTGGGCTACGAAATTAAATAGGACTAAAAAGAAATTATATTATGATAACAAATTTAAACATACTACAAATGATCAAAAGAAATTGTGGAACACCATTAATGAGTTAACTGGTAGAAATAGTAGAAATCTACACCTGCTTTTATAGACAATAAATTTAGTAATTTCTTAATAAAGCCTGTAGATATAGCCAATTATTTCAATAATTATTTTATAAACAAAGTGGACACATTAAAAAAGAAAATTACAGCAAATATTAACACATCTCATTTACAAATAAAAAATAATATAATGACAGACAAAACCTGTATATTTAAATTTTAAGAAGAAGTGAAGAAATATTAAAAATAAACCACCAGGTGTTGATGACATGGATGGAAACCTCCTGATGGTGGCAGACTTAGTAGCTCCAGCAATTTGTCACATAGTAAATTTGAGTCTTACCACAGGTGTATGTCAAAAAGCCAAGATTATTCCAATATTGAAAGACAAAAAGCAGTCTTTTTCTGGTAAAAATAGCCAACCAGTAAGCCTGTTAACAACTATAGGCAAGATCATGGAGAACATTGTATACAAACAAGTCAACAGCTATTTCCTCAATCAAGAATTATTTACTCTTTATCAGCATGCATACAGAAAGGGCCATTCAACAGCTACCACTATGACAATGATGACTGACGACTGGCTAACAGATATTGAAGAAAAGAAACTAGTGGGCAGTGTTATGCTAGACTTCTCTGCCGCATATGACATAATCGACCATACATCATTAATTGAGAAACTAGTGGCCTACGGATTTGATAAATCGGTTTAACAGCTACTTAACTGGTCGAACACAAACCGTTTTCTTTAATGGTTGTTATTCCAGGGGCAATTCCTGTAACTTGTAGAGTTGGCCAAGGAAGCAGTCTTGGTCCTTTACTCTATAATATTTACACAAATGATTTACCACTGGTTTTGACTAAGGAAAAAACAGTAATGTATGCTGATGACTCAATAATATATACATCAGCATCTGCTGCCCAAGAGCTTAATAATGTCCTACATGCAGAGTTAAAGGCTGTGGTGGACTGGATAAATGAAAACCATTTCATTTTAAATTTATCAAAAACACACTGTATTGTACTTGGTTCTGATCATGCCTTAACTCAATATCCATTATTAAATGTTAAAATACATGATACCCATATTAAACAAGTCCAAGAAACTAAGTTTTTAGAAATGATAATAGATGACAAGCTATCATGGTCAAAACATATACATTGCATGTGTGCCAAAATGGGTCAGGCTATCACTGTGATTAAAAGATATGCAAAGTTCTTAACATGTAAAATTACTAAAATACTTGCACAAGCACTAATATTGTATGTATGTATGATACTGTATGATCCAATGCCACGGCTGAAAAGATAAGAAAGTTACAAATTATACAGAATAGAGCAGGAAGGATGGTACTTCGTTGTGACTATTACACAAGCACAAAACTCATGCATGCAAAATTAAATTGGATGTTGGTATATGACAGACGTTTATATTCATTATTGACGTTTGTCAGGAATATTTCTGTCACCAAAACTCCTCAGACTCTCTACCAATTTTTTTTGTTCAGTATTGACATACATAAGTATGCTACCAGACATGCTTGTGCAAACAAATTTATTTTACCAAATGTAGTCACCAATTACAGAAAGAGATCATTCAGTTTTAGAGCAATGCAGGAATGGAACCTACTCCCCAAACAAATAACACTAATAGAAAATCATCCTAAATTTAAGATTCAATTTAAAAAAGTTAATTTTACAAAATTCTATTAAATAATTTTTGTAACAGCAACTTTTTGTGCTTTTTTATTGTAACATTCACTGTATATTAAATTTATTTGAGATGGTGGTTCTAAGAATATTTTTTTATTGAATTTTATTGAATTGTGATTTTTATAAACATTAACTGTCTTATAACTTTGTGAAAACTATTTTAAACTTCTGCATGGTGTAAAAACTGAAATTGTTGCTGGGTTTTTTTTGTTTGTATTATGTACAGATTTTGTAATGCATTGTTTTAAACATGTTTTGTAATATTCATGCAAACTTCTTTCTGGACCCCAGGAAGAATAGCACCAGCTTTTGCTGTGCTAATGGGGATCCAAATAAATAAATAAACAATAAACCTGGTTTAAGGACCATGGTATCCCTGTTCTTAATTGGCCAGCAAACTCGCCTGACTTTAAAACTATAGAAAATCTATGGGGTATTGTGAAGCGGAAGATGCGATACGCCAGACCCAACAATGCAGAAGAGCTTAAGGCCACTATCAGAGCAACCTGGGCTCTCATAACACCTGAGCAGTGCCACAGACTGATCGACTCCATGCCACGCATTGCTGCAGCAATTCAGGCAAAAGGAGCCCCAAGTAAGTATTGAGTGCTACATGCTCATACTTTTAATGTTCAACATTTCTAAAAAATCCTTTTTTTGTATTGGTCTTAAGTAATATTCTAATTTTCAGAGATACTGAATTTGGGATTTTCATTAGTTGTGAGTTTTAATCATCACAATTAAATGAAATAAACATTTGAAATATATCAGTCTGTGTGTAATGAATGAATATAATATCCAAGTTTAACTTTTTGAATGGACTGAAATACTGAAATAAATAAACTTTTTGATGATATTCTAATTATATGACCAGCACCTGTATGTGATCATTCGTGCAGCGTCTGTAAAGCTCAGTCTAGAGCTGACATTATTCTGAATAGTAAAATTTAGAAATTCTTTTAGGGCCTGATTGATCAGTTTTCAAAGCAATCCCATTTTAAAAGACTTACACAACTGCAGAAGCTGCTATTTTAATTAGAATGTGCATGATTAAAAATGTCTTAACAAGCTGTTAAATATGTTTTGTTTTTGTTAAAGTTTGGTCAGCAAACAGTAACTCCAGCTATATAGAAAACCTTGGCTGACACATTTGCTGTAGCTAATTAACACTAATTACATTAGATGGTTTGGGTGGGTGGTGACGATGATTATGTTTTAAAGGCCTTACACACCCACGCAGGTGTTTTCCTTTATTGTGGCTAATTGGAGAGCGAATTAAACCGAGTCACCGAGAAGCGCAGACACACACAGGCAGGAGAGAAGCCCCTCCCCGCAGATCATCACACAAGGCAATGGTCCTCATAGCTTCATTGTTGCAAAAGAAGAGATGCCCCGTTAATCCAGGAACACATTAAAAAGCTTAATTCATGAGGTTAATATAAAGATCAGCTCTACATGTCATTAGAAAAGAGGAGAGGAGCAGATTTACTTGTTGGGGAGGGTTAGGGTGGGAGGAGGTGAAATGCTGCACCCTATTTATTGGGAGCATGTGCCCCAGAATTACATGTTGTACCTTTAATGGTGAGCTAACAGGTAGATGTAATGGCTGATACCATTATTTTCACAGTAGTTTTTCATGGTATGGACTGACGACCTGTCCAGGGTGTACCCCGCCTTTCGCCCCCCAATGTCAGCTGGGATAGGCTGCAGGTTGTATTTTAAGTTTATGATTTTGCTCCAGTAAGGACAAAACTTTAGATGCATTCCATTTCAGATAAGCCCCAACTCCCTGCTAAGTGTAATTTGTTTAATTTACAATATGTACGTTCCATTCCTAAAGATATTAAAAGTATGCAAATTTACACATTATATTATATGTAGATTATTATTATGTTATGTCATCCTTATTTGATATTTGACCCCATCGAACAGCGATGTCTCCAGAGCAGAATGATGGCTGTAGCCTGTACAATGAGGTCTGTACTGTTTGTTAGGTTACCTATGTTCTAGTAGCCAACATTAGCTCTGAATGTTTGTTGTAAGTAAATTGAAGTTATACTGCTATGCCAGCCAGTTCAGCTTGCTAGGTCAACAACAAATTATTTCTTAGCAATATTGGAGTATTTGATTTATGCATTATTTGAGCACTGATAACTCATGGGTAATGATGCCTGTCAATCGGCAAATTGATGAACCGTTCTTACCTACACAGTAACAAATTGAGCATTTTTGCTCCCTACGGTTTGGAATTGAATTTAACATTGCTGATAACCCAATGCAGTCGACTTCACAGGGAGCTACAGGCGATCAGAACACACCCCTTGTTCATCAGACCTACTGAAATTGTGTTTTGCCGAGAATGGCACTCACCCTTGAAGAGCAATAGCCAGTGCCAAGCAATAAACGAATGATTAAAATTAAAATTAACCACAGCGAGGTAGCTAGTTGAAAAGGCTTGGGACTTCCAGTCTGGTGATATTTAACCTTCCCAGACCTAGAGATTAACTAAGTATCCAAATAAGATAATTGTTCATCCCTCTATACATGTGTGAAGATTCTATTGGATATTGCTTTAAATTAAGACACTGTGCTTACATATGTTAACCTAAAGTCACGTTGTGTGCCATTCAAGCCACATGCAACACTTTCTGCACAGAGCCAGTCAGTCTGTCTGAAATGAAACAAATTAAAGATGATCTCAAGCTTTGGTTACCAAGGAAATGGATCACAGAGTGCATCAAAGTAGCTGCATCAGTCAGTCAACCAAACAGACAGAGAGGATACTGACTTACTGTTTTCACAGGCTGTCACCTTTGGCTTTCTGTAGCTCGGCAGCTGACCCTATCGTAACCTGGGAAACCTGTGGTATAGTACCCTTAAAATCCCTTCACATAAATAATAAAATGAATGATCGTTGAATTGCACTGCTTCAGATTCAGGATCTTTCTACAGACAGTTTTCACGGCAGACATTTTGACCTGTCCTAGCAGGAAAAGCACAAGGGAAACCCATTTTATTAATGGTGGCTTAGTTCCATCAGGTGTGACATGCAGTAAGCCAGCATGCGCAATACCAGGTGGGTGGAGTTACCTCGACTAAATGCCATTTTTAATGTTATCAAAATGACCCATGCTTTTATTAATATGACAAGCCGCTAAATGGAAGTCAGCCATCATTAAGGAAAATAGTAATAAAGTTGCCATGAAGTGTGACAAGTGTGAATTCTGCTTCATTATTTAATCTTGAAAGATTAATTAATTACTTTGACTGACTGGATTAGTATGTCATTTTTAAAATGATTTTAAGAACAATTACGTTTTCCAATATGCGTCGCAACCTTATTCCGTGTCGCACTTTAAAGAATTGGTTAGTTAATTAAAGTTTTTCTTTTATTTTTACTTTTTAAAATGCAAATTGAATCACGCTGCTTTTAATGTATCAGCTCATTTATCAAGTTAAATTTGCCTGCTGACCAGTATCAAACAATCAGAGGGTGGAAGCCAAGGATGGGTCTGAAGAGATCAGATCTTAAAGAGGGTCATCAAAACATCAACATAACAAGCATGCATTTTCATTTTTCTTCTTTTTTTCTGTGGGACTCATTCTAAAGGGTGTAATGAAAGCAGCGCAGCCAGAGACAGTGAGTAATTGCATGCTTGGCAGTGTTATCCATTACAGCTGGGAGGAGGGTGAGCTCACACAGAAATGCTGTTCCTATTTACATTTAGACAAGCCTTTCTTTGATGCCAAACCCCCTCTTACTCATGACAGGGTTAACAGTCTTTTAATCAGCTCCTGATGAGCAAAGTCACGTGACTGGTAAGTCTAGCTTCAGGACAGTCTACATGTGACTGTGGCGTTGGTTACTAACTGGAAGTTATTGGCTGTCATTGTCGTACAGAGTCATACAGCTGTGCTGTAGAGCACAATCCATCTTTATAAATTACCTGTTTTACATTTTTCCAGGTAGTATTTATAAGGTCATCGATAATCATTGGCTTCATCAACAACATTCTGACAGATATGTGAGTGAACAGATCATTGCATCATTCCAGCAACATGTTTTTTCTCCATTGTGCCTAGAGTTTTCTTATGGCTCTTCTCTGTCAGCTGAAGGGTCACAGCGAAGCTTTAAGTCCATCATCTTATCATCTTATACTGAATAAGCTGTGCTGGTACTACATTCCTTATTTATTATTAATGTAATATGTTGAAAAACCTGCAGTTTCTGGTTTCACTTTATTTACATTTTAAGTGGATTTTCTTAAAGGTTTTAGTGGAAAATACAACTCTTTTGAATGAAACACAAAGCAGTTTCATGAGCCGATCTTTTATTTAAGATCTATTTAAGAACTAAGCTGGGGAATAAAAATATTCTGGGTAAAATATTATCATTAAGGTACAGGGCAAATGTCTGAACTTGAGCACACCTAAGTAAGCCACAATTTTAGGGGATTTAAGATGATATAGAATGATATAGATGGCAATTAATTTAATAGACTGTTTTTTAATTTATTTGACTAAATATGACTAAATAAAATACAAACTATTTCAGTTTGTTGGCTTGTTTGCTTTCTGTCATTCATGACCAACTTAAGCAAATATTGTGTGCAACAAAGGTAAGTTGCATTTTGACCAAAATATTCTTTGGTAGGGGGGAGGCAGGTACCCATATTTTGCAGAACGTATTTTACAAACATTTAAAAATAAATCATAAAAGAAAAGAAAAAGAAAAAGATGACACACAACATACAAGCTGAGTAGAAAAATCAATCTCAAAATGCATTCATTGCAACAAAAACAATATTCTGCTGTAGTCTATCCATTATAGTCACATCATTAACCTTCATCAAACCTTGATCAGGACCGATGCGCAGTAGGAGTATGTTTTGGTCCTGGATCCAGGCTAGGTAACTTGAAAGGACTGTAAATAATGAGACAAACAGTGTAGCCTTCACTGAGCATTATGCATCACAGGCACACAGTTAAAATCCCTAAGCCGCTTTCCACTAATAAAAACAAACCCTAAAACATAAAAAAAAAAACATTCAGTGTCTTACTAGAACAACAACCAACTCACCAGTTTTTTTGGTGACAAAAATCAAAACTTCACCAGCTGGATAAGTCTTTTTGACATTAAAAATCTGCAAAAAGAAAAAAAAATTGAATGACTCTTTGGTACTACAAACTTGTTCCAGCTTCCTTTCTTTGCATTTTTTATAGCTAGTGTTGCCACTGCCCTTAGTCTCTTTTTTCCATTGCATGACTATGTAGAGGGCTTTACCTCAATGGTCTATAAGCTCTATTAAAAGCATGTACAGTAAAAACTGATCTTTTCCACCATTCCTCTATCTGAGTCCACTCACAAAACTCCTGCCCAGAGTAACTAAGCACCACCAGGGCAGCACATCCTTCTCATATATTAAACATGTTGATTATTATAAGGTTAAAGAAGTTATAATCAATATTTGCATAGTAGCAATAAATCAAATGTCTGTGTAAAAGTGGTTACTTGCAGTACAGAATTGAGAAAAACTTGAAAATGATCATACGACTTAGTTTTCATCAGGGCTATATAGCTTCAAAATATCTTTCAGCTCATTGTTTTGCTTTTTAGGCTGAAATTTTACTGTTTTGGTTCATTTTAACTAATCTCATAGGTTTCCAGCAGCAGGTAGCTGTTTTCTGCAAGAAAGAAACCACTGTACACTACCTGCTCAGAACAAAATGACAGACAGCGTTAACAACCAGCTGGTGAACATAGTGGAGCTGTTGAAAGTTAAAGAGAAAAAAAAACAAAGCTCCAAAGGAATAATAGCTTTGCTCTATATCTGCTGGATGTGTCAATTGGAAGTTGTTTGCTAACCAACTTGCCATACAAATTTAAATAAGTCAGAGTTGTGTTCACCCAAGTGGCCATTGTACGTTTAGATCTCTAAAGAATCTGTAAAGTACACTAGGCATTATCTTTTTCTCTTTTTCTGAAAAAGAATGTTTTCTAAATTGATTTGTTGTATTAATACTTACTACAGGAAAAAGTATCTCAATCCCCATGAAGAGTACTACTGATGTTATTAAATCATTGTAAAATATTTTCCTATTTTGTAATATTTTGTGCAAATATTTTATCCTTAGAATATATTGTGTCTTATCCCCTCTGACATTAGAGAGTTTGGACTTTTTATAGGCAGTAAAGGCTGCGGGTGTTATGTTTTCTCAGGAAGCAACAGAATGTTTTGGGGGACAATAACATTCGTATGTTCACAAGCTTTAATTTCCCATTAAAGTATGAATTAAGTCTGGCTCTCACAAATCATTACAAAAAGGCAATTAGGCATTGTACTATATACATTTACACAGCTATCTTGTGCTGTTTAAAGGACAGGATAATAACTGTATTAGTCTATGCCTTGGAACTATTATAATATCAAACAAATTCAGGAGTAGCAGTCACAATTCAGGGATGCATTGATGATGTGTGCATGCATCAAAAATACATTTCCAGGACAGCATTTGCTTTGATTGCACCATGTCTAAGGCACAAGTACAGTGACAGTTATGAAAGCTAACTACATGTGAGAAGAGAGCTCTAATGGATTCAACCTCCACTTCCACCCTTCCATAATGGCACATTACACAGACTTCTACATTTAGCATATGAAACATAACTTCTGCGCTTATCCTTAAACACTTCCTCGTGCAAATGATGTCCCTAAGCAGTACGCAGAGCTCTATTGTTTTTGATGTTCCAGATCAAAACTGAGATCATACTGAACACTACAGTGTCCTTGCAGTGTCATTTTAATGAAAATACTTCAGCAGTTGGATACTGGAGAACAGCTGGATGCAGTATTTAAGCTCAGCGTCAGAGAGCCATAATTTGTAAAGCATAGACATCCATTTCCTTAGTGAGCACAATTACAAATGTGTTTACAGGGAAAGTACTGTAGCCATTCCAATTAATCCAATGTACCAGAAAATAACTTCTATTAAAAAACTACTCTGTCTTACTTGCATGGGTGCCTCTGAATCAGAAATTCATCCCTTTGGTTCCGTAGAGAATTGGTATTCCTTTGGGAAACATAGGAGACACAGTAAGGTATGAGGTGTGAGTGTCTCAGAGGCTTATTTAATATTTAATTAATTTATTGCTATGCAAATAACATAACTATAACATAAGACTTGACTGATCTTTTGAGAGGAAATTGAATACATTATTAAAAACAATGAAATAAAATAAATATCATTCAAAAGCTATACATTACTCTGCTTATATTTTGTACATGACTTGCTTGTTGTTTAGGAAGCTGTGCCACTGTAAGGAGTCCAGTAGTGTCTGTTAGAATGTGACTCTTATTTGCTTACAATACATGACATCATAGTCAAAGGCCCAGTGTAGGTCAGTGACATCAATTCCATTTCTGATTAATTGTACTTTTATATAAGCATTATTTTATTTAGGTTTTTAAGCGTACTAGTTTTGAAAGAAAAATAAATGTTTTGCACATGTCAGTGTGAGTACTGGTTTGTACATTCTGTGAGTTTGTTATATGTCAACATACTGCTACAAAGGATTGTTCTGAAGAACAAAATTTGGCTGGTGGTGTGACCAGGACAGACAAGGGTTGGCTTAATGCACTGTCATCGTGACATACAGTCGATGATTAAAAAAAACAAAACAACAACAATAACAAAAAACAACATTTTGGGGTTCTGGTATTTTTAAACCAATCTTGCCCACCTAATTTCCTCAAGGGCATCTCAGCAGTAGATGAACCATGAACTGATTGAGGGGATCCCCTTTTATTTATTTTTTTAAACACAACAGTACCATTTGAAACTCCACTTCACACTGAAGTTGTAAAAACCACCAACACTAAATATTCTGTGCATGTTTCAAGTAGTACGTTTGAATGCTGTTTGAATACATTTGAATTTCATCCACTATTCTCTGCAAGGCATTATTCTTGTCAAATAAGTGGATGTGTTATTTTAGTAAAAACTTTAGTCAAATATAAAAACATTGGAAACAATGTAAAAAGAAATTTAGACATTTGGAAAAAAATAGATAAAGGCATGTTTTTATTCTGCATCCACAATGAACATACTGCTGGCTATCTTTCAACATTATTCAGCTTCGTGCTTTCTGTGGCTAGTAAAAGCTCAGTAGTTGTCAAAGAGACTTGGCTCCACACACTGAAATAGTGTGTTAAAAAAACAAAAAACAAACAAAAATAAAAATAAAAGGCAGTAGACAGAAATAAGCTAAAAGAAAGGCCTTACAATGGATGATGTTTGAAAAGTTCATAGTCTATACTACCTCTGTACCATTCATATTTTGACTGAAAACATCAGAAAACTGCCAGCAGATTCAAGGTGATGTCTTGTGTGTGCTACTCTTAAGAGCAAAGTGTGCAGGAGGGTCATCAGATTGCACCCACAGCAGGAGCACACCGCTTTCTTTCCTGGCATGGTGTTGAAATGATCAGTGAGAGCAGAACATCCCACAGAGGGATGATGTTTGATTGAAATTATTCAGCCAGTCTTATTTTCACTCGGTGTGGGTGGCTGCCTGCAGTATCTGCAATGTCAAGCCTGCATCAACAGTTAAAGCACGCCAAGAATAAAAAAAAACACATGCATTCAACTCGAGACAAATTTTACAGATTTCCCTCATGTGAATGTTTTGGGAGGATGGGATGTGTTATGGACAAGAAAAATATCAGATTTCCAGTTCCAAACCCTCCACACACCTACAAAGTCTCTCCATCCTGTGTACGATTTATCTCGCTCCCACCACAATACTCTGTCTGAGAAAATATTGTTTAATCACAGTCCCGAAAGAACTTTGGTCATATCAGCAGGTCCACCTACCCCTCATCTCCCCTGACAGTTTCTAGGCGACTGTTGGTCCCATTATTTCATCTCTGATATCTCCTCCTCCCATGTCAGGTGGGGTCCACAGCAACATTCACACTGCAGTCAATCTCACCTTTGTCACGATGCTGCACTGAGAAAGCTGGGACTACTTTTAGTACTTTCTAGTTTGGCAGGTGAAGGAGAAAGTGAGCAAGAAACAAGCATCCTGTGTACTCACACTGGGGGCTAACACCAAGACTGACATACTGTCTAAGGGTATACATTCACATGGAAATAAAATAAATAGAGTTGATGGAGTAAGACATGACAGTTTGCAGCACAATTACTCTGAATGACGGAAATCCCGCAGATGGATTTTTTTAAGGCCTGTTCATTTCCATGGGCCAGCTGCTGTATGAAGACACATGCACGGACATCCACACCCTAACACATACATATGCTTTCTCTTCCATGCAAAGCTATTGCCACACAGCATCCTAGTATGATGTAACATGAAATTAGCAAATGCAAAGTGGCTCTGTCTCCTTCTCACCCCTCCATGACACATAGTTTATTACAGCACATGTGTGACAGCTCCTATTTTGCCCCTGACATCAGTCACTATTAGCATTTACAGATCATAATGGAAAGACTCTCATCCGCAGCTATAGGGCCACAGCAAGGCAACACAGTGTTGGATTTACAAATGTGACATGCGATGACTCTGGAAATGCCCATGTATAAATTGTAGAGGGACTTAAATGTAGGAAATGCCCTCCTCTCCTAGTACTTCTTCACCCTCCCATGGCAATTTCCTGCAGAAAAGGGTGGTAGTAAATATAGTTAATGTGCTGAGGCGGCAATGTTACACCAACGTGCTGTTAAAACAAGACATGAGATACTGGAGTGATTCTTCCCACAATTGGGATGTGAAATCCTGAACCATAAACTAGTCTTGGATAAGATTAACCACGAGAGGACCACCAAGAGGGTAAGCATTTAGCTCCCCTCCAAATACACATCAAAATTTTAAAGAAAGACTAAATTCATGAAGATCTGGTGCTGCCTTCTTTCAAATGATCCAAAATGTGCTGAAATGTTTCATAATGTGATGGCAATGGGGAAAAAACTGCAACAACTTCTTTAAACTCAGGCCTAAAAGAGATAGAGCTGAAATGATGGACAGTACCACCAGTAAAACTGCCACAGCATGCTGATGTTGAAAAACTCAAGCTGGACTGTGATGCTCAGAGACGACCAAACAGACCAGAGAGGTAAGACAGCTGGAATCTAAATTGGGTAATTAAGGTGAATTTAAAAGGTTTAATAGTGGAACACTATTTTCGGTTGCCACCTCAGTGATTTTGACTTTTAAGATGGAGTGTTTTTCCAGCAATTTTTTGCTCAGTGCTGCTTTAACATGTCAATAAATAAGGGAGTTAATGTACAGTGATCATCAAATAAGTTCCAACAGAGTTAATGATGAGATCAGAAGCAGAAGCTCACTGTAATTTTAATACATAGTTATACAACACATGAATCATTAAACATTCACTACATTGTTTAAATTTTTTACCAACATAAGTAATTTAAAACTCTGCAATAAAACATTTTAGTACTAAGACAAAGACAACTGGAAAGATGTTTGTCTCAGTACCTGACTGTGGCTGAGAACGGATACATTTTAACTATAGAAAATAGCATCTGTGGCATTATTGTAACAATAGAAACTGAAAGACATTTCACCTGGTTTGACTGTGGTATGCCGTGGACAGTATACAGTATTTAGTGTAGGTAGTCTAAGTCACAGAGCCTAGTGGCAACAGTATGTGAGCGACAAGCCAGAAACAGAAAATCAATTGTAGCATTAGCTAATCTCCAACAACAGAAATGTGCGAAACAGTGAGCTTCACTGGCACTTCAAACATTGAAACACAAACAAAACGGAATTATATTCTGTAACCTACAGATATTTGCAGCCTCCTGCCAACCATCAAATGTTTTTAAATTAGGGGTGTGCATAGATTTTTTTTTTAATCTAGATTAATCTCACTGTAATCTTGAAATTAATCTAGATTAATCTAGATTAAAATGGCTCATTTGAATTCTGCCGAAGGCATTCAGAATATGTGTGCGAACGGGTTTCAAGCCAGGTGCCGCATTAGACCAGGGGCTCATCTTCTGTTTCCAAAATGCATCCCAAACTGCTTGAGAAAGCTGTTCTACTATGATAATTGGTGATGAAAATAAATAATGTTCAATAAGATGTACTTGTGTGTAGCGTGTGATGTGCTTTGCGTTTAGGTGGTACTTGAGACTGGAAGAACTCCTACAGTAAACTAATTCCGCATTGCACAAGGTGCAAACAACCTTACTCTTGTCAAATTTTCCATTGGGAAGCTTCTTAAAAGTAAAGCAAACAGAAGCAAACCCGGCGGCTTCAGAAATGTTCATACACAAAGTGCTGTCCAACAGCTGTCTGTGGACGTGTTGCTACAGTTAGTGTGAGTAAACACCGCACAATGCGTTTTTTAATCAACCGGTGTATCAATAACTAACCTGGCTAGTTGTAAACAAACAGCTGGCCAAGCGAGGTTGTTAACTGTAACGCCGTCAACTTGGGTGTGACGTCAGTCCCAGCTCCGACCTCCGAGGTAAATGTAACGCAGCAACAGCTGCATCCATGTTAGCACGTCACGTTTGATGTGGTAATTTCACAGTAGGCAGACACACAGGTTCAAAGACTGGTTCTTCAGTGCAATTCGGCTAGGTATACATCTGCGCTAAAATATCAAGGTGAAAGTCATCATAGCTTGCGTAGTATAGACCCAGCTCCCAACCCAACTTTGAGAATGATTAACGGCGATATTTTTTTTATCGCCCGATAAGAGTCTCACGTTAACGCAGCACGTTAACGCCGATAATGGCCCACCACTATTTTAAATACAATAAAATTTTTTAATTAATTTTTTATCTTATTTACTAATGTCACTCCCCACAGGGTTAGCTCCTAATTTATCAGTGACTCATTACCATTGTTGTCAGTGAAGGTCCTCAGTCATCCAGATCATAGTTATCCAAGGAATGGCTGGTTGAAGATACTTGAAGAAGTTTAAATGCTCTTTGATGAAAACAGCGACATTATAAACTTTAAGAAGGACATACAAAGGTAAAGAGAAGAAGAAATAACTTCTGTCTAGTTTCATTTACACGGACACTGCACAGGCTGTAAAAATCTCATTCTATCAATCTGTGTGGATAGATTTGAGGATCAGAGACCACAAAAATGGACCAGTTCCTGAACCATTTCTTTCCAACATCTTGTGAGGCTACCCAGCACTGCTTGGTCCATCCTGTTCATATTCTCAGGAGTGACAAGATTAGCTCTCTACCAGTCTGACGGTCAGGGGTTGGACCTCAGATCACCCATCTACTGCCACCATGTTTATCATTCAATAACCTCATTCGACCTAATTGCCTATGGTCTGGAGGATCGTCCTGCCTGAAACAGAAACGTTTCATTTCATGGTTCCCAATTTTGAGAATCCGGAAATTCTACTGCTAACTATGTGACCAAACGGCAGCTTCTTCTTTTATCATCTATCCAAAAAATATCCAACAAGATTAACTCTCAACTGTTTGATAAAGTAAGAAAAGAATACAATACAAAACCCAAAAAAATACATAAAAACTGCACCACCTCTCTTGTCTCTCTGATACAGAGCTGTTGAATACAGCCGCTTCCACCAACTCCAGATGGATTGCATCCTAAAGGATCCTGATGCTAGGTTTAAGGAATGTGAACTAGGCTTTGAATCACTGTAAGATTTCCAACATCTGACACCTGGTTACGTCATTCCAGTCATAGTCTGAGTTATATTTTTTATTTCCCATTCCAGTTGTAAATTCAAATGAGCACTCTTTTGCCTCATGAGACCCATTCATTGTGGTTTGTTTTTTCCTCCATGTCTGCACTTGCGTGTCACAATGAGTATTCAAAAAAGCTGTAATAAAAAAAAACACAATGCACAATTAACACAGCTCAGTACTTATTAAAAGTGGAAACACATGTTCCCTCAACGTTCCACAGGAAATTCTAAGTTGCATTTGCACATACAGATTTCCAGTTTACCACATCTTAGCTAAATGATAGTTTTTCAAATAATCCGTCTGCATACAAAAACAATGTTTTGTACAAACATAGGCTATATATCCACACCTCAAAAAGCTTAGCATGTGTCACCTTTACATTTTATGTCTGTCTAAACTGATGAACATCTTGTAAGACAAGATACCATAAATGTATAATGTTTGGCAAAACAAACATGAACTGTATGTAGCAAGTGTATAGGGTACACTGGGTAGTTCAAGTGGGTTAGGCAATTCAAGCATGTTGGGGGAGCTTCAAACTTATAAGTGACATGGATTAGCAAAACTGGAGATCCCCTCTTAATACTTTACACTGTGGTTATTTTGTGCTAAGGGCTGGTAAAGTATATTTGCTAGGCCTTTAACTTAACTCAGTGGTACAGTAAATGTTTGTTCTTGTGGTAATTGCACAACCACTTTGTAAGCGTATGAATCAGTCTTGGAACTTGATACGATGGTACATAAGAAGACTTTACAGGGTGAAGTTTAAGCTGAGCCTAACTGTGCACGCTATGATACCGCTATCCCCGGCGTCTGGTCGGATGAGCTGTCTGTAGCTGCATACCATGCATCTCAGTGACAGGAACAGATGGCGTTTGACATAGGTCACCCATGCTGTACAATTATGAGCCCTCTCCAACTGTGGCAGTTCTCAACTAGTCCACCTATTCATTATTCATAAACAAGTCACTGGAAAGAGTGTAATTGCCACAAATTACAGTCTATTGAAGCTTAAAGATGATGCAATTTAAGTCTGGAGACATTGTATTAATGACTCATCAAACTATGGAAGTGCAAGCTGGCATTTGGCTAATGTAGATTCAGAGAGGCAATTAAACTATTGTCATTTCACACTATTTCATCATGAAAGGCACTGTTCAGTTTGAAACAGTTTCTCCCTAATAGGAGGAAATCAGTATAATTTAAAATGTTTTTTGTGACAGGACTGTGTAAAATGTTGAAAGACATGCAGTGACAGGAGCGAAACAAGGCATTTCACATTCACCTCATCATGATGTGCAAATCTGGTGTATTTTGTGCTGAATATTTGAAATATCCTTCAGTGACTAAATTTACATGCACACCAATTTTCCACTTGATTATTCTGAATTTTATATGGGTCACGTAAACAGTTAATTCTACTTGGATGTTCCAAATTAGGCCTTATTCTGAATGTAGCATTATTTGATTAAGACTTGTGGCAGATGGTGTGATTTTAGGTTTTATAAGCATTCTTTGGACACAGCTGAAATATACATCTCTGCTGAGGTTTTTAGCGCAGTTTGCAACACACTGCTTCTTGTCTGTTTTTTGTCAGCTCTGTGAGTTGTAAACAATCCAGTTAGTCAAACGTTTACGAGGCTGGGGTAAGATGCCAGCCTAAAAGAAAGCCCACATTTCTGGTCAGAAGGTCTAATTGTGTAAACAGGAATATTAGTGGAATATTCATTTCAAAAGTAGTCACTGACAATGATCTTGTCTGCATGGACCACAAACCCAGAAAAGGGTTCATGGTCAAGGTTTTCCTTCTGCTAAATTGTGCGGATATAAATGACAGACTCTTGAGTAGAAGATTGTTCCATCATTACGTCTGTTGTAGTGGATGTTTTTGCTTAGAAGACATATCACAACAGTTGGCTCATTTGTTTTTATTTTACTCAGTCTGGCCCTTTATCCCTGCCCCAAGCCTATGCATTTCTGAGCAACCTGATGTACCATTCTCCACCTGTCCACCAGATGGCCTCAGACCCCCCCCCCCATCCCCCCCAATCCTAGTCACCTGACTCCCATATATATCCACTATTCAATCAGAGGCATTCAATGAAAACGGCGTGAAAACAGCATTTTTCCTTGAAATGGTGTGTTCAGCTTTCAGCTACATTTTGTCTTGTTTGGTGTCACAAGTGTTACCATATTAGCAGTGACACTGCCATATTGAAAGTTTTATTTATTTATTTATTTAAAAGGGGCAGTGCATGTCAATGGACATCTTAGCTTTTCAGCAATGTAAATCTGCCAGAATTAGACCGAAGGCTATTTTCCATCTCTAGTCCACAGCAGGTTGACACAAAGTACAAGGTAACACAGTTAAACATTAAAGTAGATATAATACAACACAATTTAAGAGACACCACAATTTTCAATATCGTATTGTACAACACATGACAGTTTTGTAATTTAAGTGCTTTATGCAGCAAGTGCATTCATGAAATTAAGTACAAATTAATTATGTTATAGTGCTATTTAGTGTAGTAAAGTGCTGCATCTGGTATAGTAAACACCCATAAACATACAGTACAATGCTATACAAACCCATACACATACAATAAACCAAAGTCAGTTAGTGGTTTGATGTGTCTTGAGCCAGTGTTTGAGATGGTTCTTTAAAAAGGCAGTGTGCTTGCATAACACAACAGGGTGTTCAACACACCACATTTCCAAATTATCCCCACCTGCTCACCAATCCTTTCCATTGGCCAGTTAATCATCTTGTGCACTAGCATTCCAGCCTGTGCCTGTTTTCCTGTTCCTGATTTTTTTTCCATGATGTCTGCTATCTGTGTTTTGACCTGCTGCCTTTATACGATCAGCCTGGCTGCTTTCCGTTATGGGTTTGTTTGCTTTTATCTTCTCCTGCCGGACAGTAAGCCTGTTCATTTGAACAATAATGTAGTAAAGTCCTTTTACTTCATTCTGTTCTACCTCAGTGTCTGCATTTGGATCCTCAATCAAACAGGACCCCTCAACAAGCCCACCTTCTGTTACACTTTTTTTATTATCAAACCATTTTTATGCCCCAATTAGTTACTTTGCTGCATCCATTTATGGTGGGAAGGTCTTTATGTATAGGAAAACACAAAATTCAGGCATTAAGCGACAATTGAAAATATAATATAATGCAGAGAGGCTCTCAGGCATTCTGTTTTGTTTTCAAATATGTATTCTCCTGTATATCAAGGTGTTTTTTCATTTAATATCACCCCCTAATTTACTAGATGCATTGTTGCATCTATGAAGGGGACCCCCTGCAGACACACACCTAAAATCTACAATTATATTCAAATGTTTCAAATAATAAGCTCATCCTCAAATTTCACAGCAACCTTACAGCACCTCCCAGCAGCATTAGCAGCCATTTGTGATTGTGCCTGGTAAGCGTTCCAGCACAATATTTGCTCATGTTTTTACATTAAAGAGAAATGAAAACAGCTGAATCTGAATCTGATAAAGGCCTGTAGAGCTGCAAAAGGGGGTAAATGAGTGAATGGGAGATAACAGCCTAGAGCCACCAGAAGGCTATTTAAGAGCTGCGGCAAGATACAAGGGGACTGTGACGATGGCAGCCCTTTTGTTCCCGGCCTTCAATGTAGCAAGGGCTCCATTCTCTCTCAGTCTGGGGCCCTATTCCCTCCATCAATCCCACAGATAAGTGCAGGTCCACAGAGAAAGATGAAGGAAGTAACAGATTAGAGAGAAAATCTGATGCACAGAAACACCATCGGCTCCCCCAGAAAAGAAAGACTGGTTTAATGTCAGCTCTGCACCCCATGCCTGAAGGAACAGTGTCCATCATTACAATGAAAGAGGACTCACTCCAAGTAGCCAAGTAGAGACCTGTAGACATGCCAACTGTATGGTTAGTGTGAAGTTTTTGCCAAAAACGAAGATAATTTAAAATAAATTTAATGGTCGATTATAAAAAAAAATACAAAGAACAGAATGCTGGAACACTTTCTGGGAATCAAGATGAATTGGCACAGACAGAGAGGAAGAGACAGACCAAGTACACTAGTAAGCGGGGGATAACAAGACGCAGTTAAGATGAATAAAGGTGGGGCAGGAAATACAGGGATAGGAAACATATAATCTGAAATGAGAACCAAAGGTGAGTATAACAGGAAATAACTGAAAAACTGGAAACAAGAAAAACATAACTTAATCAGAAACAGGAAGTATCAGCGTGTTGTTCTGTGACTTTGCATCAAAGAAAGACAAAATGATAGAATGTTAAGTCCACTGTGCTCTGCTGTTAAGGACAATGTTTTCCCACTTGTGACAAGAATAACAACAACAGATTTTAATCTGACTAACTAAGGTCATCACCCTTTTGATGACTAATGTCATCACCCTAAGTGGGATTGCAAATCTTCTCTGTTGGTGGCCCGAGTTAAGATATATGTTGATAAAATGAATGGAATTTTTTATTTTCAACATCTTTTGTCACCTCTAAAATATCTTACACATCTTGAGCTAGATGTTGCAAATGTAAAATGAAGCATAATACTGGAAGTGACTTAAGTCTCAAACAAAGGTACATTAAGCCTTTAGGTGTGATAATAAATAATAAATTTATGACACGTATAAGATGAGGCATAAGAGCAACAGAAGTCACAGGAATGCTCGCAAGGATGAGGCTACCTTAATATCATACAGCACTAGAACATTTCAGAGAATGTGTGCCTGCTGCTTGGAGCACATCCCAGTAATCAGTTTTTTGATTCTGGGTGTTTGCCAAGTGGACACGAGGGATCACTGCATGGTTGCCAGATGCAGGGTGCGAAAGTAGTATTCATCCAGGCGTACCTGAAGCACTATGGGTGACAGTATTAGAAGCAGTGATAGTGCCACTGCTACTCCAGGCAGTGGTATGAGGGCTAATATCACCAGTAGCATTACGACTGAGTTAAGCAGTCTAATTAGCCAATCACTTTAAGTTATGTCACACATTCCAAGTGTGAAGGTACCATGCAACACACCCAATATAAAATCTGAAAAGATCTTAAAAAAGCACATAACGTAAACTAAGATTTTGTAAAAACCTTGCTAGCTAGTAAAAGGCTGAATTAGCCCAATAAAGATCCAAGTCTTGTCAGCCATTTAAAGTTTGAAAAAATTTTCTACATGAAAGTATGATGATGTAAAATTAGTCTAAAAAGCAGATAGTCTGAGCACTGTTCATGACAAGTTCCCATTGTTGTGTTGTGTGTTGAAAATGTACTGCAAGAAGAAAATATAAAGTCATTGTATAGCACACCATTCCCACTCAAATCACATGTTTTTATGTATTTATTTTGCCTGTTGACAATGCTGCAAGCCATGTTTTTACTGATAACAATGGTGAATAACAGGCACACTAAATTAAGGCCCCGTCCACACTACTGCATTTTCATTTTAAAACGGAGACCTTTTGCAACTTTTGGACCTCCCGTCCAGACTAAACCAGCAAAAACAAAGACCTAAAACAGAGAACTTTAAATATGTTGCCAACCCCGTTTTAAAACTCCGGGTAGCGTTTAGTGCAGAAAACACGATGCTGCTGACACGATGCTGAGTTTTTAAATTGGTATTTTTATTAAAATATTTTGTACCAAGCAGGTAACACTGATCGCCTATACTTGTACTGTATATGTTGCTGTATTTACTTTGCACTTCCAGTGCAGTTTTGCACTGCCACAGCCTCCATTAACTCCTGTGTTACGTTCAGTAACATTCCTAGCTCTTTATTGGTCCATGTAAAATAAAATTTGGTGTGGTTCTTTGTCTGTAGAACTTTATTCTTTCACCAAATCTTCTGTGTGTCTGCCTTTTCAGTCGTTTTAATATAGACGGAGATCACTTCTGATACGCAGCTAAAACGCTGGTGTTGACGGAGATCCTATTTGTTTTAAAACTCAGTTTTTAAACAAAAAAGGAGTAGTGAAGATGGGGCCTAAGTTCTTAAACCAAAATCTCAGTCAGTCAGTTATAATTAAGCCTTGAACTGGAACCCGTGTCACCGCCTCCACAGCTGGCAGACAGTCCATTATCACATTACCTGGAATGGCACATAAAACTTTACAACTGGGACATCTTCCATTTATCAGACGGTCACCTCTGGTTTAAGGCCTGGCAGAAGCTTCGTACTCCTGACAGCTGACTCAAAGCTCGATTGAGGTCTAACCGTGTCCTCTTACTTAGAGCAATAATTAATCTTTATTCAATTTTAAATAATCCCCTTCCATTTGTCATAAATAGACATTTTTAGTTGCAATTACAGGATCAACATGTGGCATTTGTCCAGATTAATCCTGATGACATTGGTGGTCTCCTGCCTTTTGTTGTGTACCATCATGGAGTTGATAGTTGTGATTTGAGTGAAATATGAAATGACCATTGGATGAATTACCATAACATTTGTTACAAACATTCATGTTTCTCTCACAATGGACTGTTGTAACTTTGATCCCCTGACTTTCCCTCTAGCGCCACCATCAGCTCAAAAGTTTGTCTAATATTACCAAATACCTGAAAAACTGACAACATTCACGTCAGCCACCGCTGTACTTTGTGTTTAGTGCTAATTAGCAAATGTTAACACGCTAACCTGAAATGGTGAACAAGGTAAACTTTACTGTGAAGCTAAACATCAACATTCAAGCATTGTCATGTTTTTAATGATAATGATACCCAATTTTTTATTAATGCATGATCTTGTACCTTTACACTATCATAAGGGAGAATGGCAAGATATACATTTTTAGCATGCAGAAAATTTGCTGCCAGAAGCAGATCTAGTGCTTCTTGATTAATTTTGACATTGAACTGAAAAGGCAGAGAAACAAGCACACTTCTGAGAGCAGCAAGACTTTTTGTGCACAGCTTGGCAGTACAAATACCATTTCATTAGGAGGAGAAGGTCAATTGTATCCATCACCCTTGTTGAGATAAATGAACAATTGTGTGGCAGCTAAAAGATCATCAATTGATGAAAGACTAACATTGAACTAAAGGAATAGGCCTAGGCACCCAAGAGCCTAAAACAGTAGTTAGGCTGTTTCTTTAACAAAATCAGCCTCTGAGGCAAAGCCATAAATGCTAAGCCTTTAATTAGCATGTTAAATGAATGCAATTCTGAACTATTATACATAATTACCAGGTGTCTGAGATAAGGGCAGATTATTCATTCGTTTATCTATATTAATTAGCACAGGGGTGACCTATGCAGAGTTTATAATGGTATCACATCTGTAGACTGCTGAGAGGAATCCAAAAATATTGTTCAATACTTTATGACAGTTTGCTTTTAATCCCAGGCATCTTCTTTACTGATTATACGGGTTTGTTCCCATGACAAGAGGAAGATACCTAGTTTATACTGAATGCTAACTTACAAAAAATATGTAAAATATAAATATAGTGTATTTTCCCTCTAGGTATGCTCTTTAGCCTAAACAAAGCTGACACAGACACAGGCCAGTGTGGAATCTCTGAGGGAAGTCTAGTTGGGGAGAGTTGCCCCCCCAGCCGATGCTTGAATAATGTATGAAGGATCTGGAGACATCACTTAGAGATGCTGTCAATATCAGCTGGGGCCCTGCCCACCCATGTGGCTGCTGCCCTTTACCACAACCTTTAAAGGTGGATTCCCTTAATATGGACACACTTGTTTTCTAAAATACCCAAATGAAAAGAAAAAAATATGCGATTCAGTTGCCACAATAATGTGTATGGGTTTCCACTTTTTGGGAGGACAGGGGATCGTTTCCTTATCCGCATAAGAATGGTGAATTGGTACTCCAGGTGTTTTTTTCCTCAACTGTGTTTGGTTTAACACGAAAGCTAATGGAAAATTCCTTTTTTGACTCCTTGGTTTAACATTTTGAGTCTTATTCAGTGTGATATATGAATTTAGGGCTCATCATATCAAAGGATGTTTGAAAGTCTAAAAGTAAAATAAAATTATCATAATCTAAGAAGTCCTTATAATCCACCAAGTTCAAAACCAAACGCTGACTATATTAGTGGATATATGGTGTTCTTTCACAAAACCAGATTGGCAGTCATCCCTGAATGTGTGTGATTTATATTAAAGAGGTTTCACTCAAAGGGATTCTGGAAAAGTCCAAAAGAAATTTACAGCTCAGAGAATGGTTTATTTCTGAGGTCAGACCATCACAACCTGGAGATTTGTTTTTCTTTAATTGGGTTATTGGATATTAAGTCTCATCAAAAGTTAATTCCTGGCAGCATATTTTGTTGTATTCTTCTTCAAAAGTCAATTGATTTAAACATTTCAGCTGAATCTTTGAGAATATTATGTCTTGAATAAAGTTTTTCATAAAAGGTCAAATATTTCTTAACTGTCCTCGCTAATCTTTCTCCTAATGTCAATGTTTTTCAGAGTAGAGCTCAGTTCTTATTTTCTCTATATCAAAGAAATATATGCTATTTTTATTTATGTTGTTCCAACCAGTTGCTACATGACCTTTTGAATGCTCCTTTTGCTTTGTTTTCATTTATTACGTCTAATAGACTTTGTAATACTGCAATACTAGTAATTTATATCATAAACTCATCAATTTGTGCTACTATAGGCCTTCCTTTTTCTGATATTCAGAGCAGACAGATTGTTTTTCATATTTAAGAAATTCCCATGAATTTGTGAATTGAATCAATTTCCAGTAACCACTTGAATCTAAAAACTACAGCCCCTTTAAGCCTTAAATGTGCAAATTTTAATGGCATCTAATGGTGAGGGCTGCAAACTGCATTGAGGGGCTCACGGTGTGTTCATGTGCTCTTTGGATGGTCCAGTTTCATGCGTTGTGAAGTCAGTCTTCCGACCTCAGTGTGTGTTCATGTGCTCTTAAATCGGAATGTGGAATCAACATGGATGTTATTACAAAGATTTATTGGACAAGAATTATCAGAGCATTTAAACAACATGTAGACATCTCGTTCACTCTCATGGACAGTGAACTAACTGTTATAACTATATTAGATGTCTGCAAATACACTCATTTACCATTTTATTAAATATACCTTTCTGGTACCGTGTTGGAACTTCAGAACTGCCTTAATTCTGGGCATACTTTCAACAAGGTGTTGGATAATTTCCTCAGAGATTTTGGTCCATATTGACATGATAGTATCACATACAGTAGTTGCTGCAGATTTGACAGCTGCACATCCATGATGCAAATCTCCCATTCCAGCACATCCCAAAGGTGCTCTGTAGGATTGAGATATAGTGACTATGGAGGCAATTGGACCTGAATCATTGATACAAGGCAAGGATGGATCCATGCTATCCTATTGTTTACACCAAATTCTGACCCTACCATCTGAATGTCGCAGCTGAAATCAAGAGTCATCAGAACAAGCAACGTTTGTCCAATCTTCTATTGTCCAATTTTGGTGAGCCTGAGTTTCCTGTTCTTAGCAAGAGTTGCACCCCATGTGGTCTTCTGCTGCTGTAGCCCATCTGCTTCAAGGTTTGATTGATGTATTTTGCGTTCAGAGATGGCATTCTGCATTTGTTAGTTGTAACGAGTGGCTATTTGAGTAACTGTTGCCTTTCTGTCATCTCGAACCAGTCTGCCCATTCTCCTCTAACCTCTGCTATCAACAAAGTATTTTTGTCCACACAACTGCTGCTCACTGGATATTTTCTCTTTTTTGGACCATTTTCTGTAAACCCTTAGAGATGGTTGTGATCAGTAGTTTCTGAAATACTCAGATCAGCAAGTCTGGCACCAACAACCATGCCACATTCCAAGCGCACAGAAGAAGCTAAGGTGGCCGGCACTCTCTGTCGGCTTTTGTTCTAAATAATACGAGTCCTTCTGTCCAAATTTCTCTTCTTTTTTTCTTCTCATAAACCAATCAACTACTAATGTTACTTCTTCTTCCTCTTCTTCATACATATTCAACGTACTGACAAATGCACTCTGTAGAGATGTTTGTCTTTTTGGGAGGACCCGCAGTGCATGTAAAAAGAAATGGCTCATTTTAAGGTAATAGAAACAAAAGAAACGTCTCATTATGTATGGTCTTTATAAACCACTGAAACCATAGTTATGTATGTTACTATGGCCACTGACTCCCTTTTGGGGCCAGCCTAAAGTGGTTATGTATTGAACTGCAGTTTTTGAGGCTAGTTGTGTTCCTCAGGAGGGAGATCCAAGCTAGCCTGCTTTCTGTTGGACTAGTAAAATAACTATTTAATAAGTACATTAGCTGGTATGCTGTGTCTTGTCTGTGATGGACTGGCGACATGTCCAGGGTGAACCCTGCCTTTCACCCAATGTCAGCTGGGATTAGCTCCAGCCTCCCTCGACCCTGTGTGCAGGATGAGCGGTTGGATGGACGATGGATGGATGAATAGATGGCTGTGGCTTGTGTTGTTGCGCTTGCTTGAAGCTTGGCTATGTTAGCAAAGTTGACAATTCAATAACTACTAAATCACAAGGTGATGTTAGCAAACTTACTAGATAACACACTCAAACATTACCATTACTGTAAGTGCTCTTGCATCAGTTGCTGTCAAGCTTTGTTGGCTAGCTTGCCACCCTAGTTATGCTAATTATGCTGTTGGCGGACAGAGGTGCCAGTAACATAGCTGGACTCAGCAGCCTCTATGGACATAATGTTAGCTAATAGTAGAGGTGAATGACAGAAGATGATGTTGGTGGAGGAAGCTAAGAAGAGAAAAAGAGAGTGACCTACCAAGGAAGAGGCTCTCAGATGTTGGTGAGAGACAGACACCAAGCCAGCATTCTCTCTGTATACACAGTTGGACCAGTAAGTAATATTGCTATGTCTTGTTTTGTCACACTTGCTTGATGTTTGGCTGTGTTAGCAAAGTTGGCGACTTGCTAGTTTTTGATCGTAATGTAATCATAGCAAAAGCACCTGTAAGCTGTACAGTAGTGAATTAAACTTTGAAACAGTAGGGGCACCATATCACACAAAAAAACAGAGAGAAACAGAGGACAGGCAAGAGAAGGATTCCACATCTAATTAAGACTACAGCTCACTGGCTCTGCATATTCGACCATGAACAGCTCTGTGCTGCAGGGTGGCACGATGGCCCACTGCGGCCTCATGGTCAGACCTCTGGTTGGGGGCTTTATATCAAAATATAAATTAAACGTATATGTACACATATATATATATATATATTTATAAAATTTGATAAAAATCTGACAAAGGTGCTGGTTTAAAAAAAAGTTCATGGCCACCTGCTATGGAGGTGTGAGTTTTTTCAGTTTTGGTTTTGGTGGAGATTGAATACAGAGGTTAGTTTAGTTTAGTTCCTGGATGGTTGAGGGTTAGAAGCTGTTTTGACCCTTGTGGTGTGGCATTTCAAGGCTCTGTAGCACCATTCAGACGGAGCAGTGGTTGTAACAGGTGCTTGAAGGGATATCTAAAGTCTCTAAATTCTCCCAGATTTGCTGTGAACATGGGACCAGTAGAAAATGCATCCTCTGTTGGGCCTTCTTATCCAGCACTGTGGTATTCACAGTCCACTTGAGTTCCTCACTAATGTTGACACCTAGGTATTTAAAGCAGGTGACCCTTTCCACCTCCTGGCTGGTGGTGCACCATTGGTCCCTGTCTGAAGTCTACGATTAGCTCCTTGGTTTTCCTGATGTTCAGTGTCAGATTGTTGACACTGAACTGAATTAATTTGCATCTCTGTACGCCAACTCATTACAGTTAGAGATTAGTCCCACTAAAGTTGTGTCATCTGCAAATTTTATGATTTTATTTGTGGGTGTGCACTTCGTGTGTAGAGGGAGAAGAAGGCAGGGCTGAGCATACAACCTTATGGGGCTCCTGTGCTGAGAGCGAGGCTGGGGAACATGTGTGGGCAGAGTCTCACTGTCTTTGGACGGTTAGTCAAAAAGCTCTTGATCCACAGACACCAGTGGTTACTCAGAACCAGGTCGTGTAGCTTTGTCGCCAGGTCTCTGCTAGTGACAGATTTGTTAAAAACAGAGCTATGATCTACAAACAGCAATCTGACATACATCCCTGATAACTCCAAGTGCGTCAGCGCTGTGTACAGGACTGCATTTATGGCATTCTCAGTGGATCTGTTTGCCCTAAAAGCATACTGGTGTTGGTCTAATGTCGGAGAGAGGACTTGATGTGTGCCAAAACCACACATGACATGTTTTAGCCACTAGTGTATCGTCTCTTTAGAGATGATTAAATCTATAGCTGTAGGCTATCTAAAGTCACACCCAGACACTGTATATCTGGGAACCAAAGATCTATCCTTAACCAGGAGTTGCTGTAGAGTAATCTCCAGCTGCAGAGTGGGACTACGACAGGGATTACAATATAGTCATGAGTAAAACATGCATAACACAACATAACATATATAACAAAGCAAATAGTACAATTGCAATGAATTGTGATTTTGTTTAGTTTATTACTTTATTTGACAGGAACAGTACATATTAATTAATTAATTCCTTTTCTGAAAATTAAAACACATTTTTAATTGGCTAGAGTACATGTACAGTATCTATCATTGCACAGGTTGCACACAAACTATTCAAAATAAAGACAGGAAATGTTCACTTACCAGTATTTTCATCATCTCTTACCACCACCAAATACTTTATTATTGCTCCTGAGACAATGATTTTTTTTTACAATTATTGTGAACAGAAAATAATGCCAAGTGTAAAGGCTGCAACATGTTACATACGTGATGATGCTTGCTTGTCGCAATAAAAAGATAACTTTAAAGAAAATCGACTTTTCAATGACAACCATTCATACAGTACATGTATGATCAGTGCAAGTCTTTTAAGACAAATATCTGAAGGTTCACATGTTTGCCCATTTTGTTTTCGTATATCGCTCCAAAAGTGTATAAATTGACATATTTTCCTTTTAGCTGATGCTTTTATCCAATGCGATTTACAATTGCTATACATGTCAGAGGCTGCTTGCCTCTGGAGCAACTAGGGTTAAGTGTCTTGCTCAGGGACACAATGGTGGATGGGTCACAGTGGGGAAATGAACCCTGGTCTCTCAGACCAAAGGCATGTGTCTTATCCAGTGCAATCACCACACATCACATATATACATTTGCAATAATTCATTATTCTTGCAACTTTGTTTACAAATATCTCAGCATCACCAGAATGGAAGAATGTATATTAACTGCAGCAACAGGATATTTATGTAACAGATCAAAAACGTATATCTTCTCACTCACAGGCCATTTTGCATACTGTATATTTAAGCAGTAGGGGGTAAATACTGTACAGGTACTTGTACTGCGAAGCTTAGCGTCAGGAACTACTAAACTTTAGCCCTCTAGAGAAACTGAGGAAATAGGAAAGACAGGTTTTGAATTTTGACTTTAGATACTCACAAAAACAGTATAAAACGCTGTTGTGGGACCTCACTTTCAGCTATACACTGTGCAGGTAAGTCCAAATAGATCTTTCCACTCAAAGCAAAGCTGGGCTTGCCTCTGTAAATACAGTATATCACATTAGTAGTCAATGAGATCAATGTGCAGCTTTACCCCACGGTTAGACAAACCATCCCTGTGCCAGGAAGGTCACAATTTCCTGCCTCCCCTTAAAAGTCAATGTCTTTGTCTCTGTGTGAATGCTTGATGAAAACCCACACCTGCTTCGGGTCAATCAAAAAACCCTCCATGTACTCTGATCTCTGTGGTGAAGTGAGGCTATACTGCGTTTTCAGACAAATCTGCAAAGCCAGCACCTTATCACACCATGTTTGTAACTTAGTTAGTAGTTGAAAACTCTAAATGTATTTGTGAAGCCTTTCAACTCCCAGTGCCCCCATTTTAGTTTTTTTTTTCCTGCCAGTCACTGATCAGAGATTTAGACATCAGGGAATCATAACAGCTTCTACTTTTGGTACAGTCTGCAAGATTAATGGCGTGTTAATAATTATGATTCTGAATCAAAGCCTTGCTGTTTGTAAGAGAGGAGAATTCATCCTGACAGATATGAATTGCTGGTGTTCACTCAGACTCATTAGTATTACATTAACAAACTGAATGCAGGCATCCTTGTGGATCAGTGCTCTTAGGTGAATGCCATGTGACTGCATTAGTGAGGGTTAAATCTGTCCTTCGTCACATGGAAACCATCTTTGACAACTTGGCAACCGTCTTTGACAACTTGGCTAAAAGACATTCCTATAAAAGTACAGCTAAAAGAATCCTTATTGTCTGTATCCACATTTGCAACCTAATGATCTATCCCTTGTCTAGAAGGAGACTCTTACAGAGTCAAACAGGGACAGTTGAAAGTATTCTCATGCTAAAAATCAAATCTTCACAGAGTTTTAAAATCATCCACAGGCGGAACAAAGTAACAGGGGAGTGAGTCAGAAAAATATGATGCTTAAAGCACAGTCCCTTACGCTTCCTGACAGGTGTTTGTTTGTTTGTTTTTTGGCTCTGTGTATGGAGCTCCTTTAAAAAGAAATGAGTCCCATATTCCAATTCTTGCCGAATGCACCATTACTGAATCAGACTTTCCCAATGCTGCCATAACCCATATTGCCATATTGCGTGTCATCATCTCAGTGGAAGAGTTGCTGATGGCTGTTTTGGAAGATGAGTAGTGTAAAGTCGAGCACAAAGTCCAAAATTGGTCCAGCACTGTCTTACCAAGCAGACAGATTCTATGGCAGCTGTTGTACTTGTTGCAGGTCTGAGCATTTCCTTGAGGCGTCAAGCTCTTTCCTGAATAATCGACTTCAACCGACAGCCTTGACTACACTGCTCCAAAGACCTGGAACCAAACAGCAGAGAGCAACATGGCAGAATTCATCCGAAACACTTCTGCAAGTATCACTAGTTTTGTGGAAATCATTTAAAAAATCTATAATAACTAGGTAATACAATAAATAAATTCTGGAAAAAGAACATAAAAAACATTGGCTGTTTGCCAACATTTCTCTGTAAGGTTTAATTTTGCATGGTTAAAGCTAATAAACCTGGCAATTTTCTTCTTTAATCAACTGCAGAGGAGACACCATTTTGACAAGTTTGAAGTCAGAGTTGAGCGAAGTGGCGTGGAAGATCTAACGGAGTCACTGGTGTAGATTTGACAGTTCAACAGTGGCAGATGATTCGGCAGAGTTGGAGGGGGGGGGTCATTATCTCCTAATTACACAAGATCGAGCAGAGGCTTACTGAGATGGAGCAGGAAAACACCTGCAGCCTCAAGTGTGTCTCTCCAGATTCCAGGGGCAAGCCTGTAAAATGCTGCATACTAACCAAAGGATTATGGTGCCTGCTATTGCACAGGCACCTCTGGAGACGAGCAAATGAGAAGCTAAAACGGGATGAAAAAAGGAAGGTGGTAATGGATGTCATCAGTTGTAACTGAGAAAGTACATTCAGCCAGTAACTAAATAAACACATTTCAGATTTTTTTGTTTTTTGTTTGTGTCGTCATTTTGCTCCATGAAATAGATATTCAGCCATAGCAGTCATGAAGCATCTGTTCCATGGTCATGATCTTTGAGATAGTGGTAGACACAATAGCCACAGGACACAGTGAACTCGCACAGTCTGACAAGATGCCATGGTGCATTGTTAACAAGGGAAGGTTGTTTGTTTCTGGGCCAGCCGTGTCAACGTAAAAGGGAAACTTTTCTTCTTCCTGTAGGAAATGCATACCGTAGGACCAGCTGCATGCTTTTGTGAGTGGCTGACACTATGACAAGGATAACATCATTTGTTGGAGCTGAAAGACTGAGGGAAACAGTAGTGTAGTAGTGGCAGCTCGGTCCAGATGTTGCTCATGTAAACGCACCCAGTCGCCTACACAGAGAAGAGTGTACAGGAGAGCGCTTTCTGTGTGAAATGACTTTACCTGCATTACGCCCGCAGCGGACTCTCAGACCTCAGTAAGCAACAGCTGTGACAAGCTTTTCCCCTCTCTGCTACACACACAAAATCTTTAACAAAGGGGGCCACAAAAGCAGAACATTGCAATTTGTGACTGCCCTGGAAAAAAACTGACTCATTAGTTGTCCATTGCAATAAAGGTCACTAAGATTAATCTTTTTTTAAGTGGGACCTGGTCATGAGAGAGAATGCATGGTGACAGAATGATCCTTCATCCACAAGTAAGATTGGAGGAACTACGTTAGCTTTACACAAAAGGTTTAAAATTGGATTGCAGTGTCTCATGTGGATATAGGCTCCTGTCACTGAACTGAGAGCAACCCCTCCTCTGCTACTGCTGCATAATAAGAAGATACTGTGCCATCTAGCGGGGGATTGGGGAACAACACCATTACAGCCTTTTCAACGGGAGTAAACAAGTAGCTGTGAGCATCCAAGCTTTGCATTTATTTACCATCCACTTCTATAAAACAAATGATACAGCTGACTGGTGTAATGAGGCAGGAACAGAGGACAAGAACACAGAGCTTAATCAGAGCGTGTCATTGCCCTGGCCTACTCATCAGATTTAGAAAATTGGAAATGGTCTGGATTTATTTACTTGCACCTGTCTGTCTGTGCCAAGCTCAAATGGAAGCGTATGAATAGGTTTCCAAAGAATAGATTCATTCATCACGGAGAAATACATATTGGTTACCAATAGCGCATTACCTTGATCCAACACTGTCGGCCGACCTGTAGTTTTGTTACTTTTTTCAACACAAAGCTCAAACAGGCTTGATTGTGTTTACAGGGCTGGGTAAAGGAATTAACTGCCCTCTTTCTTTCCTGTATTGTGAACACAAACCTACAAGATTTTACACTGGAACATACAGTGGGGCACTGACATCAACACTACTGCACTCAAGGGCTGTAGAGGCATTTCATTAGGTTCAATACTAGACTGGTTCAGCGAGTGAAATTACATATCATGCCAGTGGTGTAGGGGAACATATTCTCTATTACTTAATGGAATACTGTTTGCTGAGTTGGAGGACTGGAGAAATATAAGAGCCACAAGTCAAGCACCAGGAGATAGAGAATAGCAAGAGAATTATAATAGCGCACACTTTCCTAATCTTTCCTCTCTATACGTATCCACAGTGGATTCATCCCATGAGACACTAATGGGAAACAGCAGACAGACCTGAGCTATGGAAATAGACAGCAAACCTGGCCTGGTCAGTGCATCCAATTAGCAATCATGGCAAAGCCTTAGCCCTAGGCTAATGGAAATGTACTGTAGATAAGATCCAATGTACAAATTGGAGATAGAATATAATAAGGGACTGGCAGATGCTGACCAGGAGCCTCGAGATGCTATCTGACACACTGGCCATGTTTCTGCTGACCAAGCATTAAGAGCAGCCTTCACCCACAGAGGAAGAAGAAAGAGAGATAATTATGTCATATAATAATGAATTACATTGGCACCAGTTCATAGAATTGTAGATAGCGTTTGTCAGCATACTACTTGCTTTGTATAGCTTCCAATTTGGCCAGTCAAATAAAGCCCTGGCGGTGGGGAATCTATTCACATGTCTTCTCCTTTTCCTTCACAGAATAATGAAGAATAATCGGAGAGGGGGCAGCCTCTGGGTGCCAACTCTTTTCCATTACAATGTCTGAATCCAAACTGCTTTGGCACTCAAGTGGAGACCAAACTTACTGCCTCGTGTGTTGTATCTCAGGGCAGCATGCATATTTCATGTTAATTCCTTTCTAATTGCATCAATGAACAGTGAATGGAGAATTGCATGTGGCTTGTAGTGGCTGGTTTGACTACAGGGCAAGAGTTAAAACATGCAGTGTCCTGCTCAGCAGAGTAGATCGCTGAGACCGACTCCCTGTAATAAAGCTCTGGGCAGCTCGGTGGGGGAAGGGGGGCTCACTCTGCATGCAGCCATAGGTGGTTAGTCAGTATGGTTGAGAATATAAGTGTGGGGGTGGGTCTGTGTGTTTCTGTGTGTGAGGATGATTTTCTCTGTATTTCATCACCTCAAATTATCTTTTGTGGGGTTTTTCTCTTTCTTTTTTTTAATGTTGCTTGTAAACAAAGAATTGATTTTCCTTTTTATTGTAGGCTGATGATGGCTTTTGAGTGTTTGCTTAGATTCCAGAAGAAGAAGACCTCAGAGTATTAAAACAGTCCTCAAAAAATCACTCACTATAGCAAGTTTGCCAAACTCTGACTGACTGACAGGATCTAAATGAAGTGTTAGCTCTGTAATGATCGAGATGTTGGCACTGTAACCTCAAACAAGCTAATGAGTCCCCATACGTTGCATTTCCTTACACAATTAGAAACTTTTGTTGCTTTTGGGATTGAGATAAACTGCAAAGTAAGTGTGCCAAATCTATTAGTGTAAGTGGAGTGTAACATCTAATGAAGGTAATTAAACAATACTAATGAAGCTTCCTAAACAAACAGCTAATTACCTTAACTCCAGCGTCTGTAAGATAAAGTTGCTTCATCATGAGCGGCTGAGGTGAGGTGGAAAGATTAGCCAATTTTTCTGGTTTGATGCAGCCCGCATATTCCACACTCAGCAGCCCGGCTGTCTTATAATTAGAGAACATCACAGAGAAGACGCAGCTAAGGCAGATATTTACCTCAAGCAGCTTTTCATTTAGCCATGTCTGAGCTGCGTTGAAATCTTTTCAGAGACTCTTTGTTGCCAAGCAACATGAACCTGAGGTACTTTATGGCATTCTAGTTATAGAGTTTTCTTCTGGCTTTGACAATTCACATCTGAGATATACACTGACATCCCCGTCTTTCGACCTCAGCAAAGTCAATGTTCAAAATTGCAAACCTGCTATGAGATGTGCTGCATATAGCAGTCGTGCATGACTGAGAAGGACTTCCTGTGATTCTTATATGGTTATCGTTTCCTTTTTTCTCCTCATAATTGGATATGTACAGGACAAAGGAAAGAGGAAATCACTTTCATTCTTGAGTCTATATAAAGACTCAAAAGAAAATGCATACATTTTTACCCTCGTCGCTGAAGCTCCTGTTGCTTTTTGTTGGCACACTGTTTGCCACTAAACTCAAACTCAGGGATTCTGGCAGTGAGCCAGGCTGACATGAGGTTAGAGAGTGTGACTGTCTTCATGAAGAGCTGTGTTGAAAAGTGACAGTTTGGCCAAGACTCACTCTCTTGGGGTGAGAGATGAACCAGAGTGGGCCTCTCGCATTGTTGGAAGCTGTCCAGATTAATTAGAAGACATCTGAGAATACAGAGAGCTGACTCCGGCAGCCAGCCCCTTCCCCCCCCGTTTGACAGGGATGCCATCACAAGTGGATATCTATCTGGGGATCTTTGGGAGCAGGAGCGCTGCATGATTTATCGGGTATAATTTTGCAGCCTACCTGCTGAATTTGTAAACAACATTGATCAATCTGGCGTACCTTTTACAAATGGCTGCAGTTTCTAAAAATGACAGATCATTACAATAAAGGTGTAAGGGCAAGGAAAGTTGCTAATATGGATCATGGCCTGGAGATAAACTCAGATAGATTCTGAACAGCATCATTGATTTCCCATGCATCAAGAGCACCAACAGCACTGAGATGAACAACACAGAACCTTACAATGGGAAGAGACGGGGGAAAAGTGTTCAAAAAGACATACTGGAACAAACCACAGGCAGTGGGACAAAGACAGCACATAAACCTTTTGTGATTAAACAGAAACTGCTTCACTCTTTGTGTTTTATAGCACCGGCTCTGTGACAAGCTTCTAGCCCACTGTGCTTCTGCTGAATTCTCTTCGCTGCATATCAACTCCTTAATCTTTGAATGTGGCATTTTAATGCTGCGTAGTGGTGAAGCGCAAACCCATAACACTGTCTGCAAAGATACAAAGGCTGATATTTTGGGCGTCTTTGCTTGAAAGAGATCATTTGCTGAAGAAACACTTCAACATTCAACATAGAAAACAGCATTAGACTAGGCTACAAACATATGGAATAGAACAGAATAGAACCAAATGGAATAGAATAGATCCTTTTTTTAAGTGCAGCGTGTCTTCAACCTTCAACAGAGGAGCCTGAGAAGTAGGGCAGAGCAGTTTCCCTTGCATGCAGCCAAATGAACTGTAATTGCCTGGGGAGCTTGAAATCAGGCTCGAGGGTACAGACAGGAAGGCAAAGCTCATTCAGTACTCTGATCAGCAGTGATGACTGGCAGGTCATTGTTAACATTCAGAAAACAAACAACTCCTGCACACAGTAAAGAGCCTCAATGCTCAACAGGGCCAACAAACAATGAGCTGGAAGTCTCCAGGGACCCAGGGATGATATAACCGTGTAGGAGTAAGTAAGAGATGGGCATGAGATTTAAGATTATTTTTAATAATGGAAATGCTTTGGGCTTGAAGAAACAGAAAAGGAGGATATTAAAATTTACTCTGTGTGGATGATAAAAGAAATATAGTTCTTTGCAGTGTATATAAGTGTATTTAGCTTGTGATGTTGTAAACAGGTCAAAGACATGGTGGAAGAATTCATTTATGGTCTATCAATTCCCAGTTCGCTCTGTTTTTCTTATTTAGCTGTGTGTATTTTTTTCTGGATTGTAAAACAAAAGCTCCTTTCCCATACCATCAGCTGTTTTATACTGAAATGCTTGCTGTGGCTGGAGCTGTGAAAACAGTAAAGATGTGGATTATCACACCAAAACAATGAGTCCAAGGATGCAGATACTTGTCTGTCAGCAGGTCAATTTGTTGAATTGTCCATTTTTATCCTATAGTCTGGCTTAGAGGAAGATGCCTTCACAAGTACCACTTAGAATTATATTAAATGTATGAGTATGCACGGTCCCCACAGGATGATTTCTAATGATCATGGTGACCTACTGACTTTTCTTCTACCTTGAGTAAACGTTCCATTTGTATTCCTCTCAAAATCTAATGAGCAAATTAATTAAATTTACTGAACTTTTTCAGTCTGCAAGTCTCATTAGGTGCCCCAGTTAAGTAGATGGCTGATGGCATGCTGGGTGTGCACTGACCTCTTCAGAATATTATGTGTCTATGATACTTTAAACATTTAAAATGCAAATACACCGAAAGCTGTGCTGATGGGAGTGCCTCTCCTGAGCGCTGCATTTGTTGACCTCTCAGTGGAAGTGCTAAAACATGCTGCCTTTGCTTCACTTAGTGAGGAGGTGTGTATTTAGTGCCGTTTGGGAAGGATATTGAGGCAGACTGTGTTTGAGTTAATTTTGCTTCATTAATGAGCTGAACACTTGAGGGGGGGCGCTATTCTACATACATTTTAGATGTGGCTGAAAAGCTACACGGACCAGAAGGAGTCCCCTGTTGCCTGATACCTATTAGTGCAGAACAAAAAATAACAGAAGAATTCTTATCATCATTCATCAGCTCAGTGCCACATTCAGCTTTCAGTGAGCTGAACCTCCCACTCCGAGTCCGGCAGCAGCTCTTTCCAGCTAGTTGCCTTCCTACTACCCACACAAGCAAGCTTAGCTCTCTCTTTGTAGCCTTGGTGCAGAGACAAATGGCTTCTGTAAATTACCTAAACACACACTGCCAATAATGGCAGTGCAAGCGTTGCAAGAATGATTCACTGTAAGCTAAATCAATCTGAACAATACTGTTAGTGTGGCAAACTATTTTACAGTAAGCAGTCTACTTTTGAGATGTACCGTTTTCCTCTCATATCATTCATTACTTGACAATACGTCAAGTAGCAGTGGTCCCGAATGCTGGAGATACATCAGCTTTGTTTATTTTGGATTTTGTTTGTTGTTTGGATTTAGTTTGTTTGTTTGGTTTCCATAATATGCCGATTTCTGACAGTTAGGTTTCCCTAACCTTACCTATGTGTTTTGTGTTGTCTACTCACAAAAACCACAACCATGCTTTAGTTGCCAGATGCATATATTGTAATTAAAAACAAATGAAAAATTTTGACGCTGAATATTGGAGATATGTTCGATATAGATATCACAACATTCATAGTTAAATTGATTAAGAAACAAAATTCAGCATTTATCCTAACCATCATTATATCTTCAACAAAACATCTCAGCCTCTGAAAATTAATTGAAATAAACTGGGGGCCATGGTTGCTCTTTGACAGATGGACCCGCAGACCCCGGCAGGGGTAGGAAGGTTTGAAAAAAGGAAAGTGTAGTTTTCCCACAGCGGACCTCATCACACTTCAGGATGTCCTCTGGAATCGTTTCAACAGGAACCTCCGTCACATTCTCATCTTCTCCAAGATAAATTGGCTGCCAGCCAGCTGGTCTGGATCATTCAGGTCTAAATGAAGAGTGAGACAGAATAGACGGCCTTGTCAATTTGTTCCCAATATCCTGGCTCACAGTCCTCTCCGACCTGCCCACTTCAATTCTCTACACTATTAAAAGCATCTCAATCCAAGCAGAAAGGAGCAGCGCTGTTAAAGCAATGTCATGTCACTTTTTGCTTTAATTATAAGCAGATAAAAATTAAAACCCTGATATGTACCAGTGTTGTCAGGTGAGAGTCATTTATTGCGAGGTGGTGACTTTATTATGCAGCAAACTGTGATGCGTGGTTTACTACACAGTGGCTTTGGCATGTACCTGTCAGGAGGTTTTCCATTTCATTCAGATAAATGCTCTTGCAGCTCTTCCAACACCCTGTCTTCATCAGTTTACACTCCTTTTGGAGACTTTATGGCAGTTTAGCAAATGGAGGCTGCACCCAGACAAGGTTTAGAGCAGGAGAAATGAGTGCCATTTCACCAACAACAACTGATATAAATGCTGACAATGTAATTTAAGGGCTTGTGTAACCTTTGACAAAGCAGTTTGGTAAGACATCCAGTCCCCAAATAGCTTTGCTGACATTAGAAAAAAACAATCTGCATTTACCTTGATTTGTGTAAACCCATTTTGTTGGACAAACAGCCTGTACCAAGAGATTAATGAGTTAATCCAAACCATTCTCTGGTCTTCTCTGTGAATAAAGGAAGTAAATAATCATGGATGTGAGTGTCATTATGTACTTGGGGTCTTTAGTCCTCCTGGTAAGCTGAGTAAAATGAGAGAACTTTATCTCAATTGTGGCTGATAAACACAAAACTGTTTGTGGAAACAAGGAAAAATGCCTCTATGAATCAAGTCGGGGAAGACGTTTGGATTACAGAGTGTATCAGTGGCCCACTTACCGTAGCCACTTAGGGTTTGTTGATGTTTCAGATGGAGCCCGGTAATACTTCATCATAATGTACTGTGTATTTTTTAACAAACAGAAAATGCAGTTCATCAATTGTATTTTGTTTTCATGTATGAAAAACTAAATGCACATGTTCAAGCCACAAATATTAAAATGTCCATTTCACATTAAATTTTCCATCCTTCTATAATACAACCTTGTCAGCAAAATACTTTAGGATTTTGTTAATTAACTTAACTGTATGATCCCGTGATGGAACGGAAATGAGCCAATAATAGCCAATTGACATCTCATTTTCATGTTTTTGTTTCACAAGTGTCAATAATCTAATTCGGCACCATTTACATGATTACTTTAGCATGGCTGTTTATCTACCCTGCCAAAATTGAAATACAAATGAAATTCTTCGTTTGCATTTTTGTTTTCAAGCAGGCTTGTAATTCAAACTGTGTAGGCGGAGATGGGAAGACATGGCTGTTCAATTCTTGTTTATCCCAGTCAACTAAGCCTGGGAAGCTCCACATGAACTGATGCAAAGAGCCAAAAAAGCAGACAGATCAGAGCAAGGAGAGAATACGCGGAAGACAATGACAGAGATCAGTGAGTAGTGTTCATTTTGACACCTATTTTGGGATTTAGTCTCAGTGTAGGCTTTTGCCACAGTATGAAAGTAGTAGTGTGATGTTAGCTAATAGACGTAACACTACAGTGTTACGGTTGAGGCAGTGTAAGGGCATATCAGCTCCTTCAATTAACCAGACTCATGTTCTGTGTCATAGTAGTAGTTGATTTGAAATTTACTTTAACTATGATCACCATCTTTTAACAATTTTAAACAAACATAAAAGACTTTTAAACCTGTGATGTTCCAGTTAGCACAGAGATTGACAGCATGTCATGTACCAGCAGCCCATGCTCTAAATGGTCACATTAAATAGTAATTTTGGAGGAAAACATGCAGGTAACATTTTCTTCAGCTTAACACAAACAATATGCTGTTTAAGATGTCTGCAAAAGGCAACAAATCTCAACTATTAAGCTTATTATCTGGTATCTCATACTGACTGGGTACTGCATCACTACTGTTAAGGAAATCAAACAGCTTGGTTAAAGTTAAGGTTAGGGTTAAATAAGAATGAAGTCCACTGTCTTGTTATTCCACTTGAAGAGTGGAAGTTTGCTAGCCAAATTTGCTAACATTAGCGCTGATGAATTCTCAATATAATATGAAATAACTTTTTATGCAGGTTATTCTAACCCCAGCAGAGAGCCACTCATGTGCTGTGTTTGTCCTCCATACATTTCCACCAAAACATTTGTGTGTTAAAAATTATAATAATATTTCCTAAAGACATTCATGATTGAAAAACATCAACAAGTAGAAATGTATAGGTCATAATTAAGGGTTTTTTGAGTGTCTGGCTGCCACCTTTGCCATAGACCCCTCACCATAAGGACGTTGCAGATATCAGATTTATACTGCAGGCAGTATCCATCCAGAGATCCTCACTTATTAAACCCCTCTTGATGATATTTTATTTTAAAGGGTAATTTCACCCAAATTAAAGTTTAAAAACACATCTTAGCTTATTCTGCTGCTGTGTAGCCATGAAAGTATTTTTGCACGGGTTTTAAGACATCTGAGATATGCTCCAACCTAATGCAATGGAGGTGAATAAAATTCAATTAGTGACGCTCACAGCATTGGGAGACAACATTTAAAAAATTCAACAGCAACTTCTCTTTCCAGAAACAATGTCCCACTTACTCAGGATAATTCACAGAGCACACAGTTCACAATTGTCATAGGGACCATTTCTTCAGTACAAACTGTTCTGTGAATAATCCAGAGTAAAATGTTATAAAAGGCTTTAATATTTAATGAAAGCTTTCTCAGTTTTTGTACCCGGGTCTTTAAGAAACAATATGAACTAGCATGAAACAATTTTTTCTTTTCTCAAAATGAGTGAAAATGGTGGAATGGGAAACTACTGCTTAAAATCATTGTGCTGTGAATGAATGACTCATCTGCTAAAATAGCTCCAAAAATACATTTATCTGCATCATTTATACTGAATTCATTTTATTTTAAAATTCACATCCACAGGCAATATAATGGGTTGTAACAATGAACAATGAACACCTTTGCATTATTCAAACCCTCCACCCAGCATGACGCAATGGATGCAATGGACTGCATGGTGCACATGAATGATTCTAATGTTCCTACTTAGACATGTTAGTGTATCAGCCCATGTCCTGTTGTCTCAGCATTTCTTAAACAATATAAGGAAAACCATTAACCCATTAGCTCAATTAAATGTGAGTGGAAATTACTGGACTCAATGGACAACAATGGACTCAGTGAGAACAAGAGCAGTGAACTATTTTCTCAGTGTGGAATATTTCATCAGTCGCATTTTGGCGAATAATCGCTGATGAACAATGAATATGCACACTTAAACAGCTGTCTACATGGAACTGTGTTTAAAAGTGAAATGAGTGACTGTCAATCTGCAATCTGTAGGTGAATCCATCTGTGTAATGACGCACGTGTTTCCACTAGATGGCCCTTGCACCAAGCTGTGCTGCCTCTTCAGGAGTCATGTTTCATTAGCACTTGATCTGATTGCTACTTATTTCTTGCCCCAGAAAAGGAAAACAACTGATAATAACATGTCACTTTTCTCTTAACCTAGACCTAGAGCCCATATTTTGCTTGAGCAGAAAAGCAGATAATGTAATTCAAAAACCCAGTAACCCACTCTTTACTAATGTAAATAATAACAACCTATATATATATATATTTTATAGTGTTATTTCTCATTATTGTGTTACAGTGTGTTACATAGGGGAAGCTTTTTATCCTGCTTCATGCATGAAAGCATCACAAACTACGTAGTGAGTCAGAAATAGCCCAGTGTTGATGCAGAGTACAGTATGTTCTCTCCATTTGAGGAAGTGGTTTCCTCACCAGACTGTGTCACACGCGATCCTCATTTGCGCCTGATATTAAAATCATTTCACTAAGCAACTTGTAATCATCTGCTAATGACCAAAATAAGCAACTGCAATTGTCTGCCCAAATGAACAATGGCCTGTGCTGCGGCTGGTGAATTCAACGCACTAAAGCCAAGAAAGTCTCTTTGCAGGATGGTAGATGTCACTCACTATCTCGTGTTGGACATAAATTGTTCTCTCCGCGATGATGGATTTCCCTCCCAAGGCCTCTCATAAACATCTCAGAGCTGAACGGCTTTTTTTCCTTCACAAGTCAGCCTGTGGGCTCTCGCGCACAATATTACAAGGTTTCTTTTGTTTCTTCTGGCAGCATGGCACCCTGGGATCCATCCACACAGGCCCACATGGGTGTCAGAGGACTGCTCAGCCTTGACGTGGCTTCAAGGCACAAGCTGAGCTGTACTGGGAGAGCTGGTACCATACCGCTTGGTGATTTATGGGCCAGAGACGATGATAAAATAACAGAGAGCCTTGGATATTCTTCTAAAGGAAATAGTAGACAGCTCAGTAAGTGAGAGAGGGGGTTACTCAGGTGGGGGTGTTTTGTCCAAAGCCAAAAAGTCTTTGACCGGAGGGCAGGGTGTGAATGGGAGTGTGTGCAGGTGGTGTATGTAGGCTGTCCGGCCTTCAACCTGGCTGGGTCAGTTTACCTCTCTGTCGCCACACACTGACCCTTTAATATGGGCGATATCTCCTCTCCTTTCACCCCAGCTTTTATGACCCCATGTAAATCTCTCTCCAGTAACTTAAGCTTGTCAGCCCTCCTCCAGCCCCTTTCTTTTCAACACATTTATCCTCATAAAGAATTCAAAGAGGCACTGCAGCAGGGAGGTGGTATGTGGGCCTACTCAACTTGAAATAGATTGAAAAAGGCCAAGGGATGATCAAAAAGAGAAAGTCCAGAGCGAAACCTTAGACATGGGAACGGCTGGACACTCGAGTGAGCAAGAAAGCCCCACTCAGATGAAAGGCAGTCGTCCATCAATAAGTCATTAAAGCAGACAGAAACGTAGACCCAGAAACAAGAACGCTGACAATCACGGTCGTCTCTCCTCCAAGTGTGAGCTCGCACGAAAGCATGTTGGGGGATTGTAAGGTGAGGTGTTTGCACTGAAATTAATAAAATATAATATGAAAACTAAGACTGAGCCAAATGAGGAAGTGATGAGCACCATCTGGTGGATTTTGTTTTTATGACCTTAACTGCCTTTTAGTCACTCTGCTGTTGATGAGGAAAAGAACCTACAAGCTCCAGGGGGGTTGCCATCTGTAATGGGGCTCTAGTGCAACAGTAGAAAGTCGGGGCAAGGCAGTCACTAACTGCTTGGACAGGATTCCCTTTTACAACATGATGCTCTGCAATAAAATACCACCCAGAGCAGTCTGTCAGCTTTACATCTTCAGGGCTGTTTGTGCTCTATTTATAGAAAGAGGAAAATACATAGCTGGATACACAAACAAAAACACTCAACTTCTGACAGACAGTTTCATCCAGCTGGTGAAGGCATATGTTGTTTTGTTGATGCGTATGCATTTGTGGAAGTGCTTGCATGACCCTGTGAGGAAAAAGTGAGGCAGCAACCTTTAAGGGGCTATAATTTTATCACCGGCGGCCCAAACAGGCATTTCTGACCCTGATCTGTCTTAGTTAAGCAGTAAGAGATATAATAGGCTGACAGGGGTCACACCAGCACTTATTCATGTCGCTAATGTCACATGTTGAAACCAGGAAGCTTCTGGAGAGAGGCACATAACAAAATTTACTAGGCAGTAAATTCAGCTGCTTTAGAGGGTATAGTGGCAGCACAATGTTAGGTTTTATGCCATAAAATCTGTGCGCTGAGAGAGTAAAAACCTTAACAAAGGCACAGCAGTTGCTACCATATAAACATATTTCATGATGTTTCAAACCTGGTATGATTGCATTTTCCAAGCTATTTCAGTAACAATGTGTGACATCAACCCCAGGACACCTTAATAATTTAAATAGTTTTGTAGCTAGCTGCTGAGTGTTGCTCATGTCACCTCTCCAAATTGCTTTGTATTTTCTCATTGTGACTGCCATGAGGTGTTAAGCATCACTTCAAAATTACAGAGAAATAACTGCACTCAATAGTCCTGTGCGCCGAATCGTAATCATCTGATAGACTTCAGCTCTAAGCCCAGTAACGATTTGGAATACCTTTGTTGCACTGATTGTGTAAAAGACTCAGGACCAAGAAAAGTCATTGTACACATGTCTCCCCCTTTCAGCCATTAGTTGTTGGTCACTTTAACTGCTTACTATCAGGCCTTTCATGGCTCTGTGCTTGTTAAGGATTTAATGACTTGAAATTCCCTGAGCAAACACAGAGTCAGAGAAAAGGTCACACAGCTCTCCTTTCACTCTTTCACTGTGGGGTCGGTTTTGTTTGTTTGTTTGAAGGGTTCTTACCAATTTGACACAGAAACATTGGGCCTAATTCTGGATTAGGGGCCTCACTTGACCCAAAGGTCCCCAAATGTAATTCTATTACTTCCAAATATTTGAATGTGTCTAATATTAAATACATTTGTGGGGGGAAATGGAACAGTAAGTGATATTGTTTGATCAGTGGTACTGTATTTGTTCTCAATGATGAATTATATGATGTAGATAAGCAGATGAGCCTTAAATAAAGCAATAAATGTAACTTTGAATGCCCAAGTCACTGACCTTTCACCTTTTAAGATGAAAAAAATGGGCCAATTTGTTGAGAGAAAACTACTTTGTTCTTGAAATAGCACCATTCAGTTTGCTGGAGACTCTTCAGTCTTTACTGATATCGACAGAACACAGAAACTGTTGAACTAAACAATGGTGAAATCATAACTTCACGGTCCAAAAAAGGCTATATTAAAATATACTGTGCATGTTTTGTGACTACCAACACTGAGGAAACACATTTGGCTTTTCTTGGCTACCGGTGGTCGTCCAAAATGGCTTCCAGTGGGTGCAAGCAGTTTCAACCTTCAAATGTAACCTTCAATTAGAAATGCGGTGGCATGGATGTAATCTCAGGAATCTGATACTCGTGGTCTGCTTCTAAGAATTTTAACCATCTGGCAGATTGTGTTCTTGACTCCCCTTCGATTGTGATCTTGTAAAACTGATGATGCTGTCTTGGTGGAAATGGCTGTATTTTTTGGTGGCCAGTGGAAGAATCATATTCTGCAGTTTTCATTTTAATGACAATGGATGACTTTCAGAAAACGAAACACATATTGTGGATAGAAAGCATTCAACACAAATGTGTTTCTTTCATCCACGTTGGTGTGGACGTGGGTTGAGTGTGTTAAGTGATGCATCATGAATGACTGGCAGTAGGCTAGCGCTGTAGCTGGTCTTTTCCTGCCTAGTGAGCAGCTAATGGTGCAGAGAGCACATCCCGGTGGGGGAGACAAACACTGGCTCTGCCATGATGCCAGATGTGCTGTCAGCTCTGTATTGTCAGGAGCAACAAAGCACACATACTAGGCTCAGCGCTTGTAGGGTATTCACATTCAGGATGAGATACTCTGCCATTAATGTTCTGCTGCTTGTGCCTGCCCGCCTACACGGAGCACTACAAAACTGCCATTTATTCCCATATTCAGCATTTAAGGCATATTTTTATCAACAATATAAAAATCTGCCAGTGGAGTGAAATCCCACACTTTCCTGGAGCTGTTTCCCTCATTTCAGAAATTTACGAAGATGTGATTATAACGGTCTTGACAGGATATGGCAGAATCGGTGCATTAGCATCACGTAATGAAACTTAAAATTCTTGAGAAAGTGGTTGATTTGAGTTGAAAACAGGTGAAATGAATTACCTTTTTCATCTTGTTGTTTTGAGAAAAAAAAAGATCTTAGGAATCAATAATTGAGCAAAAGACTTGTTGAGATGAAGATTTATTTTTGCAGCGTACTGATCTGACCACACACACACACACATAATGAGGATAAATTGAGACATCAACACAAAGTGAACACACCATACTCAGACATGACACACCCAAGGACACACACACATACACACACAAAGATACAGACACACAAAGAATCATAAATTCTGACACACATACCCTCCCCCATTACTGAGGGAGGGGCGGCCATCTGCCCTCAGCAGCAGCAACACAATGACCAGATCAGAGGAATCCTCTAATGAGAGTTTTCTGCTGTTAAAAATTCATTTGCTGCCTCTTGCTGTCAAACAACCTGCAGCTACATTACACATTACAGTAATCTGAGGAGGCTGCTGTGTTTGTCCACTGAGCACAGTCTCAACGGCTGTGATGCTGATGACTTAATCACCTGTGGCTTTTTTAAGCAACACATCACAGAGGTCGACCCAGAGCAGGCTAAGCCACGAAGATGTTCCTTGCGTAAGAATTCATGACAAAACACTTGGTAGCTGTGTCGACAAGAGTGAGCCGGTGTTTTGACACTGCCTGATGCCAGCGCGGCGGCATGAGGAGACGAAAACAACCCTCTCCTCAGCAGTCGATGGTTCATCTTTTCAAAACTCTCACGCAATCCAAGATGAGGGAAGTGTGACTCGGGCAAACAATGGCTGCTGTAGTGTCTCGTGATCCGTGGCAGAGTGGGGGAGGAGGTGTGGGAGGTTATTGATCTTACTGTGGACATCTGTGCTATCTATCAGGAGGGCTGTCAGTCATGAGAGAGGGGAAGTGAAGGCAGAGTGGTGTGGAGTTTTTTGTGCGTATGTGTGATGAACCAGGCAGACAACAACAGCAAGACAAACAGGTTCACTAAGAGTTCACCCTGTTCCTCCACCAGTATGACATCAGCAACTTGTTTTTGTTTCCTATATCAGTTTATTTCTCTTCCTCTCTCCCTGCCAGCCGCTGTGGTGAAAACTGAATGTGTGTATGAGAAAGTGTTTGCTTGCACACAAAGAGTTAACAAGACGGGCTGTAGTTGAATAAGAAAAAAGGCAGCAGTAAAAAAGATAAGCGGTGTATCTGCAGCTTTCATTTAATTATCGCGGCAGTGGAAAATGGGCTTGCTTGGGCCAAAAATCATAGACCGTGCCAACAAAATGTACTGTCTGCTTCACATTCTTTGGAGTTGCAGCCAAGCCACTGGCTACATATGTGTTTATTTGTGAAAGACTTTGTCCAGACGATTGCCTGAAGTTAAAGAGATTATCTGACTATCTGAAAATTAAAAAGTTGTAACAGTATCAGTGAAGGGCGGTACTGACACTCTGGCAAAATATAAATTCAACAATTCTACTCTTTGCTGTGCACAAGTTTGGGTTAGGTTTAGAGATGTTGCTTGATGATGTGTATCTCATACGAAACCACATCACATTATTAAAGGGGAGAATAGAGACGGCTTGGAGATGGAGCGAAGAACTTGTCAGAGATATGCATTATAAAAACTTGATTTATGACTGATCTTGCTGCCTCAGTGTTACAAAGCTGGTGCACTATCATCATCTATGTTGGAGAAATAGAAAAGCCCTGCAGATGATTTAGAAATGATCTTTCTCAAACTATTACGATGGCAGCCAGCTGCTGGGCATTCAAACACAGTAAATCTAATGAATCATGTGGGACGGGAAAAGAAAAGTTGCTGCACATGATGCCGGGAAGGGAGAAAGGTAAAATGCAGTGGGTGTTGCATGAGTCACCATTACTGGAGCCCTGTTAGAGACTGCAGACAATGTTAGGTGAGTAAGAGTAATAATAGGGCTGAACAACAGAAAGGTGAGTGAGATCAGGTTACAGGTGCAGGAGAAAGTCTGTTGCTCTCTGTTTATCTTGACAATTCGTGCCATCTGTTTAAGCTGAACTGCTTGCATGAAAAAGTGTGATTACATTTCCATAGCATGAATAAAACCACCATAATATCCTTTTCAGCCAGGCCAGACATAACAAAGAAACCAGCACCATGTCTCTGTTCATAATAATAAATGAACCAGGACTGTTTCCTTAAAGCAATAAAGTAGTTCAGCATTTTGGGAAAATCTGTTTATTTGCTTCCAACAACAATTGGATGGGAGGAACAATACCACCAAGTGGTTCTGCAAATTCAGGTGGTTCTTCTCTGTTTTGAAGTTGTCATTCGGTGTTAGAATGAAATTATCAATTATAGTCCCTTTAAGTATCTGAATGGAGATGTACAAACATGTAGAAAACATGAAAGTTTTTATGATTGAATGTTTCTCAACAGAGCAACAAGAGGTGATCAAATCCAGAAATGCAAAAGAAAGGAGCTTTAGGGCTTAGGATTAGGCCAAGGACACATGAAAGCCCTCCTTTATCATAGGGAAAAAAGATTTTGCCATCACAAAGTTCCTAACTTCAGCAACAGATAACCACATAAAGCAGGTGTCCCTGACTTATCCGTCACATGTTTTGTGTTTTATTAAAAGTAAACACAGAGCCTAACTCCATCTTCTTAGAAACCCTGAGCTTTGTGATTTACTGTGATTTTACTTTTTATTTTGGGGAGGGGGAAATAACTATAGTTTCCAGAGCTATTTAATGTGTATGCAGTGGATTTATAGCTAAAGACACTATCTTTATGATCCTCTGCAAAACTGAAATATGCTTAAATTCCATGATATTTAATTTAAAGCAGATTTAACATATAAAAAGAAACTGATGTCACATGTCATCTTATCTCGTGATTCCATTCTCCTTTGATGGCGTGGAAATGGTAAGGAAAGGAAAAAGGAAGTAATGTTTTTGTTGATTCAGATCAAATGTTCTAAAGTCGGGTGTGACTGAAGTGCCAAGTGTACAGTTTGTCCAACAATAGAAGCCACAAACAGCAGCAAAATCACAGGACACAGGGGTGAAAACTACATCATCATATCATGTTTGGCTAAGAAGCTACTTCTCTCACTATGCCACACGTCAACCCTCTAGACATTTATTCCCCCTAAGATGTTTGGGATATTCAAAGCATCTTGTCTCCATTGCATCCTGTCTCACCATCTGCTAATCTGTATGTCAAAGTCTCACAATTTTGTCAGATAACATATAAAACCAGATGGAAAGCTCCCATGGGCGACAGGGGCCCTTTAATTCTATTACTCCGTGCACACACACACACACATCAGTTCAAGACATAAGCAGCTAGTGGATACCACAGAGAGTAGTTCTTACAGATCCAAACCTGCCCTGAAGGCAAGTGGCCCATGATGGATCAGACATTGATTTGATTTGAAGTGAGTGTGAAAGCCGCCGTCCGTGCCCTGTGCCAGAGAGGTGAACCATGATTGAGCAATGGCTGTCTGGAGGGTTCACTCAGGAAACAGTAAGTGGACAGGCTGGACCTGCTGCTAACAATCACCTTTTGTACAAATCGGCTGGAAATGAATTGTTGATTCACAGAGTGGAAACAAAAAGCGAGTCCCAGCTGCCAGCTATTCCAACACACCATCTCTGTGCTGTTCCTTCTTGGACACACACACTACATATTGCATAAAAAGTTTTTGCAGGGCAGTCATTAAAGCTGTGTTAAACAATTTAATTTTGAAATACACCATCTTTTTACAGTTGGTTCATGAGGGAACAGTGCCCCATACCTCAGATTCTTCTGTTTACACATAATAAAATCCTGGTGTCGGGTGGGTCTCAAATCCCCTCCATCTACACAAAGTGATGAATCACTTTTTCTTCAGAGTAAAACACAACTCAGTGAGCAGTTAAAAACAAAATTGTACCCACCACAGTTAGAGCTTTTGCCTCCCTTGTCCAATCCCATCTTGTCACTAAACCATCACAGACAAACTGGGTTGTTAACATGCTGTATGCAGTGGGGGAAGAAGTATTCAGATCATTCCTACCAGTCCCGCATTCAAAATGTTTCCTAAGGAAAAGTATAGCGGCATTACCAGCAAAAATGTGTGAAAATAACAAACGGTAAAGTGCTCATTATGCCAAATGTCAGTGTTACATTGTATTACTGAATCATTATTATTGCTGCATTACCCTGTGAGCAGCACTGTAATGTTTCAGCTGGTGAAGGGTGAGCTTATTTAAAGACCTTAACATACTGTTGGGTTGTTTAAGCTACACACGATACATATTTTATAATAAGTAATGCCTCACATATGTAGTGAAATATACAGTAAAGTAGCAAGTAGCAGTAAAATGGAAAAACTCCAGTTATTCAAAAGGACAATTAAGTACAATAGAGTAAATGTACTTTGTTACATTCATCCACCAGCTGTATGTAGTTTACTGACGTCATGTAACCAGATTTGCATTTACATGTGCTGACTGCTTCTGATTTGGTTCTCATTTCTGGTGAGTCCAGTTGCTCATTTTTTTCTATAAATGAGTCGCTTATTGTTACTCTCAGTTGCCACAACAAGGACTCAGACTAATATCAGTTCACAAAAGCTTTTATATTTTCTTGTTTGAATTGCCTCAGGAAAACCCCTGTGATGCACAGGAAGTTTTGTTCTTTGCACCTGTGACTTGACTGAAATAAAGAGAAAAGAACAGAAACCAAAAACTAAAGCATCACAAGAAACATCCCGGTACTGTCCACCCGGTTTGAGCGCCATGTGATCTGTGGCATTACAGCAAACAGCACTTAGCAACTAAGAGACATAATAAAAACAAGTAAAGATTTCAAGGACTAGCATATGTGGAAGAAGTAAGGCATGGAGGTTACCAGTTGGTGTGCAATGAACACTTCAAAAATACACAAGGTTTATTTACGTACAAGACCAAAGTAAACAGTGAGGCCATGGAGCTACCTCAAACACAAACACTGATCGCTGTCATACCGATGTTATTGATGATAACCCAGAAGGCTTGTTGACACTCCTGATAATGACACATTCTGCCAGCTGCCTCGAGGCTGTCCTCTCTGGCCAACACAGCTCAAAGCAAATATCCAAGTGTCTCGCTTCTTGACAGATAATAATCAGTCTAAACGATATAAGTTCATGGGAGCTTACGCCCACCTGAGGCCTGAAAAACCTCTGTATGTCCCAGGAAAACAAGTGCTTCATCACATCCTGTTCCTCAAGCTCACGGTGTTGATAGGGTCACGTGCACTTGCTGCAAATAATTCTTTACTGGATATTTCCAGCCTCATTGTTTCTCTGAAGAGTGCGCCTGCTGAGGCAGAGGGGAGACCACGATATAATTACCCGACGCATAATGAGAACAAACAAGCACAGAGTTTTCCAGCAGAAATAACACTCAAAACAAACACTGAAACAAACCACAGCATTCATATACTGATCAATAGCCTTCCTGTGAGAATACAGTGCTGTTGGTATGCTGACAGAGTGACCAGCACCCGTCCTATTTCCTGTCATAAACAACTTGTCATAAACAAAGACGTGGGGCTGCTAAATAATCAAAAAGTCAGAAGAGTGGATGCCGGGCTAGGCATAGCAAATCCAGATGTATTATTTACTCCACATCTTTGTTTACACAAAAACACAATAATCCTCACAGATTTGGGGTAGTGGGGGGTAGGAAAGGCAACACTCTGTATCAGCAGAGGGATCTCCATTCTTTGCAGCCTTCAGAAAAGAAAAGAATTCAATTGTGCTGAGAAAATACACCCAAAGACAGCCAAGTACAAAGGGCCGCGGGTCCCAAACGAGCGCCTTCAGGACTCATCCAGAGAGCCAGAGGAGGAAACTCTATCATAGGGCTAAGGGAGCACAGAGGACTGGTTTGTTTAGCTATAAATCCTAGTACTTTTTTTTGTTATTCTCAAGGGGCTCTCCCTGTCTTCCTCAATAAAAACATGAGGAGGAACAATCCGAGATGCCTTTCATTGGCATTACAGTGTTCTTCTTTTAGAAATAACACACAATTCAGACTAAGAGCTTCCTTTGTTTCCACATTCTCTGTATTATCTGAAAAGCTCCGACACCGGTGGCGAAGGAGGAAACATTTGGCAACGCCTGCATTTACTCCAGGTAAAACAAAAAGTTGGCACATCAGTTGAATCGCTTCACATTAGGCTCCAGCTTGATGAGTAGACTGTGATTAACTCGTGTGACTCATCAACTGAAACTGAGAGCAGAAAAACACAATTTTTGTGTGTGCTTAAAAAGACATTGATGGTGTTTACTATCCACTGCCATTTCCTGTGGGAAGAAGAAGAAAGAAAATAAAACATCTATTTGTTTTCCGTTTGCTCTAGGCAGTCAATGTAGACGGTGTCATCTTTCAGACAAGGAGGCACCACAGGGGCGGTAAAGCGTCCCTTTGGCCTGGGCTGATAGATGTTTCTCCACTGGTGCTTTGTTCTGGTCTGGTGCTGGACATTTGCCTGGCTCACTCCAGACCAGAGCCTCACGTCACTCATCACAGGAAGCTCCGTCCATCGACAGGGATGCTCATATACACAAATCCAGCTTGTCGGCTTTCCATCACAGTGTTTAAATAATGAATTAAGCTTGTCTTCTTGTGCTGAGTGGTGCCATAAATCAGCACTAAAAGCAAAGAGCCAAAGGAGATTTTTACGCACAGCACCTCTCTGGAAAGGTTAAATTGTTAGATTTACTTAATATATAATCTGACACTGAGAGGTAATGCTCAAGTGTTGCAGTTTGTCCTGGTGGTCCTCAGAAAAAGATGGTGAGTAACAGAACAAAATGAGCTTCTTTATCCCTTTCTGCCAAAGTATGCAATAGTATCTGATATCATGATGCAGGATTTCTAACTTCTAGCCACCACTTTCACAGAATAAAAAGTAAATTAGTACATTATTGCTGATGTTCAACAAAAAGTGTAAGAAGCCACAAATAAAACTTTTGTGCTGTTGTATTTGTGAGATAAACTGCTGCTGACATGTCATTTAAAAAAGATTCTCCTTCAAGACTCTTGACGGTAGAAGTAATGAGGCGGTCTGGCCCGGCAGCAGGTTTATTTCTCCCTCCATTCGGTCACTCGACTCTGGAAAACTTATCTGCTGTCATCTGGCCTATTGTCCCCCTTATCTGAGAAGATCAGGGCTGAGCTGAACCTCTGTTCGCATTTGAGTCTCCTCCACCATCCACGCAGGCCAGATGGAGGACCTCCACCTGCAGAGAGCCTGAAAGAACACTGGCTGTGATCATCTGTCGCACACAAATGCGGCAGAGGGGTCTCTCTCTGTCTGGAAAAAATAGTAACTCAGGGAACTAATTAAGAGAGTGAAGTTCTTACTACTGTTCTCTGATCTGTTAAAGTGATGACAGTTATATAATCTTGTTTCTTTGAGAAAACCCTGACAAGAACAGATTCTTAATTGAACTCATGCAAATTAATATTCATATCATCTACACAGACCAGTTTGCATTGTGTTTCGATAATTCATACACGATAGATAAACCGCCATGAGGAGCTGGAGGCGGTTTTGTTTTTTAATACTGTTTTGATACTGTTGCAAGGCAAAACCACAGTGGAGACGTTGGAGAAAAAGGAAAGGGAACCCCGGTTGCATTTATCATGGACTCATAGAAAACACCCTTCCTATGCAACAACAAGCTGCATTTCTCAACCAGCCTAGTGGCTTTGCTTTGGATCTGTGCCACATGTGGATATATATTTCTCCCCTAACTGCCCCAGGGCAGTGTCACCCATTTCAGTTTTTTATTGGTTCATGCCCTGTTGTCTAATTCTGCAGGGACTCCGTGTCAGGACAGGCAGCAGCAGGATTCAGGGTAATCAGCGTGACAATGTTCTGGAGTTAAAAACAAAAAAAATAAAAAAAAACGCCTGTTTCCAGTTGTTGCCCACCAACGTTGTCAGACTAATGGCTGAGGAGTAACCCTGCTAGTGTTCCAGTAAGAAAAAAAGGGAAATAAATCACTTGTGCTATCCTGCTGTGACCCCAAAATAACTTTGGTACTACCGCATGTCAGAATGATTAATATATTTTAAACTGACTATGGACTCTCAGAAACGACGCCTCCATTAAAATCCACTAAGGTGGGTACTCCAGCCTATTTCTTTAACTGAGTGGGAATAAATGTTTGTTCAGGTGATTTGAGGTGTCATTTTTGGTGCACAAAATGATTAAAAAGACTTTGTTCAGTGTTGCATGCATGGCAGGTTATGACTCTTTACAAACAAATTAGAAGTCAAATTCTCTCCAGAGAAGTAAACTCATGCTGCCAATATGTTATTACAATTCTAAATAAAGACTTACATTTGTTGGGGTAAAAAAAAACATTGAAAAGCTAAACGATTATTAATGATTCAGACTATAATGTAAAGTAATATTGACATAATTTCAGTTGAGCATGCAGGGTGCTCCTGCACACAACACTGGTATTTCACATTGAATTCTCTGGGCTAATGTGACCTTGATTGAGGGCCAGACAAGAGTATTTTAAAAGGGCCAGCAGCACATGCAGCAGCACCACAGCAAAGTAGGAAGTTTAAGAGGGTGCCTTCCCAAGATAAGGAGCAGGCTTTGTCTTTAAAGTGGGTCTATTGTTCAAATTCAAGTTCTTCTCTTTAAACGCAAATATTTAAGCAAGCAGGCAAGCAAGCCGGATGCTTTTACAAATATTTTTTTCTTTCTGTGTGGAAATATAATCATTAATATTTGTCTGTGCCAGAACTGATGGCCAAAGTTGGCCTTTGCATGTCACTCAGATCCAGGCTCTCTATGAGGTTGTTGCCACATCTCACAATGTCTGCCTTTACGATTAAAGTTTTGTGATAAGCTGCATATTAGAGTATAATTTTTCCAGTGTCATGTTTTGCTCATGTGAGGCTTGATGCATCTTGTCTTGACAGAAGACAAAAGCAAGGATCACAAAAGATGAAGGATGAATCACGTCTCCTCTTCACAAACCGGCCATGGAGAGATGGAAAAACAAAAGCACCCTGATAGAGCCCCAGACTGATAAATAGATAAAGAAGTTATGCATTCCAGTGTGAAAAATGAACATAACTCACTGCACAAACACGCAGGGACATTCAGACCATCTTAACTTATTGAAAAACAACTAAATTCACACTTCAGCTACCAACATTACGGAGGTCATAGCTCATCATTATAATGCAAAGAATTACACAACATATGCCATAAACTGAATATGATAGTTACTAAATATTGTTTATTTGACTCTGACAGTGTGAAAACAGTGTGGGAGTTGCAATATGAGATGGAATAAACAGTATTTTAATAAGTGGAGGATGCTTTTAGACAAATCTAACGGCTAGTGAAAAGGAGCACTACAAATATTGCAACACCAACAAAAAAAGACCTCTTACTGTTACACTCCTGTCTACAATGCTTTGGCAAACACAAACAGTTCTTCTGTGCATGTATTGAGATGAAGTAAACATCCCACACATTTCAGCACCCAGACAAGAGATTAAAGGTATTTGAGTTACCCAAAAAACCTTTTGTGCATTTATGGGCGTCACCCAAAGTCAGCTTCAACAGCAAAGGCTGGAGCAGTTATTTTCCATGTGGTGATTTAAAGATGGGGAAAAAAAACAAGTGAAGGTGATATTTGAACAGAGGTATCATTATGAAAAATGATCCCGTGCCGACTTGCTGAGGGGGCCGGGATGAGTTGGAACTGGAGGGCTGGTGTTGACTGAATAGCGCTGCTCATTCTTCTCTTTATCTCACTGGCATTCTTCTGCCTCATTTCAATAGCCATTCTTCACTGAAGAGCCCCCTTCGCTGCCGTTCACACTTCTTGTAATTTGTATTCTAAGTAGCTCACAGATCTTTTGTATTCCATGCCGATAGCAATCTGAATCGTCACTCTGACAGTGGAGGCAGCAGATATCCTCCATGTACACACACAGACCCCTCAGATGATGAAAGGTAAATTGCAAAAGCAGAGTGACTGCAGTGCACTCATTATTCCCAATAAAAAGCTACAAGACAGGGTGCAAATGTTGCACTGAACTTTTTGGGGGCAAACTGTGTTTGTATTTAACTATTTTAAATGCATGAATTTGCAATCAATTAAACAAAAATATTCACAAAAATACACAAAATCCAAGAAAAGGAGAAAACGTAGCTGACTTTGTGTCCCCCGTCAACGTGTCTGCACTAAAGTTCCAGCATTTTAATGAATCTTTGGCTTTGCAGCATTTCCCCCAAATCTCCACACACACTGAGTTTTGATAAATGCACTCATTGGACCTTCTTTGAATAACTTAGTAGATTATAAATTACAACATTGCATTGATAGTAGTATTATTATTTAAGTGAAAATAAATTGTTATGTTTATGAATGCTGCGTTGTTGGTGGTGATTGTTGTTGAGCTGCCTTGTTTTGTAAACATGTGAACCATTTTGCTCACAAATGCCACTTTGCCAAAGTGACCCAGTACTATGCTACCAGTATATTTCAAAGACTTCACAATTCCAAAAACACAAACCTGAATTTTTAAAAAAAACTACCTTGGGAAATTTGGGCAAAATGTGAATCTCTTAAAACACTCTTCAGAAGAAATCCTTCTGAAAAACGTCAAAACAAACGTCAGTGGAATTCCCCAGTTTACCAAAAAGTGATTTGGGGAATGTAAAAAATGAAACACCGTATGTTATTCAGTTCACAGATGAAATTCACGAGGTCTGCTTGCAGACAGATACCAGAGAAACTGTCTGCGTCTGGATAGCGTTGATAAGAGCATCGTACCAATACAGTGGCCTTTCTATGAGCTGTTCCTCTCCTCAGGACTCAAACTGCAGGGGGATCTGACAGGGACAAGCACAGGATTAGTCTACAATCACTTTGATGAGCTCCAACACATGCTTATTACTTTCATTTAAATCCAGTGAAGTGTTGTTAATAAGTCTGTTATTGGTGATTATTATATTAGTAATTAATTAATTAGTCAATGTTCTGATTTTATAGTCAGTAATAACTGATCTTTGTTTTCCACTCAGCACTCATTGATGTGGTGTTTCAGCACCACATTTTTAACAGATTCCTTATAAATCAAACTGTGGAAGGTTTTCTGCTGATGCTTCACATGCTAAATGTCCTTATTCTAAATGACACTGTAAAGGAAAATGCATCGTCTTTCTCACACCGGAGAATTTTAGTCATGTCAGACAGCAAGTGTTTGAACAAGATCCTTCATGAAGTGGTTCACTGTGCACAGAAATAGCCATTCATACAGTTAACAAAAAAGGAAAACACTATATATATGTAAACTGTCTACTTAAACTGTGGGCACAATAATTTACAAGTGGATGTTTGACTCAAAGGCTTATTACACAAGGATTGTTTCTGACACTGTGTGTCTGGTGTTAACTGTTAATCAGGGTGATGGCCCGTGTGTAGAAACTGTCTCTGTGTCTGCTTGTTTTGGTGTTCTGTAGCGTCTACGCGAGGGGAGAAGTTGGACCAGGCTGTGTGCCGTTTCCTACCACTGGACCTGTATAACTCCTGACTTGAAGGCAGGTTGGCACCAACCATTTACGCTGCGTTGTGGTCTGTTCCAGTCCTGTTTAATGCCCGATTCTAACCACACAGTGATAGAGGTGCAGAGAACAGACTGTATTCTGCATTGGAGGTTATGTTTTTGGGCAACATAATGCTAGTCATTAAGTTTTCTGTGCTACTTGTAAGTCATATCGTACAGCCACAACACAAACAGCAGTAGGTTTCATACCATCTTTTAATAGTCGTAGGAGTTTTTATGATTCAGCCAGGACTACAATCTTTTGCCAAACTTCCTCATTTTGATGAACACCCACGTGTATACGTTTTCATTACAGCTCACTGGTGATGTACTCAAGTATGAACTGTAGTGAGTTTGGGAATTTTTTTCAGACTGTGATGTTAAGACATTTACATTACCTTTGACTGTTTTAGTTAACCTCAATCAAACCTCAAAGAACCTTTGAAATTTTAGGAATATAGATGTTTTCAATTTCATGTGCACAATGTGTGTGTTCTGTCTGTTAAATCCAAGACAAAAAACATTATCTGTCTCTCATATCAAGTGCTGATGCAAAATAGATGCATATAAACGCAATTTAGAGAGGAACAAACATGCTGTTTCTGTTCTATGAAAATGGGGTGATGTCCTGATGCTATCAAAATGTTTTGTGGTCATGCAGCTCTAAGAAGTCCCTCTTCAACACAAGGAGGAGACATCAAGGGAATCAATGATGCAGATCGACTCATTGAATCCATCACTGCTGTCATATATCAAAGACATGAAGTAGTATTTGCATGCCACAGGATATTCAGTTTCAAACAACTGTCAGCTACGTCTGAGTAGGAGGGCGGGGAGTTTCATGTGGTCTGGCCCCTATATACTCTAACTGAAATTAGAGAGGGTTGGCAAAACTGTGAGAGAATGAATGCTCTGCACACTGAGGCTCGAGAGCCGTTTGACGAAAATCCCACATTACAGGGCGTGTGTGTCTTTTCAAATCTACCGGGGGTCATTAAGCACTTGGGAAGGCAGATTTAACAGCACTTGAGAAGTGACAGGGTGTGCAGAAAGGTGAGGACAGATTCAGACCCCCGCTGATGAAAACTGTCATCAGACACAGTTAAAAAGTGATTTCTAGAGACAAATATGAGGCCAGGAGAAGACCCTGAACGACCAATCTAGATGTCAGGTCCTAGCTCGCTGCAGAATGAGGAGGGAAATGTGAACCGCGAGGCTGCTGAGCTGCTGATATATTCCCAGGGAAGCATGTGTAATCCCAAAATTGCTCTAATTTTCCAATAACTGACATCTGTGGCACTTAATATAGTAGCCTATCTATTTGCGAGTGGCCTCATTGAACTGCAACATCATTCATGTATTTCTGTAATAATGGGTTAATAACTATAATATCACACTGATATAAATTGCATCTCTCATTATACTCCAATGAAATTCTGGTGTGATACTCAGCATGCTGTTCACATTTTTTTGTCGGGTTGTTGTGTTCACTGACCACTGTATAATTCATGAACGCTTTATGTATCAGACTGTTCTTCCCCAAATGGATGATAAGTGCAGTTCTTGTTTGTAAAGGGCTTTAATTCCTATTATACATACAAAGCACAGTATACAGAATGATTTGATAGAGAGGAGACCGAAAATCACCAGAAATCTTTTTAAGTTCTGTTTTCAGAATCATCTCAGCTTCACGTCATTAAGTAATTGTCACCGTGGCCAGATAATAATGACACACTCTCAACCAACAGTCCTCCACCACTTTGTCCCTGGAGACTTGGCTCAACGTTTTTTTTTAAACATTACGTTTTTTTAAAGACTCGGGGGCAAAAGTTTCACAAACTGACGCCCTTACCACAGGCAGAGTAGTTTGTTTTATAGTCAACCCGTTTTTGGAGACAAGTGCGTCCTGCTGCTCCTCCTTCTAGGGGGGAGGGGTCAACAGCACCGGCGGTATTTATTGAGTTAAGTTGCCCACGCTTAACTACTGATCACCCTGTTACACAGCAACACGCACTGCTCCTGACGTGATCTATACCTACGAGTGGTAAACATGGCGGTGAGTTTCTTTATTTGTGTTTTTCTTCACCAGTCTGTGCCAGTTAGCTCTGTTTTTGCACGAGGCTGTTTAATGGGAATTCATGTAGATATTTTTAGTCATTTTCCACTCGTGTTTACACTATTAAGCTATAATTCACTCTTCACTTAGTAACTTAATTTCAAATAAACGCACTCAGTGGCAACATCAGCAACTTAGTGAAAAGTAGGATTTAAACTTTTAGACAAAGTCCCGTTTCGCCGCACCCCGGTCAATCACCTGTCAGCGTGCTGAAAGTGAGAGTTGAGACGTTACCGCAGCGGCATGGGTTCGACTCCGGTATTTTTTGCTTTACGTCAGCCCCTGTCTCATGTCTTTCTCTGCAGAGCTTATTATACTATAATTAGAAATAATTTATGTTTTTTGAGTGATGTTGTTGTTAAGAAATATAAATTACTACCTAGCTCTCAACTGTTTCCTAACTTTTCAATTCCTTTTTATATCAGTATTTCAGTGAGACCTGGGACTGGGATGACAACATTACCGACAACATCTCAGAGGCATCTGGAGACTTTGGCCTGGAAGATGAGGCATGTGGGAGTGCGCTCAGCAGTGACTTCAATAAGATCTTCATCCCAACAGTTTACGGAATAATATTCATTCTGGGAATCATTGGCAATGGATTAGTCGTTATTGTCATGGGCTACCAGAAAAAGGTCAAAACCATGACGGATAAGTACCGGCTCCATCTCTCCGTGGCCGACCTCCTGTTTGTCCTGACGCTGCCCTTCTGGGCCGTGGATGCGACCAGCACCTGGTACTTTGGAGGTTTCGTCTGTGTGTCTGTGCACATGATCTACACAGTCAACCTGTACAGCAGCGTGTTGATCCTGGCCTTCATCAGTCTGGACAGATACTTGGCAGTTGTGCGGGCTACAAACAGCCAAGCCACAAGGAAGATGCTTGCAAGCAGAGTGATCTATTTGGGTGTGTGGCTGCCTGCAGCTGTGCTGACTGTACCAGACCTGGTCTTTGCCAGGGTGCAAAGCATAAGTTCTTCAAACTACCTCTTTCAAGACGAAAGCATGGAGACCGAAGACTCCAGGGCCATCTGCCAGCGCATCTACCCCCACGACGCAAGTGACATTTGGACTGTTGTTTTCCGCTTCCAGCACATCCTGGTGGGCTTCGTATTGCCCGGTCTGGTCATCCTTGTCTGTTACTGCATCATCATCACCAAGCTGTCACGGGGCACCAAAGGCCAGGCACTGAAGAAGAAAGCTCTGAAGACCACGGTCATCCTCATCCTGTGTTTTTTCTGCTGTTGGCTGCCCTATTGTGTTGGCATCTTTTTGGACAACCTCATAATGCTGAACGTGGTCTCTCGCTCTTGTGAACTACAACAAGCGGTGGAGAAGTGGATTTCCATCACAGAAGCGCTGGCCTATTTTCACTGCTGCCTAAACCCCATCCTCTATGCTTTCCTGGGAGTTAAGTTTAAGAAATCAGCCAGGAGTGCACTGACAGCCAGCAGCAGATCAAGTCAGAAAGTGACTCTCATGACGAAAAAGCGAGGGCCAATTTCTTCCGTGTCAACCGAGTCTGAGTCCTCAAGTGTTTTGTCAAGTTAACAAAAAAGTCAACCTCGGAGTCTGTGACTTGATCCTCTCAGGAGAGAAAAACTAAGCTTCAATCTCAAAGAACTTACTACATTTTGTACAGATGTTAAAAAAGAGTTTTTATACACTTTTATTTGTTTGCCTTGTTACTGGAATTGTGTGTCCTGTGAGGGTTTTTACTGCAATTTTTCATTTTTTATGTTCCTCAAAGCAGATTGTGTCCTTTGGCAGTGCATCATTTCCATTCATTCAGCTTTACAATCAGGGTCTATTTTCCCTGTTTTCCTCTTTACAATTTTTGTTGCTTTATCAAAGTTCAGGCCTACGGTGTCCTCTTCTATTTTAAGGAATGGTAGCTGCTTTTGGAAATTGTACATAGTTTGTAGCATTTGTGTGTTCGCACTTAAGTTGTGTGATTATCTGAAAGCTATTATTTATTGCTGTCATTCACACTGGAAGTTTTGTAAAAGAAAGAAACTGCATGCTGCTTTTTTTACCATGTGATGTGTGTTTTTTAATGTAAAAATAAAAAATTCAGTGCTTCCCCATCATGATTGTGTGGTGTGCATTTTGACCTAAAACCAGCTACTCCTCCCCTCAGGGTGTGGGGGATGAGGTGTGTGTGCGTTGGAGGGAGGGGCCGGGGGGCTTCCTAACACAAATGTCTCCACCTGATCTGGCTAAAAGCAGAAGGACTGAACAGACAGTCCCTGTAATTGCAAGAACATCTGTGCACTTTTACATCTTAAGCAGCCATGACACAAAAGCTACAATCCTCTGTTATAATTAGCAACCATATGGCTCTTTAACAAAGAAAATAGCATGTTAAGTTCTCCTAAGACTTCTTTTCATTCTTTTCAGTTAGCAAGATATACTACCTCGATTATGTTTGGCTTGCAAACAAGTGTTATCCTCTCACTCACTTTACCAAGTCGGTCACTGGGTCAACTTAGCTATTTCTAAACGCACAAAACAAAAAGTAATAGTATTCAGAAGTCAGGTTAAATATTGTGAAGATGCAAATAGGCAGAGCACTCGTGCAATATATCACTGGCAATAAATCTGTTGGAGTAATATAGTGACAATATCAGACATAAAAATGACAAGTTTCAAACACACACACATCAATCTTTCTGTGGGCTCTTCTATCTGCAATACAGACAGAGTGATGTTCAAGTTGGAGACCAAAGGAAGCTGGCAACAATAGATGTCAATGGGAATTAGGTCGTCAAATGGCCGCTGTGCAATGCAGTGCTGGCATCCATTCAAGACTCCAGTGGAGATACATTTCCATTTCTTTACATGTAAAAAAAAAAAGGTGTGAAGTGCCCCCATCTCAGCCACAAGGTTAATGGATATTTTGGGGCTCTGGCCTCTCACAGTGAAACAGGATGAAACAAAAGGTGCTTTTTTCAGTTGGAAATGTTCCCAGATGATTCTGAATTAGCATAAGAGCGGTGCTGCCGCAGCCTGTGCAGGGACTGACCTGTGATTAACACTTCACAGTGTTCTTTCACCGGCAACAGAAAAGGGGCTACCCTAAATACATCTTAACAAGAAAATGGTTAAAATGCACAGATATTAAGACATCATCAAAATCTAAACTGTTGGCAACTTCAATCCAACACAACAAAAGGGTTTAACAGCTCTACTGATCAAAGCCTACAACATGGTTTGAACACTGTGACATCATTTGCTCAAAAGTGATGAAGACAAAGACCAAGAAAATGGTTCACAAATGAGATGAAACATCATATGACAGTTCCTGAGAGTTCACCACATTTGTTTAATGAATTTTATTGATTTTTTTTGTCTGCCATGGATGTATTTCATACAATTTTCTAAGTACTTTATCAACGTAACAAAACATAAATGGACAAGGCTTTTATCCAAATTGTCCACTTGAGTGCACAAACACTACTTATGGCACCCCTGGGAATCAACCCCTAGGTGCAAGAAGGCGACCTTTCATTCATAATTAAAGCTTATGGTCTCTGTGTGTGTTGAGAAAATATTCACTGTTCATCAAAACAGACCTTTTAAATCCATAAACTGCCTCTTCTGTACTATCAACTTAAAGCTGTGTTTATTTTAGATAGACAAAGCCTTTCAAATATGGTAACAATCTCATGATACTAAAGTCACCATCTCAACATCACTTTCCTGTGCAATGCTGCAAAAATCCAAACTTCAATATATTAGTTAAAACAAGCATGGTGTGTGTGCGTTGCAGTAGTGAAGAGTTTCTTGTTTGCTTTATGGGTTAAAGGCCAAAGCTGTTGAAATGGACAGGAAATTGTTTCCACTGGTGATTCATTACCAGTGTGCATCCAAGTTTTAAACTGCAACTTGACACCATTGTCCACTCTGTATAGGGACTCATGTAAGTTTCCCTGTGGACATATATATTAAACATATGAGTGACAGTATAAGTAGCAAGTACTATCAAGTGCACAAATTGTTATAGAGGGCTACGGCAAAATCTACAGATGAAAGGAAAACAAATACCACAGGTTCCTTTTGGGCAGTGACCTGCTCCGCTAATGGCTACATTGTTTTGGTTGGAAAGTGAGCTGCAGGAAGGCTGTTTCCTGCGTCAGGAGCTCTTGTGGTCAACAGCCTGAGAAAAGCTTTGATGACCCCCCACTGTATTCAAACCGCCATCCCTCACTGTGCATGACCATTCCTGCAAAGGTCACTGGATACCTGGATGCACTTAGTGCACTCAACCAAAGGCGTGAAAGTAATTTCACGCAGAGTGTCACTTTTAATGTTCACATGAATACGTAAAAAAGCCCACACATGTGGTCATGTTGTAGTATCAGTGTTATTACCACTTGTTCATGTGGGTGTGTGCATGTAGTTATACATCAAGTATTTTTGAATGTACTTTTTTCTTCATCATTTCTTTACTCAGCAATATTGTCTAGTCTATAGTATAGAATTTTAAAGGTTTTAAGCATTCAGGGTCCATCTAATCAATATACATTAGACCACATACTACAAAAGATAATTATGTACTAATAACATTCCTCATATGCGGTAAGTATCTCTGTATTTTGTTATTAGAGAATCAGAAATACCCACAAAAGACACAAATACACCGCCATAAGTTGCATGTCAGTCTGCATTTATTATCAGTTTATTTATTAACAGTTTTCACCTTTGATCTGATTCACATGCAGTCTGGACACATGTTTTGCTCTATTGGAAGCAATGTCCATTTTCTCATGTTGTTCACAAACTTCACTTGTCAAAGTCTACATATTCTACATATTCTACAGTCTACATATTTCCAGCATGTAATTTAAAGTTGATTGCCAAGCTATTTTGTAGCAGTATGTATAACTACGATCAACTGTGAGTTAAAGCGATTTTCATATTATTTTGTCTAGACACCCCTTTGCAGGTCAGACAAACAAAAGTCAGTCGGAACTCCATTTCAGTCTTCGTTTCTAGCCGGAACCCAAAGCTTCCGGGGTTTGGTGCGCCGTCAAAACAGGCCCTTTCTTCCTGTACCCTTCCATGCAGTGAACAGCTGATGTGGTGCTTCTCTCTGTCAGACTGTCGTGAAACATTTTGTTGTCATTCCTCACGAATATAGCTCGACATGACTAAAGAGGAACTCCAAGGGTAAGAAAGGAGTGAACGCTGTGCACGTCGGAGCTCACGTCTCACAGCACTTAGCGCTTTAACTCGCTAGCAGTAGATACGGATAGCAGCTAGCTAGTAGCATTTCTTGAACATGCAGCAGATTGCATCATCTGACTGTTTAAGAAAGTACACCATCAAGGTTTACCCAAGTGAACAAAATGTTTAATTAGCAGCAATATAAATCTAAACACACGATGAGCCCGTAATGCTGGTTAACTTTTCTGCAGTCGTGATTTGTTTTCTTTCAGCGCTTACATTTCATAAAAGAGTCGCTCAGTTTGTGATGCCCTTGCTTTAAAATGGGATTTTCATAGCTAGAAACTCAAAATACAAGATGTTATGTAAGCTCGTTTAGGTGTCTGGTGAATTCGGCATATTATAGCGGTTAATATAAAAAAAATATCAGCCATCGGTTTCAGACTTAAAGGTGGAATGTGAATGAAATAATGCCAAATGCTGTGAAGTGGATTCACATCGATGCAGAGTTGAAATCTGGCTCTTGACAGGTTGTTCATGCACCTGCTGTCCTCCTGTCAGTGTCCCCTCTGCTCATGGGCCATGCTGTTTTAAGGTTGAAGTTGGAGTTATAGACAAGAATAAATGTTTAGGGTGAAATAAGTTAAGTTATTGTAGAAAACACACTGATTGAACAGAATAATAGAAATCCTGTTTAAGCTAATGCAACGCAATAAACCAGCCCTGCACTAAATACTTAAAATGTTTGGTTTTGGTTTGATTTTGTTCAGTTATTCGTGTGTCACCCTAATTTTATGGTACTGGAAAGCATTGTAATAAAAGTGGTTTCTAATTTTCTGTCCACCGTGTTTAAAAATAGAGAAGAACAAAACTATTGGAAACACCTTACAATATAATGTTAATGCAATTTTATCAACATAACATGTAGTAGCTTTAGCAACACTCCCTCCCAACACTCAACACTTCCTTGTTTCACAAGTAAGATTGCAGGGCTGCTGCGTTCGATTGCATTTTCATCCAAAGAGCTTTCAGCTGTCCTGGTAATTTGGTTTACTCTGGATGATCAGTACATGTTTTTATGTGCTACTGTTCTGTGCATTTATTGTCCTTATATGAATACACCTGTTGGGCAGGTGTCACATCTGTTTTTCATTAAAGGTAGTGCACTGATTGTTTTCAGTTGCCAAATGTGATAAGCGGTTGGATGTTTAAGTGTTCATATAATCATTTGTCAGTGAGGAATTAAATTTGCAGTGTAAAGACTGAACAGTCGTAACGTTTGTTTACTGATTTGAGAACAGGCTGCAGGTGTTTTGTGGACAGCTGTTCCAGACAGTCAGACTGATCTCACTCGCCTGAGGGGAAAAAACATTGCTGATCCAGTTTAACAAATTCAACTGGTTGGCGGAAGATAAATAAATAAACAAACCAGCCCTAGTTCATCTTTAATCTACTCCTCAGTCTCTGTCTCAGTGTAGGCGAGGTTCATAACACGGCCATAACACATGGTAGTAGTGGGCTGCGCATATTTATGTTTTGGGTCGTTTCTTTCATAGTTAAAGAGGTTATGCTCTTTCAGAACAGTAATGGGGCAGAACCATTGCCAAAAAATGTATGCCCAAATTTGATTTGGGTGTCACTCTGAAGTACCTTAGTGTAGCCCAAAATTCATGATGAAATCATATAATTTTTTGTCTGCAGGTTGTTGGAATAGTGTTAGTTTCAAATTTCACCTCAAGGGAATTGTAAAATCTGTTCTGAAGTCCTCCCCTGGAAGACAAGGACATGGTTTTTGTTTAGGCTTTATTTCTATTTCTAGTAGGCCTTTGGTCCTTGTTATTTCCTGTGACTAAATAGGAACAGTTCTCATATTGCCCCTAGGCTTCCTCCAGGTCTAGTAGACACCTGGTCCTTTGGAAAAACCAAACAACACTCAGTCACCCACCTGCGCTCTTAGCACACTTTTATAACACACTTGAATGCAAGTCTGGTTTGGAGAAGGACAAAGTTCAAACTGTTTATAACATATTGGCTTATTACTTCCTCAGTAAGCCAGACAGTGCCCTAATGTTGCACTGATTTAGGTCCACATAAATCACTTTTAGTTTATTTTAATTTAGGTTTAATTCACAAAATATTAAAGTGGAGTATTATTATTATTATTATTATTATTATTATTATTATTATTAAAATAAAGTACAAAATATGAACTTGTGCTCTCACTAGCAACTGTTTATGGCCATTTGTGACTGTTATCTAAGGTTTGTATTCGTTGTAACATAGTTACATTCATAAATAAGATTGATGTTTGTTCCTGCTGCCCTGTATGTTTTGTGACCTAATTGTAACATCTAGATAAGAATACAGTGCTGTCCTGTTACTTCCACAAAACAAGGCTTGCTGCCACACACTTATCAGCACTGACACTGTGTTGCGCTGTGTAGTTTGGCAGTAGCATTTAGCAAATAAAGACACCTCTACTTTCAGATAAGACTAAATGTTATCATAATCGGATAATCTGTATTCTTCACAAATTCAGTAATGGATTAGAAAGTGCTGCGGAGGCTTCTGTCTTCTTAAAGCCGTGGTGTTTATCTAACTAATCTTACTTTCTGACAAACTACCATTCACAACGACTACAGCGGTTTTTGTTTGAAATAACAATGGGTTTAAAGGTAACTTAAAAAAGCCCTAAAAGCTGGATGGCTCTGAATTCATTTTCCCAGGCAGCCAATAACTTCCTCATGGGATGCAAGGGACATAGGAGATGGAAGTTAACTTAAATGTTTATGTTGTGTGTCTCTTCCTGTTTCAGGGCGACAGAGGAGGAGCAGCAGGCTCAGTCAAAGAAAGGCCTGAAGAAACAGCAAAAGGAAGCGGAGAAAGCTGCAAAGAAGGCTGAGAAGCAGGCCAAGCTGGTCAGTGTTTTTTTTTTTTTTTCATGTTTGTTGTTTCACATCCGTCGCCCCCCTCTTACAGCTGGTAAGACTGTGACGTGCAGTCCTGCTGGCATTGTGGGTCCTGGACGGTTAGTTAGCCGCGGGGGGGCAAGAGCGTCCATTGTTTAAGTATTCCTGTCATTTTGGCTTTGTTTACATCCACCCAAACAAAGTGCTATTTTCTTCTACACCAAGTGCATGATGTACGTATAGCTCTTAATGTGAGGCTCGTGTAACTGCAAGTTAAGAGGGACTTAAAACATTTTACACAATAAGGGGCACATTCAATGCAACATTCTTGCACTTCAGAATGTCTTGTTGACAGGTGTGACAAAAGGGGCCGCAGGCATTTTTTTGGGCAAAGTTTTACCAGATTTTTTGAACGTTAGCAAAGTGATCAACATGGTGCAGGATACAGAGAAAATGTTCTCAAAAAAAGCTTCATCTTTAACAGACTTAACCCCAACAATGTTTGCAAACTGAGTATGATGTTTCTTTAACAAAGCCTGTGGATCAGTTGCCACTACAAAAATACTTCACAGGGTACCCGCAGGGTCTTAAAAGTATTTAATAAGTCTTAAATTTCATATTCCAAAAATAAGGCCTTAAAAGTATTAAATTTCATTTACAAAAGTCTTACATTTTTTCTTGTCCTTTCATGAGATTAAATAAATGCTGTAACATTATAAACACTTTTTGGCTGTGTCACTTTACAATTTACTCCGTTTGGTGTGACTTGGATGTTATACAGCAGAACAGGTAACAGTACTGTTTACGTCAGTGTTTTGCTTTACGCTCTGTACTGTGGAGTGTTTGTGGAGCACAAGCTCTGGCAAGAAAACAAAACATCTCTGAAGTGCTACTAACAAGCTAACATTAGTTGGTCAACTCAGAATGGGCAAGTTTCTGAAGTTCAGAAAGCCAATGATGCAGATGAGGCTGAGGGCAGTGGCCCTGAGGTTAGCACAACAAGCGGGTAGGAGTGTGAGTCAGTTACACCATGGCGAGCGCTAATGGAACAGCGGAGCTGAGAGACCCGCTGCAGGTTACTGGTCAGTGTGCCACTGGTGTAAGGTAACTATATGTGAATGGAAACATCCAACATGCTAACCCACATTAAACTTAAATCACCCAGATGCGCCGATCACCAGGACGAGGAAAAAAACAAATCTGAGCCCAACTCCTTGTCCCCACTGCTTTCATGCCAATATTATATATTTCACACCAGAAGAGTTCTTAGTGTGACAAATATTGTGTTAATTTCATACATAGGTGTCATTTACAACTGGGGACGATGGGGACATGTTTCCATCACTTTTTTAAAAAGCATTTGTTAAATAGGTTCTGAAAAATGGCTTGTGATATTGGAATTAAATTTCATCCTAGGTTGTATTAAAACGTTCTTTAAAAGTCTTAAATTTAACTTTGAGAGTACCCTGACTTCTGTACCACCGAAGCACAAATGCAGTGCCACAGTTTTTGTGTCTCACAGACGTATCTGAAGTGGTTTTGCATATTTATGAGCTTTTATAAACTTAAGGGATGCACGAATCAGAATTTTTTTTCTGTCCCAGTACGAATGCCAATACCCCAAATCGGAGTATCCTCTAACACAGAGTACCAATCTGATGCGAGTGGTCTCTTTTTTTTCCCCAAATATCCATGTAACATTTCCTCCTGCTGTGTGCGAGGAGGAAATGTTCTGTCCTCTGTGTGTCTGTGTAAGGAAACGGTGTCCGCATACGTTTCCACAGCTCAATCTAAGTGCTATACCCGTGCATGGGTAAGCTAAAGTTATTTCATCGATGTAGTGTTTCCAAACGACCTCCAAATAAAATTACGGAAAATGTGCTTGTAGAGAAAACGATATCGAGTGGATCTTTGGTGACTTCAGCTAAATGAAATAGCCGACGCATCCAGTTTCACAGTAATGCCACTGCTTTCACCTTTTAAAATGTTTTTTTTTTCCCCCAATGCAGGAAGTGATGAGTAACATTAGCTCAGTATTTCATTTGGATTCATCCCATAAAAGTTTCCTTCGGGTAATCCCTTAATGCAAAATCTACTGCATATAAATGAGGAGATCTGAATCCATTGATAGAAAATGTGTCATCTAACTCGGCACTGGCTTATCCGAGACTAATTACAACCGTGTGTGTCATGACTCAAGTGGCCTTTTATAGGTGAAAGCAACAAAGTATCCCATCTTCCAGCTGAATTCATCCAGTCAGCATATTTCATGGAAGAAGCAGGAGTTTAATACACTGGCTATAGCTGCCTGTAAGAGTGTGGCGAATGTTCACTGAGTGAGCGTTAGCTGTGTTATTTGCCCTTGTGCACTTTTTTTTTGTGCCTGACACCTATCGCACTAAGTGGCTCCGGTGTGGGTCAGTTGCTTCACGGCTGTAGCAGGTACGTATTCAGTTAATGATAAGCTGCAGTATCATCCATCACATGACTGGATTACCATGTCAAGGATGGGCGATTCCAATTCACTCCACCGCCACCAGCCATTTCCACACACCAATATCAATTTGCATAGGAAATGGAATTGTAACTTTGCCAAGTCTCGATCTCATCGCACTCGGGAGTCATTTGCCTAGAAGTCAGTGCAGAGATAAAGAATCCGTCCACTTAGGCTGTTTCTATTACAAAGCAATATCTCCTGCTGCCATTACTCATTGTCTATGATGTTTTAGAGCAATGTGTAAAAGACCTGCGCGTGCCGGGGATCTGAGGCCCGGCTCCACAACGGAGCTATGATTTATTAATTTTATTCCCATCTCTTGATAGCTCACGATGAAAACACAATTTATATGACTATTGTAGCAAAACGTTTCAAGTTGCTCCATTTGAAGTGGAATGTTTTTGAAAATGTTTTATGTTGGAATTTAATAGATAGTCCTCTTGTTTTTATTTCCTGGCTATTTGCAACGGCCTTTAAACCCCGTCGTACTCTTTGTGTTTCAGGCAGCCGAACAACAAAGCACAGAGGAAGATGTAAGTATCCCCTACGGATCTCAGTACTCTAAGACCAGCTGCCTGCCTTTTCTGTCTGACTTTAATCTACCTCTGCTTTCACACCTTTGCAACAGTTTGTATGCAAATGCCTGCACGCTGATGTCTGTTCTCTGTTCCGACAGTTTTTTCCTCCTAAGATCGTGATAAGCCTCATTATCTGTTCTGTAGGTCTGTTATCTCAGATGCAGTAGACAGACTGACGCTTATGAAGTCCAAGTGTTCAAGTTGTCTTTGAGAACAATAGGGAGTTGACGTGCATGCGCTAAAAGAAGCGTGGCATTTTCTGTTACGATGAAATGACTGAACTCGACCTCTAAGATGTTATGGTTGTATTGTTTCAGGACTTCGCCAAGGACCGATATGGTGTGTCTGCTATGGTCCAGTCCCAACAAAAACTGGGTTAGTATGAAAGCTACTATCTTCAACAATCAGCCAGCCACGCAGCCAAACAAACTCACTGTCATTGCTGAAAACTCAGAGACATAATAGAGAGATTTCTGCTCCTGAAGATTTGCAATGCAACACTTTTCAAAAGGATAAAACTTTAATTTTACTATAAGTTTCATGATCATCTTGTCACTGTCTGAATATAGTGTAATTTAGTAGAATTAACTGTCTCAATTCATCACACTGGACTGATCACCCTCTTTAGATGTTTTTTTAGTATATTTTATTATTTGCCTGCTGCTGTTGCTGCTGTCTTGTGTCTGCATCGTCACAAAGTGTGAAAAACAGACACATGGAAGAAGATAACACGGTGTAGGCATTAAACACAAAGACTTCCTTTGGTTTGAGCAAACGTCTTGGTTTAATCCGATTTCAAGGTACCAGGGTTGTGTTTTTTGTTTTTTTCTTCTTTTTTCTGTCTGCTGCATTCTTCTCAGTTTCCTGTCAATCATCTCACTCTTACAAGGCCTGGAAGTCTCCACCAGAAAAAAATTTCTTTAAAACTCGCCGCTTTACAGACGGCTGTGTCTTTTTTTGTTTTTATATATTTGGCCAATATCACCAATGTTACCAAGGATAGTAGTTATTTTTTAAAGTTGTTTTAAAAAAAATAAAAAAGAAGGCTGTTGTAAACTTGGTTAGAATAGCAAGGTCGGTTCAAGATCATTGTCTGGTGGCTGACCAGCACTCCTTCCTTCATCTTGTGTTAAAAACTCAACGACGCTGTAGCCATCCTTTAAAGTAATTGACAAAAAAGTCACACATGGATCAGCCCCGTGTGGGGAAACGCAGGTTGAACATGGATACTGTGGTGTAAAGGGTTAAACGGCACATTTTTACCCCAACACCCACTTTCAAGGTGAGGAAATTAACGTGATGGGGAAATGGCGTCCTGAAATGGAGAGCGAGCTGCAACTGTCAGATGATGTTTTGATACAAGAGGACATCCTGATCCAGGACGTCTCAGATTACCTTAGCCTGGCTGTCAAAAGATACAGATAACATGATTACAGCTGATAAACATCAAGAAAAATGCTTTTGGTCTGTTCTCTCGGCACGTTTGCCGCAGCGATAATTGCAGTAACTAATACGGTGCGATAACTCCCTGATGAACCAGGCAGCAGGCGGACCTGTCGAGGTCGTCCGTCTGTCTGGATGCTCTTTCAGCTCCAGTGGCAGCAAATAAAGTCGGGGCCTCCCTCACCTGCATGCCAAGCCGAGCCATTGGGACAGAGGGTTGTGTGTGACTGGCTTTCATGTGGGTTGACGCAGAGTTCTCAGCCAAAAGGGCGGCTCTGTTTTCTCTGGTGCAGCCTCACTGTCTGCTTCTTTGGCGCTGATAATAAGGAGAAAGCATGCCTCTGAGTGACACAGGTGAAACTACAGTCAATTTGTCATGTAGCCCACAGAGAATGGGCGAGTTGGACACCTTTTCAGCAGGCCTCCTAGTGTGTCTTATTTATTAGGCACGTCTGTAATTTGAGCATTTTATTGTGTGGATGTCTACACAAACACACACGCGTGCATGCATGCTCATTCACATTTCTATCTGCCTTTGGGAGTGTGCCTGGAGGGGTGAATGGGGTGGGGACAGGTAGTTTTCTGCAGAGCGGTGGGGAAATAAAGACAGAAAAGTCCCTTTGAAGTAATACATTTGTGTGTGTGTGTGTGTGTGAGCCAGACAGGACTTTGGTGCGGGTCCAAGACCTTACTCCTGAGAAAGCTGACCAGCTGATCTGGCTGCGTGCCCGAGTCCACACCAGCAGAGCCAAAGGTGAGATCACCCACATCTTTGTTCACCCTTTTCAGCTTAGAGCGACTTTCCTTTGTGCAAAAGACACAAACAGCCAAGATTAGACGTCCTCTGCGCTAATCCTTGGTGTACCATCATGAAATGTCTAAAACTTCCACCCTTGGGCCAGTTCTCCACGTCTCTCCATTCTCTTCCAGACCAAACTGACCACATACTGGTTGCCTTTGACTTCCCATGACCTAGATGACTGACATCACTGGGCAGATTTTATTATACCCCTGTGTAAAGTGAGAATGTCCCCCATTTTCCCATTTTCTACTGTATATGCATCAGACACTTCAGCAGTCTCTTCCAACCCTTCCATGTTAAGCAGAGTGACAACCTCAGGGCGTTTTTGATATCATTGTCAGACTAGCATGTCACTGCCAACTAGGAGCTCAGATAACCTCTATTTGTTGGGTTCCAGCTACTTGGCAGCCACGAAGCTGCTCTGTTTGAATACAATGAACCTACTCAGCGTTCCCAGGCTATTACCCCTGTCTGAAACATCCCACCCATTTGCTGCTGTGCTAAACGTGCGATATTAAGGATATATCTTTTAGACATTTCCTTTCACAATAACTTTTAGACTAAAAGAGCCACTTCCCCTCCACTCATGTCTTCATTCTCTCTGCTCGCTGTAAGGATGTGAGCAGAATAACATCCTGATTTGGTCTGGGATGAGGTGCATCTGTTGGTGGGATTTTGGCTCTTGTTATTATCACCTTCCCGCCTCTCTCACAGGCAGCAAACATCAAAGTTCTTGGGTGGTCTGACTGTCTGCTACCCTGAGTTTTTGTTGGCTTACTTGTTTACACTCCTCCTTAGGTGTGTGTGTTTGTTAGGAAGGTAGCAATCACTCTTTCTCCACACAGTGCTCTTCAAAGAGAAGAGTGCGTTCACAAATATTTGACACTTTACCTGTAGACATGGACGACCCTTACAGCTGTGTGTGTGTGTGTGGGGGGGTCACCTTCTTCACCAGGAGTCACACGTACACTTTTGACTAAAAGAACATTTATTGCGTCAGAGAGCCCCCAAGCATTTATTTTGAAAAGCCTGTTAAGCTTGCATGAAAGAGATCTTAACAGACCGGCACTATCTGTTGTTGTTTGTTTTGTTTTTAGGGAAGCAATGCTTCTTGGTCCCTGCGTCAACAGCAGTTCAACGTGCAGGCACTGGTCGCAGTGGGAGACCGTGCCAGCAAGCAGATGGTCAAGTTTGCCGCAAAGTGAGTACCGAGACTGCTCTTCCTGTCAGAGGGGGCACAAACAATGGTGGGAAAATCCTGCGGGCCCTAATCATCCGCCGATCCATTTTCACACATTCTGAGCGAGGTGGAGGGTGGGGGAATCAATCATTTTTCACTTGACAACAAAAGCTGGCTGTTAAACGGGGTGGGATACAGCAGTGTTTTAATGGAGCGGTTCCTGTAGAGATGGCAGATACAGCAGCATGGATCAGAGGAGGAAGAAATACTTGAGAGCCAAGCATCATTAGTCATGTTAGCAGCCAAGCAGTTGTAGCCCATTACGTGTAGTCTATGAATGAACAAGACTATGCGCGGACATGCACTTCAGGCTCACATTTGATGTTCACAAAGGGCCGTTTTTTGAGAGAGAGTGCTCTAAATTTGGACATTTATGACATAATTCATGTAATGTACTAAAAGATACATTCATCAGGTTGTTTGAAGCATCTGTTTTTCAGTACTACCATTGTTTGATGGATTCACTATGTTTGTAAATGGGGAAGACTCTAATTATCATGTATTACTTAACTGGCACCACCTCAAATATTGCTAAATTAGGCAAAGGACGACACCCACAACTGTAATCTGCTGGACCAAAACGGCAGTTAGTTATGACATTGGATAATAAAGAACTTAAGCAATGCAGAGATTGCAGCTGTATTTAAAATAAGCCTCCCGTTAAGCAGCAGTTATCACAGCCTTACAAAGAGCTGCCACCAAGACTGAAAGCAATACCAACGTATGCTGTCTTACAAATCGTTTGAAAGAAGTCAGTTTTCTTAACACACACGGCACATCACAGAGAAAGCAGCATCAAACATCATTGGCATGTGTGTCAGGCTTGCTTACTTTGACCTTGCACTCAGCATTGAGGCCACTGAGGGTGGATCATAAGGCCAAACGGCAACATAAATAATTCTGTAATCTATATATTGTTAAGAGGAAACAAACACAAATTCAGTGCAGCCAGATTAATGTAAAAACATGGTGGAGTTTATGTACACACCTGCCTGAGTCACTCGTAAACAAGTCAGAGGTAGTAAATGTGCGATGAATGCCTACATGTGCATGAATCACCATTTTCCACACATTGATTTTACTCATGTTTCATAAATGAGACCTTCTGAGTATGTTTGTTTTACAGGAAACTAAATCCAGTTTTTTTTTTAATGAGGGTGAGGTCACCTCTCTGACCCGAGTCTTGACCTCTGCTGCCTGAATACACTGACCCCACTTTGTTAGAAGTGTCAAAATCCCCTGGCCGCGCCATAGTTCCTCCCAGCAGTCATTGAGATTCTGCTTCAGCTTTCTGTTATCCAGCACTTCTTTGGAGCTTTAGAAATTGCACTGAACACAGGCATAGAAAGGACTTGTGATTTCAAACTGCATGTCGTTTTAATATTGTAGAAATGTCTGCTGTATGCCGCAGGATATTATTTCTAGGACATTGCTCACATTTGAATATATTTTTGTCAACCGTCAGATGATTCCTTTTTATGTACAGCAGTTTCTCAATCTGGCTCTGCAATGTTGTGGTTTGGACAGTTACGTTGTTGTGTAATGCATTTCCACCTAACAGCAGAGCAAGTGAAAGTGATGACACAGTTGCCAAGACAACACGGTCTTGCATCAAAACTCAAAAAATGGCAAAGTTACACCGCACTGTAATGATTCATCAAGAGGGTTTCTGGTTGTTGCTGCTGGGATCAAAATGTTAGGTGCTTTTTTAAAAAATATTGAAATCTTTAAGAGCCGGTGGCACCATCGGTTCTTGTGGCTTTCTGGCCCTCGTCTAGTTTCACACACTTTGGTGATATGATTGACAAGCTGTGTAAGACCCTGGATTACAAGTAAATCCTCTCATCATCATGCCCGAGGGCAGTGATGACATTGCTGGGAGGGTCTCTTTTGACATATTGTATGTCTAAGTCGTCTTCCTCTGCACTCACACAATTTAATTAAGTGATCTTCAGGCTATGCGACTTAACACTTCACTCAAGTACCTTTGGAGTGCCGAGGGTAAAGCAGAAGGGAACTGTGGCTCATTTGGTTTCAGAAACAGGAAGAACAATAATTACATCTGATTGTTTGTGGGTTTAATTCAGTCCTGAATCATCTGTATTCAGTTCAGGGCGTCTTAAAGAATCACTTATTTGGATGTCACATAGTCTGCCAATGCCCTGTGGTGTGTGTGTGAGACCCTGACTAGTCAGTGCGAGGTGCAACTGTACCACTGCATAAAAGATCAGCTGTACGTTGTTTAAAGCAACTCTTCTCAAAGTGGGGTCTGGGGCCCTTAGGAGGTTTCAAGGGGTTAAAAAGGGGAATAATTTATTTTCACCATAATTTCAGCCATACGTAACACAGAATGTATGAATGTATTGGTCGTGGGTTTTATACACCTAAGGGCAAGAATCCTATCTGGTGGGGGACCCTAGGACAAATGGGGGTCTGTGGTCTAATTTGTGTTAGCTCAGGGGTCTGAGACATGAAAAGGTTTGAGAACCACTGGTTTAAAGGATAGATTCACCTGTATTTTAACACTTTGTCTCCCTTCCCTTTACTGATATGAAGCCTTGCACATTCCTGTGAATGAAATTGCATAGCTGCTGTTCAGTTTTTTCAGAAATGACTAGGGATATCGGCCCGATACTGACTCACATAGCTGGATCGGGTATCGTGACAAGGGGGCAGAACTATTTGATTCAGTTACGCATGCACAACACGATGCTTCATTTTGCCAGGAGAGCTAACATAGTATGGAGGTAGCTGAAAACAAGGGGTCAGCAGTTTGGAGGTACTGTATTTCACGCCAACAAGTTATACAGCTACTTGCAATATCTACAAAGCCAACAGCATATTAATTTTACTGGGATCGGCCAATACTCAAAAGCCAGCTATCAGTATCGGGACTGATAAAGTTCAAATGGCGCATCCCTAGAAATGACATGAAGAGCAAAATCTCTTTGCGGAAACAGTGGCTCCACTTGACCTGGATGCAACAGGGACATCAAACAGTAGAAGGTGTCCTGCATGAGGAAGACCACAATGTTGGTCACCTCCAGTTTGTTCTGTAAAGGGCATGTTTCTGCAGCCTTGGTTTTATGAGGATCTTTGACTTTTGTCCATTTTTTTTGTTTGTTTGTTTGTTTGCCTCAGCAATAAACTGGTCAAATGTCTTGCAGGTTAATGCTACTTTGTGTGAGACCTCTGTGGATAAGGTTTGGTAAGGTTTCCTGGCTTAAAGGAGTGAAAGCAGCAGGATTGGTGGAAAAATAACATGCACTTTTGAAATTGGAAAACCTTGTCTAATCGGCTCTACTTTTACGTTCACTGTTACGTTTTTCAGTGATGCATTAGCAGCTGAAGGAAGATTCTGAATCAGAATAATTAGGAGCTTTATTCCCAATTAGTGTTTTACACATACGAGGAATTTGCTTTGATGATAAAGTGCTACATGTAGACAAACATACAGTTGACATAAATAAATGTAAAAATATATAAATATGGAATAAACAAATGCAAGTCATATAAGAATAAGAGAACAATAATAGAGAAAAATAATCTAAGTATTTGCAGAGAAAGAATAATGTGGCAGATATTTACATGTGCATTACTGTGGTTTGTGTTGAGCAGTCGTCTTTCAACTGAAGAGAATATTGTGTACATAAATATATAAATTGACAATATTTAAATAAAGAACAACAGCGATTCATAATTGACAACAAATATGTGCAATGTTCCTGGTTTGTGAAGGAAATGAATGAAATAATAAGATATGTCCAGAAATTGTGGCCAGAGTTCACCACTGTTTTTGGCTTAGATGACCTCTGTAATGTTGTTACACACAGAACACACGCTACATTTAACCCAATTTGTAAGCATGGTCACAGAGCTGGTCAGCGGGATGACCTGTAAACGTAAACAGCAAACTTTTTATTCCTGGGACATTGATTCAGTGCGAAAGCAGTCTCTCTCCCCTTTTCTCTCAGTGTCATATTTCTCATCTCTGTGTGATATTGTCAACTCTCCGTCTTGAGTTAATCAGTCTGTTTCCCTCAGTGTGTGCTGAATGTGTTGTTGCCAGCCTCTGGGCCATGCAGCGGAGGTTATTAATGGGGGGGGGGCTATTTATCCAACCGATCTTCTACTAGAGGGGGAAGGGCTATGGTGGCAGCTGTCGTGGGGCTGAAGGAATGGCAGTATCCCAGTGTTCAGTCCCTCATTACTGCTTTTTAATGAGGAGGAGTGAAGGATTACAGTGGGTTTCCCATCTGGCCTTGCGCTGCATGACGGTCAGTGTTGTTCCTCGTTTCTCTATGTTGTTGTTCTGGGTTTCACTGAGGTCCCTGTGTAGGAAAATGCTGCATTGTTTTGACAACTCATTGCGACAAAATCAAAAATGGGTTCCCCTTCACTTGGGTGTAGTTTACTTTCAGTTGAGTGTGTCACGGGGGATTTCTTTCCCCTGCCCTCAGTAACTCTTCACACAGTAGAGCTAGGTACTTCCCAGGAGCTCGCAAAACGGTGTGAGCTGCGAACTTTTCTGCATGTTTTCTCAAAACAATCTCTCTAACATGCATGCTCTGATTATTAGCTCCTCCTCCGTTGTGGCAGATATCAACATTTTAAAGGAATTGGAACTGTGTGATTATGCACATTACTATAATGTATCCTGTCACCTGCAGTGAAATGAGCTGGTGCTGGTTTAATAGCGGACAAGCCATTGACAGTTGGGTCAAGTAGGGCCATTACACTGCTCAAAATCATAGTGTGATGCCACCACAGGCAGAGATTTTCCAAAAGTGAAATGAGCTCCTTGTGGGGACAGGACTCATTTTAGAGTCCCAGAATTTATTTTGCAGTGAGTAAAACTGTGGTGTAATAGTGTATTTTTGGGGCTATTACATAATAGACCGCCACATTTGTCTAAAATAGGATGTGTGGAAACCGTGAAACATTTTCTACCTTGTAGGAACCTGTTGAGCCAAACGAAAGTCTGCATGTGTTGAGTAGAGAAAGGGGGATAGCGGTTTTGTTATAAAGCCACAAGTTCTTCTCTCAATTTGCACCTTCCCCTGCAGTTAGATAATGTCATAGCCACAGTTGTATTTTTAGGATGTGTGGTGATTTGGAAAAGGGAGGGCAAAAAAAGAATCTTGTTGTCACCTCTACCAAATAACTCAAAATCACTCAACCATATCCCACACCTTGCACATCAAACCGTGAAAAATGGAAATGTTTGTGTTCAAGAATCAGTCATAATGGAAATATTGTTCTCACACAGTTAGCCTCCCACACAGATGAGTTTGTTTTCTAAGTGCTATCTGTTGTTTACACACCACTCTCCGTACTGTCCCCACCAGTATCACCAAGGAGAGCATAGTAGACGTGGAGGCGTTGGTGAGGAAAGTGGAGCAGAAGATCGAGAGCTGTTCCCAGCAGGACGTGGAGCTGCACATCGAGAGGGTGGGCATAGTTTTCACTTGCAAAAACACACATAAGTAGACGTCTCCTCACGCAGGAACTACACAGGTGTCATGCAAGTATGTAAACACCCACACACAGTAATGCACTCTGCATTTAACTCTTCATTTCAACTCTTTACTCAACACAGTACATGATTAGTTACTCCAAAACATCACGTGTTTATATGCTGTACTAGTTGCACTTACTGTAGTGGAGACTACAAAATAGTAGTAACAAAATCCAAAATAATGCAGTCCAATGCAACACCACAAGCTCTCCGGACACTCTTTAAATACAACTTGTACATAAAGCCCAGAAGTTACCTCCGAGTGGTCCAGCATACATAAATCTGATACATGACTACGTGGAGTATATTGTGTATGGAAGTAGCTAACGGTGAGCCATCACGCTTCCTTCTCGGCTCTGTAGAGAAATGAACATGGCGCTGTACTTAATAGCTTTTCAAAACACCTGGCTATTGACAGTCACATGAAGAGAAGTGGAATGAAGTGGAAGTGGAATCCTGGAATGTATAATTGACAGTGAAAGCCATCAGTTTAACCCTGCCGGGACTGAAAGTACTTGGCATAGATGCCGGGAACATAATTTTAATATGTTTTATTTGTATGAGTGCAGTTGTGATAGTTTAAGTACATAATATTATGAGGCACCACATTGAGAAACACCCTTTATGGACAAACTTTCCTGTGGGATCACAAGAGAGGGACACTGAAATGCAGAATTTGTTGCATCTTACATTTGGAGCCGTATTACCCTGGTGCGGTCAGGTTGTATATTTTAAAAGTGAAACCATAAATATTTGTATTTGTAACTTCATTCTTTTGCATTTGCACATTTCTTTAAAATGTGTCATTACCATAAGCTAATAAAAGGTTTTAAACTGGCTGTCTAAAATGTCTGTCTACATTTCCTGCTTTTAAAATCCAGCTCTGGTAATTCTGATAATACAGTAATGCATAACTGTACTGTATTAGACACTACAGGTTTTATGTTTGTATCCACCTCCTATATATGATTGTTAGCAGCATGGAAACCCAGTTGTTATAGCAAGTAGTCTATCACTCACATATAGATGAGGTTTTAACCGATGGGGCTTTCAGGGTCTTTCACTTTAACTTCTTCAGTCTGTATGTGGACAGCAGGTACTTTCCATTGTCTGAACATCTAATGGAAACGTTGGTGGTTTGTCACCCTTTGAATTTTAATGCTCTTTGTTCCTTTCCCCTCTCAGATTTTTGTCGTCAGCCAGGCAGAGCCCCGTCTCCCCCTGCAGTTGGAAGACGCTGTCAGGCCTGATGGAGAGGGGAGAAGAGGTGAGGATAAATGTAGGGATGGATTAGAGGGCGTGTAAAGGCACATTTCACCCAACTTTTTTTTCCCACTGTGCCCACTAATGTGAAGTATTGCCTGACCTCATTTATTCTTTCAATGAAGCAATGCGCTGTATTTTAGTGGCATTAGGTAGGTGATTAAGGATCCACTATATGTTATCTGAAAAAGAGAAAATCCAACCACCGGCAATTTAGGGGACTTCAGGAACGGATTAGCTTGAATCGCTAAATGTGGCACATTCTTAAGGTGAAACTCTTTACTGTCAGGTGGAAAGAATCGGCATGTAATGCCGGTAAGACAGCTCAGTCTCAGTCAGAAAAACAAAACAGCTGTAGACTCTGCTCCAGACCATGCTGTAATTTAAGAAATTCTTACATCAACTTTTGAGTGTGAGAAACAGGAACTGGCTGTCAGTATGTGTGAGAGTCTACTATCTAAGACTCATAACGTGCATGGATGGTTTTGGTCTGACAATATAAATAGCAATAACAAAAATTGAGTCTTAATTTATCTGGATACTTTATATTAAAAGTAAAAATGTAGTATAAATGCTCACTGCTTTGTATTTGTTCATTTGGCTGATTCTTTTATCCAAAGCAACTTACAATTGCTATATATGTCAGAGGTCGCATGCCCCTGGAGCAATGATGGATTAAGTGCCTTGCTCAGGCACACATTGGTGAATGTGTCACAGTGGGAACTGAACTCAGGTCTCTCACACCTCAGGCATGTGTCTTATCCACTGCCCCATTGCCACCCCTCACTAACCAACTTTGTCCTTCACCCAGAGAGAGTCGTCAGTAAGGAGAATGGAGATTAGTGTTTTTTGGCAGACTCAAAGATTGGGTAATTAATCCTGGTCGAATTAAACAAGATCAAGAGCAGAATGGCTCACACTGACATCACATTTAGTGAATAACATCACCTCATTCGACTCTTCATTTCATCACTGTGTGTGTGTGAGTGAGAGAGTGAGAGTAAGAGCCGGCAGCCATGGTTTAGGTACCCCTCTGAATTCCAATTAAGGAGATTTGAGCATCGATGCTGAATCATTTTACAAAATCGGGATGCATTTAAGAAGTAATTATTTTTCCCACCCACAGTTTAGGTGTTTATTATTGGTTATTAAACTCTGAGGCTGCTTTTTTGGGAGTGTGAATCGCTGGCAAGCCAGATTATTACAGGTGTGATTGAATTGAAGTTTCAGCTTTGTGCAGTTGGAACCAGTATGTATCATTGAAAATTGTATAACCATTCAATAATTATGAATCTATGCAAATAGCTACTGCATTAGGCTTTGTGTCCTGTCAAACAAGCAGACAACACTTACTGGTTAGGAGAACTAGCTGTAGCCTCTGATGTTTTAGTAGTGTCCCTGCAGTTCTTGAGTGCAGCTTTATAAAGTTCACAGTTTATCAAGCTGTCTTTTTTTAGGAAAATTAAATCGCACTATAAATATACAATGGGACAACCATTGAAAAAGTGTGGTCACTCTGCTTAGCTGTCATGCCTGGCATGCTGAACTGATGTAATGTTAAATATTAGTATAATACATTGAGAAGAAAATGACCAGATGACAGAGCTGTTAAGCTTTCAGAAAAAAATACATATTTCTGTAAAGAATCTCCATTTGGTCACTTTCAAAGCTTTCTAGCTTTAAAGCTGGTGTATCAACATAATGTTAAATAATTGCAGTCAATGAATTGCTACACCCCACAGCAGTCAGATTGATCATATCTAATGTAAAATGGAAAAATATATAATGTATTAACATATAAATGTATATCTGTATTATGAGCAAATCAATATATGGGTCTCGCCATACTGGAGACACCTAAGAGCCCGTCCATGTTCATCTAGTAAGGCAATCTCTGCAGCTGCAGCAGCATCCCAGGTGTTTTCTGCAGGGATTCACCATGTCAGTCACACACTGGTAGCAGCACCTGCCATCCCCAGAGACACAGGCCTTAACAGCCCCGTCTATCTGACTGTCTGCCCGTCTAACCTTTTGTCCCTCTGCATGGGGCTGTTTGGAGCAGGATGTGGCTACACAGGCTATTAGCTCAAACCTCAGCGGGTCCTCGGAGGAAGCCTGACATCCATGACCCTGGAAGCAGTGGTTCCTCCCGTGATGAAACATTTACCGTTTCATTTGTTTTTTTTCTTCTCTTTTCTCTTTTATTGCCCTGGTGTTCGCTATTGCAGATGCCTTTTGTCACTGTTGACCCTGTAATGCTTGCTTCAAGTAACAAAGCAGCAGTATTCTTTTACTTCTTGGTGTTAAAGGTGGGTGAGCGTGGTCATAGTAGATTGCTCAGTGCTATAGTTTCTTAAAGAAAAATAAATTATAGTGTTTTGCAGGCTAATGGCTTTGTTTTTAGAACTGTGAATAGCTGATATGTGAAGGGATTTGTATGACTAAAATTGTATGTTTCCTTATGCTTTGTTCTTTGTGAGGTTCGAAGAGCCTCTAAAAAGCATTTACACATCACCAGCCACAAATACTCATGTGAAAACAGAACGGGAGCTGAGCAGTTATGTTGTTGAATATTTCAGAGGGTTTTTGGTGATGTGTTGATGTTTGTTGTTTGCCCTCAGGAAGGCAGAGCCACAGTCAACCAGGACACCAAGCTGGACAACAGGGTGATTGATCTCAGGGTAAGTTGTTTCCAAAGCTGAGGAAGAAAAACACTGAATGTGTGACAAAGCCTGCAGACTGTTTATCTTTGTCTTTGAGGCTTGTGTAGTTGTCTGGCACAATGGAAAAATCTGTTGGTTTAGATGTTTGCGCAGCCACACCTGTCGAAGTCTTTTGTTGGCTAGTTGTCCACCAATTAATATTAATATTAATCATTTTATTAATCTCCTTTTAAATTTACAAATGAATACAAAACACTTAACAAAGTTAATGTCATCTCTTACAAAGCATTTGCTTTACATGAAAGGGAAAACAGACAACCTTATAAACCACTGAGTATTTCAAAATGCAAAGCAAACCACCACACCTCTAAAGTGAAAATGAGAGTCTGAGATTTAGTGGGCCGATGCTATGAATCTTTTGCAGCGTGGGAGTCGTGCTAAACCTGTGCAAGGAACAGTAGAGGCAGAGCCACAAAGTGTCTCATTGTTTTGATCTGTGCATCCCACGTGTATGATGCAGCAGGCAGGAAGGCACTGCCACCACAGCACAGAGCCACGAAGCTCACACGCTTCACAACAACACCTGTTTCTGTAACACTGTGTACTTTGAGCCCATGGACTCGGGTCTGTCATCACATTTGCACTTTAGAGCCCAGCGAAACTATAAAGTGGTTCCCACACCAGCAGACAGACACTCCAAAACCCCCGCCAATGATAACTTAGTACCTTCGGAACTCCCCTTGTAACATGACCATCCTTACAACATAACGTGCTTCACACCAAAAACCAGTGGCAATGTTTACTTGCATTCATTTTAATTAAGTTTGCATAAGACAGCTGGACTCAGACAGAAGATTTGGATATCCTGATGAGTTAGTTGCCGTTGAGTAGGGCCAATGCAAAACCTTTAACAGTAGCACTGCCATTATCTTGTAATAGTACGTATGTAACAGCATGTAATAAAAACTGTACTACTTATACTGTATGTATCAGTCCAAGCTTAAATGTACCATATAGGTGCATCTCCGAAAATTAGAATATCGTGCAAAATACCTTTTTTTTTTTTCTTTTTTTTTTTTTAATCTCGGGTTTTTGCTCTCTGATTTAAAAGATAAATGTTTCTGCTGATACCTGTTAAGGAAAAAACAAATTTATATACTATGTTAACCTGTTACTCAGTGGCAAATTGCTTTGGCTTTATATTTGATTTGATTACATTAATGTTTAAGTTGAGATTTATAAGAAATATGTTATTGTTATTGTGTAAAGGGAATGCTGCTGGTAAAAAGCACCATGTTTGTTTAAAGTTTGCACACCACATGTTATTGCACTTTTGTGTAAATAGCAGTACATTTAAATTAAGTGTGCAATACACTACTTTAGAATTCATTATTCAATTTTGCGCATAAAAATCATGCGATTAATCTCAATTAAAAATTTTAATCCTTGGCCAGCACTATTATAAATATATTGTTTTAAAAATCGTTCTAACTCAAGTGGATGGTGGAGTCCAAGATATCCAGTTTACCCTCATCTTAAACAGTGAATGAAATATAAAAACAGTTACACTTTAATATTCAACTTTAAGCCTAGTTCACACTACACGATTTTAAGCCTGATTTGCTGGTTGGTGAGCTCGGTGGCCGTCAGGCTGTGATCAGGGGTAAATCAGTGATAGATCGACGGTCGGAACAGCACATCGATCTGCCGATTCTGAAAGTTTGTGTAGTCCGCATGTGTCTTTTAGATGTATGGTTTCAGCTCTAGTTCATTTTGTTGTGTTGACTTCTTGTCACACAAGGTGTAAAGTTCTCCAACAGGTGTAAAGTTCTTCAACACCTCCACATGTTCCTGACTTAACTTCAGACAAATGCAGAGAAGCTTGACCTGCAAAACTCAAATATACTGTAAAAATTTCCAAGGAAAGTGAATCAGTTGGCTGAATTACTGAAAAGAATGAGTGAGTAGAAGGAGTGAACCCAAGCTAATTAAGTTTTGAAACCTGCCTTGTGGTGTATTGTCACCACAGCCAGGTTTCAAGCTAGTGCTCTGTACCACTGAGAGGTAAGTTAGGGTAATTTTATGAGGCCTCACATTTTAAGGATACCATCAAAGGAAGTGCCAGTTTGAAAACACACTAACCGCTACCTACCCATCCGCCTTCACACATGCTAGAAACACGAGGTGCTTTCTAACATTTGAATGTGGTCCCACACAGACTGGTTTTAAGTTCCTGGGTTTAACACAGGGCACAGCCCAATGTGTAACACATGACACAGTCGTGCCATGGTTAATTTGATATACTGCTATTTCTTCAATGTTTTGGTGTTTTAAATATTTTAAGTGCTTTTGAAGCAAGAAAGTTTTTCTCCACTGCTTCTTTTTCTTTTTTCAAATTTTGTTTGCAAAGTATTCAGATTGGAACTGAAGCAAACATTTCAACCAGACAGCCCTGAAGCATTGTCTCTGATTAATGAGCTTGCAAGTATTTAGACATTATCACCTTTCCTTTTTTTCCCTCCAGAAAAGTCCTATTCAGGACTTGACAGGTACTAGAGATGGGGGGGGGGGGGATGAAACCTTTTAATGAATGCAGACCTGTGCATCCTGTATTGAAAGAACCAGGGTCTGTCTTCATGAAGATGTATAATTTAGTGGAGTTGAAAGCCTGTAAAGCTCAATTGTAGAAATCTTGTGGTCATTTGACTTGAGTCAGTCGTTTTCAGGGAGTGTTCTCATTTTTTGACATGCCCTATCGCATGACTGTTGCACTTTTCGGGGGGAGTTTGGGTCTTAGCGATTTTACAGTAATCTCCTGATTTAGTTTGAGCAGCCATTCTCCACGCCCTGGTTTCAGCATTTACATTTATACTGATGAGGTTTAACGTTCCTTGACAGGTTTCAATGTATGTCCTTGCCCTTGCTGTAACTGTCGCATGAACAGAAATTGGCAGTCTTGTTTTCACACAAAGGTTTTATATTGAGTAATGACTCTCAATGAATCACGCTAAGTGTTGTGGTAATGCCTCTCTTCTCCCAAAAGACAACCACCAGCCAGGCCATCTTTCGCCTGCAGTCGGGAGTGTGCCAGCTCTTCAGAGACACCCTCACGAAAAAAGGCTTTGTGGAGATTCAGACCCCTAAAATCATATCAGGTAAAAACACACACTCTGCCCCGTTGATCCTGCCCCTTGGGAAAACTGAGACTAACATGCGTTGAATCGTATTTGATGAGATGTTTCAGTAGAGGTGACTCTTGTTTCCATATCACCGCCCACAGGTGTCCTCTGACTCACCGTGTGACAGTTGTAAGGCCGACTTGATGACTTCCTTTATGTGCTGTCCATTTTTTGTTTTGTTTTTTTCAAAATCAGGGACCAAACTTCAAAGTTTAGTCAAAGCTCACAAAGCGGTTTGAGTCACTAACACAGTTTCTCCACCCAAAATCTATGTTCAAGCAAACAAGAAGCTGTTTGTGGTGAGTTTTATTATTTTGGACCTATCAGGCCTTTTAACATTGCCCATTAGGAATTATGAGGCATCAACCAGCTCTCATATCAGCTCCTCTACTCTTACATTTCTGCACAACGCCCTTCCAATTTGACAGGGGAAGCCTACCTTAAGCTTGCTCCCAAAAGGCTTTATCCCACTTCACTGAAAGAAGGGAACACTAGGAAAAAAAATATTGTGTGCTTGTCTATCTGGTCCTGGTATCTTTTTATTCCCTCAACCTCAACTGTGAGAGATGATTTGGTAGTCTACATGTATACAATTTACCTTGAGAAAAACTTTTCCACTCTTCAGCTGAAATAAAATCATCTTTTAAAGTCTAGAGAAAATGCTCGGTAAGGTGTGTCCTGTTTATAATAAAAGCTGTACATAAGTAAACAGCCAGCAGATCAGTTTTTATGAAGTTTGACTCAGAATAGATGAACAAAGATTTTCAGTGTCTAAGTCTTGTACACAAATCTCCAGTCCTCAGCCTCCCATGTGCCCCTCAGATTTGAAATGAACTGTGGCGAAACTTTTAACACTCTCACTTCCTCTTTTCTTCAAGAGCCAATGATATCATTTTAGCCTGGGACTTCTGAATTCAAAACTGCCGCTCTTTTATTTTGGCGGCACCTGTAAATCAACACTGTGTACTTTTTTTCAGAAACCGCATCTTCCTGCCTGCCAACACCCACAGCACATAGTGAACAGTTTGTGCCTCGCGAACCCCCCCACCCTACTATTGACAACATGAGATAATACCCCTCTTGACGTCTGTGTAAATTGGGAACAGCAGATGTGTTATGCGGGTCTCGCCTATCTTATGTAACTTGGAGGCCTGTTTGTTTGTTTTTAAAAACATGCCAGGCAGCTTTTATTAAAGGACTTTAAAAATTAATTACTTTTGTCATAGAAATATTCCTATTTTCAAAAAAAAGAGAGCTATTTCTGTAGACTGGCTATTTAGAGTTCTACTAAAAGGTCTACTGAACAGATAATTTATAGCATCATTAGGCGGGGGTCTGAGTGTGTGAACCTCACTGCGTCACGCTCATTTGTCAAAAATAATATCAGCTCTTGCAGGTCATTTTGTGCTGTGGGACAGTAAAAAAAGGAAATAAAAAAAACTAATTATATAACTAAAAGTTGTCTTTGTCCATCTCCAGCTGCCAGTGAAGGTGGAGCAAATGTCTTCACGGTGTCTTACTTTAAGACCAGCGCCTACCTGGCCCAGTCTCCCCAGCTCTACAAGCAGATGTGCATCTGTGCTGACTTTGACAAGGTCTTCTGTGTGGGTCCAGGTAAGAGTGCCTCCCATCTGTCCCCTCACGCGTCTTTCAGCCGCTTATGTCGATCGGCGAAACGAGCAGCCAGAGTGTCGTGAGAACTGTAGACCCTATTAACTGAGATGACATGTTTTAAAATGGCTCCAAATGCATTTAGATTGTTAAACTTTTACAGACATCCCTCTGTTGCTTTCACTGTGGGCAGAGCTGCTGTAGGGCTTAGTGTGTTAGAGACACAATGGGACTTATAAAAGACTTTATGGCGCTGTACTGAGTTTAAGAACCCCCACCTCTTTAGGTAACCAAACACTGCCCCCGCCTGATTGAATACACACAGTTGGTAACAAAACAGCATACATAAATACAAAACACCCTACACACAGACCTCCTTTTATAATTTGCTACTTGCATCTGATTTTAACGTGATACACGATTCTCCTCCAAGATAAAAAAATAAAACATTTTGGAGAAGGATGCACATTCAGTATTCTACTGACTGGGCCGCCGAGGTCTTTGTTTACTTCTCTGTAGCTCCACCAGAGAAATCAAAGGGCTTAAGGTCATCACTGCTTCTGAGGAAACAATATACTCACCACTGTTGCCTTAGTTACGGTCGCACCAATTCAGCAAGTAAGGAGAACCGAGATCAACTCTCGTCGAAATCCCAGTGGCCAGAATTACTGTGTTTAAATGGAGCTTCCACTGCTGATATCAGCTGCCAAGGTCCACCGGGCATCTAATGCATGTAAACACAAGGCTGCTCCTAAGCACACAAGAGCAGGTGTTGTTACTTTTGTTCGGAGTTTGTCTTGGTAGTTTGCGTATATGTATGCAGTGGTCAGATGCGTAAAAGTGTAGCTTCTAGACTAAAAGTCTGTAGATACAAAGGCAGACATACGCAGATCGAGATTCATGAAGCCCAAAGTACGCATGGTTGTGTTTTTATAAATCTCAATCTATGCTAAGTGCATGCTCTCGTGCCTGACTTCCACTCCGTTTAGCCACATGTGGATGTAGAGCCACCTTTTTAATCCGCTGTATGTGTAAAGACATCTCCACCTGTCGCATAGAAAGAACAGAAAGACAGAATGAAAGAGGCAGCTCAGCTTTTCTCATTAGTAGGGCTCTCCAACACTGACGGAGCAGCCACTCTCATATACAACCATAACGCATAGCGCTGGCTAATTACATGTAGCACTCATGTCATTCATTCATCATACAAGTACAAGCTCCCCATAGGCCTGCCCTAGAAAGGAAATACTTTTCCATGAAGCACAAAGTTGTGTATCAACATTTTGTTCTGAATTCAGGACATTTCATGAGACAAGGCTGAATTTAGTGGCCAGATTGCTAACTTGACCCTTTTTATTGTACTTCTCGCTTTTTCTGTTTCAACGCACCCTGGATCAGATGACCATTTCACCACAAGATGTGTTGAAACCTGAACTTTCCCTCTACTTCCTTTTGCTTTGTTTAGATGTTGATATTAAATCTGCATCATTTCAGTTTTCAGGGCGGAGGACTCCAACACCCACCGTCACTTGACTGAGTTTGTGGGTCTGGATATTGAGATGGCCTTCAACTACCATTACCATGAAGTGATTGACTCCATCACTGACACCATGGTGCAGATCTTCAAGGGCCTCAGAGACAAGTAGGATCAGGATTTATACAGTAAAGCTCAAAGTAAAAGGTCGAGTTAAAGCTGATGTTTTGTTTTCCTACTCAACAAAATGTACAAAATATTGTATTTCTTAGCAAAAGTATTTCAGCTCTTGAATCCTTATTAAGTGTTGTCATCCACTGCTGTCAGGTCTGTTGAAAGTGAGTGATTTCCACCCACTCCAACAAGAAACTATTATGGTGTGGTTTTATCGCCTCCCAGTGGTGGAATCAGAGCTGTTCAAGCAGAATGAATGGATTTTTTTTAAAAGAAGAAGAAATTTGCACAACTATCCCTGTACAACAGTATTTTTTGGCATTCACACTTTGGTATGCCTGTAGTTGTTTTTGTTTTCATCTCTCCATTGTGGCCGCACTGCTGAAAACAATAAAAAATGACCCCAACCAGGAGGTGCAGTCTTAGCTGCCACGCAGTCTTCCTCTAACTTAGGGATTTTAAAAACTTAGTCTGTATTTTAGTGTCAGTTTATTCTCATAACTCGATTGCTGACCTCAAGCAGTACAGGGTTGAGGCCACCTCCCTTTAGTACAGCCAAGGTTGTAAAAAGCCCTCTGTAGCCCTCCCACAATATATCTTGTCAATTTCGTCATTAAATAAAAACTATGACATAAAAGCTTCAGCGCTCAAACACTTTTAATTAATTTTTGCTCACATGTTATAGATTCTGTAGGTATACCTGTAGATTCAACAACATTTCTAAAGATTAGAATATGGGGCTTTGCATTGGACAGACAGGGGAACAGCTAAATTTCTTTACCTCTTCATAAAAAAATAAACTTAGAATATTGAAATAAGTAAATGTCTTTGGGACGCACTGTTCCAGAGATGAGTCATACTTGGTTTCATGCCAGTTTGCAGCCCCTGTAAACATCTTCATGGTTGGTCACTTTCAACTTGTGACCGCTGTTCCTCTTTCTTAGAGCCAGTTGACTGGTTGGCTTTTGTTCTCATGACTTTCCAGACAGTTCCTCCTTGACGTAATAAATTTTGCATGTGCCTTTCTTGGACTGATTTTCCAGCACTTCAAGCAACGATGACTTGGGCTACGTGGAGCTCTTGTTCTCTAATGTTGCTTTGAAAACATATCAAAATACTTGTTGTTGTTAAATGTCACCCCTTTACTACCTCCACTAGCTCTGCTTTGCTCCGTTTACAGTAAGAGTTCATGTATGGTGGCTTGCAAGGACAATGTTTGAAATTCATACATTGTACAAAAGTGTAAAAGGCCTTAGAATGCTGAAATTTTATCTCACAAAGTTGCTGACTAGTGTGGGCTGTGACCCTTCTCAGGTTAACTACCAAAGGCAAATTTGTTTGGCATTTGGCTCTGTGTGGGAAGGAATTCTGAAGTTAGCGTGTGCGTGTGTCTCTGAATCAGCTTCCAGACAGAGATCCAGACGGTGAACAAGCAGTTCCCCAGCGAGCCTTTCAAATTCCTGGAGCCCACTCTGAGGCTGGAGTACACCGAGGCCTTGGCCATGTTACGCGAGGCCGGGGTGGAGATGGGTGACGAGGACGATCTCAGGTCAGAATACATCACAGTGTTTCCACATCCCACTCATTTTGTCAGATGATTTATTTTGATAAAAGCAGAAGTAGATATTTGACGTGAGTTTAAAGCGAGGAAGTGAAACAAATAACTCAGCAATATTAAGATTCAAGTAATTCTTGTGGTCAGTGCTGTTCTATTGAACTGTTTACAGCACATGCATAGAAATGCATGTAAACCACTGTTGTCATGCTATTGTGCTATACACATTTTAGGCAAGCTACAGGTGAACAATGAGACGCCATAAGATGCAGTTATGAGTTTTAAAGTGAATTCCTTTTTGTTCTGTAGTACACCCAATGAAAAGCTGCTTGGCCGTCTTGTCAAGGAGAAGGTACGTTTAAATGTATTTCATTAATCTAACGTCAGGGTGTAAAAAAAAAAATATGAGTATTGCTTTATTGGACCCTTTACTGTAGAAAATTGTTAGCGGGTTGGAGAAAAAAAAACTCCCGTGTGGATGTAAAGTATTAAAAAGCCATTATTTGATAGGTTGCTGCATTAAAATTAGCACTTATCAGCTGTCTGCCTTCATCAGAATGCTCCAAAAAATGGTGGTCTAATTATCATAACACATGAGTCGCAGTCAGTATTTCCAGAATTTTCTTCTCAGAGTTTCTCTAGGTGGAGTTCAAAAATAATTTAGAAGACAGTTGTACATGTACAACATCATAGTTACTGCAAATGAGTATTAATGAGGTAGTTACAGAGTAGTTAGTAGTAGTTATAGTAATAATTCATAATTCAATTTTGCTTTATTGGCATGACTGTTGAACAATATATATATAGTAGCTTAGCTGGATTTATCCACAGGTCTGGTGCATCCACAAAGTCTCTGTAAAAACAGCTACTGACTGTTTGCATCGTCTCTTTTCTCCGCAGTATGATACTGACTTCTATGTGCTGGATAAGTACCCTCTGGCTGTTAGACCCTTCTATACGATGCCTGATCCAAACAACCCTGTAAGTCTGTCACTTGCTCATACACACATAGAGTAATACACAGTTATTGGCAAAATAGTAAGAAATTTGCAATAACAAATGTTACTTAAATTCTTGCCAATGGGTTTTGTGGTTGACCTGTGGTTAAACTTGCACTGAGGCCAGAGAGCAGCTTTCTCAACACCAGACAAGCCAAAGACTCGTCAGCCTTCTGTCCTTTGCTGGACATACTGGGCTCCCTCCAGCGCAGCCATGAAGAATTTATTCAAGTACTAAACACATTTTTTAGTATAAGTAACCTGCTAACAGTGTCACTGAAAAGCTGCTAATGGCTGTTTTTTTGTTTTGTTGTTGAGTGTCTTGTATGTCAACCAGTTTAGGCGGATATATTCAGCTCTGTTTAATTGCTTTGCCATGTTTTCTTCTTTTTCTTGAGTTTTGTACCACTGTGTTGATCCAAACTGCAGCACTGTCAACTTGCAGTCCTTCTTTGAACTTTCCAAGTCTTTATGTTTTTGTCTGCTTTGTTTTTGTCCAGAAATACTCCAACTCATATGACATGTTCATGAGGGGAGAGGAGATCCTGTCCGGAGCTCAGAGAGTCCACGACGCTCAGCTGCTCACTGAAAGGGCCGTCCATCACCAGATTGGTAAGAGCGGTTTACTTCGGACTTCTGTCTCCCTCTATTGGCAACCAGTTTGAATTACACCAGGAATTTTTTTTTGTATAGATTTTTAATTTTCTTGTAAATGTTGGTGAAGGCAAGCAAAGTTATCATCATTTTCACAACTGAAGCTCTTTGTTTTAATTTATGATACTACAGATCTGGAGAAGATCAAGGCATACATCGACTCCTTCCGGTACGGAGCTCCACCACATGGAGGTGGAGGCATTGGTAAGGAACATCGGGGTTTGTTTGTTTTTGTTTTTAAGGGAACACACAGAAGCATTTTTCTGTTTTTGTAAACACAGATGATCTGTTTTATGAATCTGAATATCCAGGTGTTTAATGGCATAAGTAAATATTTGATGATTGACTGAACTGTCATCCCTCACAGGCTTGGAGAGAGTCTGCATGCTGTACCTGGGTCTCCACAACGTGCGTCAGACCTCCATGTTCCCACGTGACCCTAAACGCCTGACGCCTTGAACCTTCAACCACGGATAAAACCAAGTCGTCACTGGAATAACAAACATTTGTCCTGGTGATGGGAAGCAATACTAATCCACAATCCAGAAAGGGGAGAGGGTATAGGAGCTAGTGCCACTCTGTGATTCTAACGTGCCACTATGACTAACCATTGACGCAGTTGCAACAGTAGGGTATACTTTATTGATTGGGGTACATAGTTGTCTTACAACAACAAATAACAGTTACATAAAAGAGAGAGAGGAGTTGGCCAGTGATTTAAGGAAGTCGTAAAGCTGCACACAGTTAATCCATCTTTTAATCAAGGAGTCAGTGTTTGTCCTTGTACTTTTTTTACAGAGATGTTAAAAAACTACTTTAATACAGATCTGAGTCCCTCTTACGACCAGCACAGACTAAGGACTAATGATTGTGGTCTCCAGCAGTATGCCTGTAACTACAGGTGTTTTGTATGTAATTAGAGGACAAAACACAAATAATAAATAATAAAAAACATCTAACAAAACAAAAATTAAGCTCTCTAGTGTAGAATGATTTCTGTGTGTCTGTGTGTCTGTACTACTTCTGAATTCAATAATGATGATTACTGATACAAGTAATAGTTCACAGACTAATACGTTGTTTAAGCATGCACATTTTATGTCCCTTCCAGTATAGTGTTGATGTAATCTCCCATGGCTGCATGTGACACCACTTGTTGAAACACAAAAGCAAGACAAAATATTAAATGACAACCATACAGAAGGCAAGGCTTTAGTTTCTCCCCTCATTCCCAGCTGGGTAAATGAAAGACATATTTCACTGCCCTGCTACATACAGTGCAAGAGTAGATCGATTAATAAGTAGGCCTACTCAAGTGTTACTGATATAAAAAAATAAACTTGTATATACTTACATTAATAGATAGGAATTTCACCATTGATAACTGGTAATGCAACATCCTAAGTGACACACTTGTGTACATGTAGCATTATGTTTAAAGTGAAACACAACATCCTGTAAGTCCAAACTCAGACAGCAAGCTGTTTTCTAAACATGGGCTTATTCAGTAGCAGCTCCACTGACTTGAAGTATGAAGAGGAAGATGTGAACAATGTCGATGTAGAGAGAGAGCGCACCGTAGATGTACTCCTCTGGGCTGATGGCCAACTCTCGATTTCCAATAAGAAGCTGGGTGTTGTATACTAAAAACTAATGCACAGAAAGAGAAGACAGGACAAGGTTCAGTCAAAAAAAAGGAACATCGGTCTGTTTGCTTCTGTTGTGAGTGCAATATGGAGATGCAAACCTCTGTGAGGCTGCACTTGCAGTTTACCATGTTTCCCATGTAGGCATATTAATATTTGCTAATTAGCGCCAAACACAAAGTACGGCTTAGTCTGATCGGAATGTCATTAGTTTTAAAAGGTATTTGGTTATAAACCAAAGTACTGGATAAATTAAAATTTGACCCTGATGATGGCGCTAGATTTAAAGTCAATCTCCAGAGTTATTACAAATCATCTTGAGGGGGGACATGGATGTGTTCCAAATTTCTTGGCAAAAGGTGTTAAGAGATTTCACTCAGAACTACCACAAATGTGTACCTCTTGGTGGGGCCAAAAGTAATAGTCAAAGGACCACCAAGGTCATTAAGAAACATCTCCTGGGAACCTTGAATATCTGTTTAATTCAATTCAAACTGGCTTTATTGCCATGGGAAGAAGATGTTTATAATGCCATAGCAAAAGTAAAATACAAGCAACAGGAGAATTGTGATTTGGCCACACCTGTGAGGTGGATGGATTATCTTGTCAAGGGAGAAGTGCTCACTAACACAGGTTTGACAGATTGTGAACAATATTTGAGAGAAATAGGCCTTTTGTGTACAGAGAGAAAGTCTTAGATCTTCAGCTCATGATAAATGGGGGCAAAAACAACAGTGTTGCGTTTATAATTTTGTTCAGTGTAGAAAGATCTATAAAAAATGATTAGTTGTGCCAATTCCTCTATTGGATGTTGAGAGAATTTAAAATTTGACTGAAAACTGTTGGTGTCCCTTAATGGAAAAGTCAGGAGATCACCAAAGAATAAAAAAAGAGAAAGAAAATGAATGGGAAAATTGTCATGAAATTTACTGACTCAATCCTATTCAACCCTTTCAATTTGGGGTATGGTCTTTCCTTTTTGCACCACTGTCAGACTAAAATATCAATTTAGCACAGATGATAATGCACAAATAGGCAGATTGCTATAACATTTCCTGAGCACGTTCACGGTCATATAATAGGGTTTTCATTTTTTGATCTCATGGCCTTTCCTCTTGCACCAACATCAAGACACACATGATGGGTCTAAGGCGCTAGAAATAGCTAATTCCCAGCTTGGTGTTAGGTCTATTTTGTGTGACCATTATGCATCTTGTTATTCAGCAATAACCTTGCAATACTAGGCTGAAATGCTCTCCTTAAATTTGTGAGCGCAGACTCACCAGAGTGTAAACGATGGCTCCAATTGCAGCGTAGAGCATATGCAGCCAAGGGACCTGTTGAGTGACATAAGAAAGGCCCCTGAATGTGAAATCAGCCACACAGATGCACCCTACTGAGCTGCTACTCCTCACACTGAGAAACAACAGTAAAGAGAATGCATTAAAGAATTTGACCAAGGAGCCCTTACGTAGTGGAAGGAGAGGACGACAGCTGTAACAATCCCAATGATCATAAGCAAAACGGCAGAAATAGAGAGAAGTCCCCCGCAGGAGGTGAAGTCTACCTGTGATGAGAAACAAGTCATTAACAGGATGAAAGTGAAGTTCATGTGCTTCAAGCCACATGAAAGAGCAATCGATTTGAAAGAGAATCAGAATTGGGTAAAAAATAAAACATATATATTTATAAATGTGAGTTGGATGTGTCATGTTTCAACCAAAAAATGTAGCTCATTCATCTTGAGTTGCATCAGACAGAGAAGTTGGATTCACATCTTATCACAAAACGTTATAAATATTTAAAGGAATTCAGTGTTCCCATTGTAATGCGAGACAAAGGCATTCTTTTACACTGACAACAAAGACATCCTCTGACAAGCCACAGGCTACTGAGCTACAGAGAGACACAGTTTACATCTCCATCTACCTTGGTTTGGAAGCAGAAGATTGTGACAGCTACACAAACTACTGCTGTTATTCCCATGGCGAGAAACACTGCTTTTGTTTGATAATAGCTGTGAAAGATACACATAGTAATTAAAACAAAAGCACATTAAATATCACAGGGTTTAATACACCAATATCAAAATGCACTGTGTGTTTGTGTGTTGTGGTGTATTGCCCGAGCTGGAGGCAAAAACAAACCTCGAAATTGTTCCAGCCATGAAAGACAAGGCGAGAGTCTGCAGGATTAAATATGAGAACAATGTGTCATGAACAACACAGGGGGATTGAACCTTTTCCGTTTATTTTTCTTTGTTTTGTTTTACTTTTCCAGTATTCAACTCAAGATATTATTTCACTCCTCACAATATATTCTCAGTTATGTCATATGGATTTACCCTGTTCTGATTCTCTACCAAACAATACTTACAAATATTCCCAGCAGCACCAGATTCCATGGAAAACGCCTCCTAAACACAAGTTGTGATGAATTTTAAAATCTACACAAACATGTTTCATTACTGGTTATGAATATTTAAAAAAACCCACAACATTAGCGTATGTTATTTTTTAACTTCTTCAGAAAGGCAATGCTTACCTCGGCTCTTTGCAGCAGATGAGAATGCAGTAAACTATAATATAAACCACACTATGGAGACATGAATCACTATTGTTACTATATATAACAGCATGGCATGATTATAATAGCAGTGATAGGTTTAGATTGTTGCACATTCTATGTGTGTTTTTATTAAACTGCACTGAAAGCATGTTTTTGTTCTGTTTTCAGAGCGTAACTCACAACGATGCCCAGTAGATGCCAGGGTATCTGATGACAAACAGTCTCACTGGGTCTCTATGAAAGCACAGGCATAAGGGATCATTCAGGAGTGGACTGTTCTTCATCCTCCACATAAATACAGTAAGCAGTGAGATGGAATATTAGACTGGGATGAATAGGGGACACTTACACAAATGTAAAGACAGCAACAACTGAAAAGGTGACGGCAAGCTGCGCTGTTAAAATTAAGTAAACCTGCCCACAAACACAAAACCAAGCAGTTCTGTTGAGCACACAAGAAAACATCTGAGTGGCTGTAGATAAGATCAGTCATTAGTCAGGATTGTCATTGGCACTCTGAACAACAGGAAAACACTCAGTAAAAGTCTGTGTGTGATCGATAGTGAAAATTCTTACCTTCCTAATGAAAGCATGCCGAATAGATGTGCTCTCCCACTGGGTTCTCAGAAAATCATCCATGTCTCCTGCAGAATTGGGAATAGTGAAGTGGTAATTTATACTTATTAAACTCTGGGGCTTATCTAAATATAATGCAGGATGTGATTAACTAAAGTCCGGTTTAATTTCCTCAGAACCTTGGTCAGATGCAAACACTCCAGCAGACAGAGTCGGTACTGTGGTGGGCACCCCGGATGGAGAGAAGCCAGGGGTTGCCCACATCCCGGCCTGCGGGTAGAGATCCTCCTGGCTGTAAGATGGAGGTGGTGGAAGAGGGGATCCATGTTGTGGCTGGTGTGGGTAGTTTCCATACTTAGGATGGTGCAGTGCATCCTCATAAGGTGGAGGATTATCAAGTTTAGACATCATGATCTTGCCAGACCACCTTGAAGAGAGCACCTTGATGATCAGCTACAAGTGTAAAAAAATATCCCCAACCTCTAACTACTTAGTTTGGTCAGTATGTTATTAAGAATTATCTAATTCATTATTATATACAATTACTAAATAAAATCTGGTTGTGATATTGTTAAACCAAACTACAAAACAGTTAAAACCACTTTGTTACAAAGCAACAATCTAAAGTTCTGTTTATCTGTTATTGTCTGCTAAGCTATGTCTGTGTAACAAATACATACACCATAAAACGTGACCTAGTTAGACTAGAAAAGTCTGAGAGAACAATGCCAAAAATGTTCTAACCTGACTTTCAACATAACAAAATGAATCTAAACAAAGAAAAAGATAGAAAGAAATGTTACTTACCTTGTGGCTTTAGTTTAAGATGGGAGCACTGTGCCCTTCACTCCTTTCTCTCCAGGGAGGTTTGCAGACTTGCACCACAGAAGGATGACATCTTTGTAATAGGATATGTTCACTGAAACTCATACTGGTACTGATGTGTCTCAGAAAGCATAAAGACTCCGGTTGCTCATGATCCTATTTAAAATAATAAAACACATATTTCTGAGTGTATCTGTGTCCTGCAAACATTTAGTTAGTTGTCAGGTACCAGAAGCCTACTCTCAACGTTGAGTTGCTTTAAGCAGCCATCCTCATAAAATAGACAAGCATATTATATTTTTCTTGACCCAAGTTGACCCAAATTTTATTAAAAAGGCCTTCTATAAATGCTACGGTATATTGTCTCATTCAGGGGAGCTGTTAATGAATGTCTCACCACGAACGTTAGGTGTCGCTAAATTATTTAGAAGTCGATCTGAAACCTGGCTCGATTCCATGTTGACGCCCCAGCTATGCAATTACTTAATCAAGGTGGAATGAATTCATAGCAATATCGCGGGCCCATGTGTATAGAAATATAGTTTTATTGTATTTTTTTGTTACCATATTTAATGTGCATTTAGTCGGGCTATATCTTTATTTCTGTGTGTAGCATAAAGGGACTACATAGGCCTACTGTCTTTTCGTTATACAACCTTGTGTTGTACAATGATAGCCAAAATAAATTACCTTAATACATCAATGAATGTGTTCATTTCTTAAATTAACGTTTAATGGAAATACGTTTAAGGTAATAATAATGTGTAAACCTAAATGAAGTTATACTTCCAATCGTAGAAAAGCAATTTTCTTGACACAACTTCAAAAAATGTTTCCGGGAACTAAAAAAAAACAACGTTAGTTTAGTGGTAATGACTTTATTTTCCCCCACACGTTTTACATTTCATTAAGCACAATCAGGGTGGACTGGGATATGATGATATGAGAAAAACACACATTTTAAATGTTTCACAATTAACGCTACTTCTGAAACAAACATTTTGCGACTTCTCTCCTCCTCACAATCGTGATTGTGTTTGCTCAGCCCTAAACTCTACTTTTCTTAGAAGTTACTGTTTGTTAAATTTGTATTTTGCAATAATAAAAAACTTCCCCCTGTCTTCCGCGGTAGGCGTGTCGCTTATAACGTCATTACGTTCCGTACAGATGCTATGGCGCTTCTTCCTGACTGGATGGTAACGTTGGTTGCCACCGCATCCTTCTTCTGTATATTCTGCATATGTGTTCGCTACAGACGCACAGGACTAGTGTTTTGGAGGAAAGTGTTGAGCAAAGTAATGGCCCGCACGGAGAAGCCGTTGTTCCGAATCGCGTAAGTGTAGTATAACCATCCTTAAGAAAACATAATTTTGTTATCGTGATTCTCGTTGGCGTAGCTTAGCAACATCTAGTTTGGTGGGACGAGGCCGTCCAACCAAACTCTATTCAAATATGATCCAATTTTAAGATGCTTTGCTAGTCGACAAAAGTTATACCCTTGAAATTTCAGTATGAAGCCTTTGCCAAACTGCCAATAGCCACTGTTTTATTCGGCACGCCAATGCAAGACAAAGTACCAGTTTGTTGTAGGACACGTAGTATGTATGTAGCTGACGCTAGTAAATTAATTCGGCTAACGTTACGCCACTCATGACCACCCACCTTGGTTTTTGAAAGATGTGACTACATGGTGGGATTAGCAGTATCAACCCCTGCCACACCAGACACACTGTTTTCCTAAGCTTCTGAAATGTTTCCCAGGTACACACTCTACACCAGGACCAGACTTGGCTACATGTATTACAAGAGGCAAATGAGAAAAGCCCGAGAGAATTACCCAGCTGGACATTCCACAGCTCATCCCATGGAGTTCAGTGGTATGCAGCAGTCTACATTTTACTGTTCACTACATTCATACAGTGTCGCTCATATGTTACTCGGTTATTGTGGGGAGATTCCTGCTGAGTGCCATCTACACAAAACAGAAATTCCAGTTCGTCTCGTTATAACATAATGCACAGTGCCACATGTTGTACAGGATGTAGAGGTGTCATTGCCATCAGTGCAGAGGTGCTATCATTTTAAGACATATGCACAATATACAGTATGTATATATTTTAGTAATACGTGCCTATGTCAACCATCTTAAATGACAATGTTTAATATTGTACTTAATTTGTAATTATCTGTCTGCCCACAGGTATCAAAATAATTCCCATCTCGGTACTGTCTGACAACTACAGCTATCTTGTAATTGACACGGCTTCCAGTAGTGCAGTTGTTGTAGACCCTGCAGACCCTCAAACAGTTCAGGTGAATGCCTCTACTGTCAGTAAAAGATCTTTTCAGGGGCTTTCAGATCCATCCAGATGATGACAGAATTACTGTGCAATTAGCCTTTTCTGTCGCAAGAAGAGATAGCTAATAGTAGTTCTAGTGACATAATTCTTGACGGCAAACCACTTTCATCAAGCCCACGAGTCCAAAGTGGCTGTGTGACAATTGTGCCTTTCTCCTACTTAGTCAGGTATTATAAATTGGCTCTTCTAGTGTTTGATTGTTATTGCTGCCTTACAAGCAAATGTATTTCACTGCAGCTATTGATTGTCAACAGCTTTAACTCAGCAGGTCTCACAGGTACAATTACTAATGCCATACTGTGTCAAGAATCTGGAATGTTTTGCAGCACAATGGGCTTTTGAGTAAAAGGCTGCTGAAGTGTTGTTTTATGTGGTGATTTAAGGTTTAAACAGCACTTGTAATTTTTCAGGCAGTCCTTGAGGAAGAGGGAGTGACATTAGAAGCAATTCTCTGTACACACAAGCATTGGTGAGTTTAAAAGTTTTAATCCATATGATTATTTTAATGTGCTGTTTATGTTGAAGATTTTATATAGGCTATAAAACATGAGGAAATGGGACTAAACATACCAAGTTTGACAGATAACAAAAAACTGTACACTTGAATGTTATTGCTGGTGTTCAGCAATAACGTGCATGAGAACACAGCATATCTAATCTTAGGGAGGCTCCTACACTAACGTGAAATACAGTTAAAAATCATAGTTATACTAGTAGGTGGTTTAAAATACTTAGTGTAGAATAAAAAACAAAACAAAAATGCAGTTTTCTGTTGTGTCCAAGCCTCTGCTTTCTGTTCCATTTACAGGGATCACAGTGGGGGAAACAAAGGGTTGAAAAGGCTTCACAGTTCATGCAGAGTTTATGGAAATGCAGCTGACAACATTCCTGGCCTCACGCAGTAAGTCCCTGCTCGCACAGTATAGCACGCTGCTTCCCACAGAATCTGTGTGACTGTACTCTTGTCCGGTCTTCCTTCCTCTGTCAGCACTCGTAGCAGCTGACTTCACAGTAAATTATCTTGGAATGATAAAACATGCGTGGGGTGGGGGTCATCTTAAGCTAGACGACATCCAAAACTAATGGAATGCGGTGTGTTTTCTAAAGTGATGATGAAATCAATTTTAACATCAAAATGTTTATCTGTATATTTATCTTCTTTTGTCTTCACAGCCCTCTCTCACACAAGGACTCTGTAACAGTTGGCCGTATGCATTTTAAGGCCCTCTTCACTCCTGGACACACAGTGGGCCACATGATCTACCTCCTAGATGGCCGGGGGGTCGGCGCCCCCTCCAGCCTCTTCTCTGGTGACCTGGTGTTCCTCTCAGGATGTGGTGAGTTGCAAGAGTACGGGATCCATAGAAATGATCACATAGAACTAGAACACACTAAGGAATAGAAAGAAGAAAAGAATACAGAGCAACAGAGACCTCTGATGTGGAATCATTCCACACATAATGCAAGTCTTTGTACTCCCTAATGGGCTACTGAAAGACTGCAGTTGGCCAATTTAAAAATTTAAGTTTAAATTGAATTCAAAGTAGCAATGAAAAGATCCTAAAGTGTGAAGTCTGGTCATCTAAATGCCGAGCAGATACCTCCTAAAACTTGCAGATACCCTGTGAAACCTGTAGTTGTTGTTGTTGTTGTCGTTTCAGGGAGGATGTTTGAAGGCAGTGCCACAACAATGCTGTCCTCTCTGGACACAGTCGCCTCCTTGAGTGATGATACTCTATTATGGCCGGGTATGAAAATCTCTACAGTTGTCAGAGACTCCGTGTCAGACAAGTGTGGCAGAGTTTGTGTGATGTGGATGTGGTTTGAATGTGCTGTGGTCAACCAATGTGTTTGTTTACAGTCAATGTCTTATCAAGGGTTTTATGGGGGGACTTACATAAAGTGTAAGCTTCTAATTGTGCTTTAGTTTGGTGTGAACATGACTTTCTTTCTGTGTCCACTGGGTATCCCTCAGGTCATGAGTATGCAGAGGACAACCTGCTGTTTGCTGCTGAGGTTGAGCCACGCAACGCTGCCAGGGAAAACAAATATCAGTGGGTGCTGCAGCAGCGAGGCCAGAAGCTGTGCACGGTGAGAATAATATATGGCCATTGTTATGCCGCTCTAGCACGCCATCCCAGAAAGTATTTGTGTTGTCCAGCACCTGAGAGAAAGGGCTTATCACCTGGCCTACAGCGTACGTGTTGTCAGTGCCCCGGAGTTCGCTGTCCGCTCACTCCCACCTCTTCCAGCCTCTCACCGTTCAGTCTCATCTATGATACAGTCTGCAGCAGCGCAAAGTTCTCTGTTGAGTGAAGTGCCTATCCAGAATTTAGATAAGTTTTTTATCTGCTGTCTATACAGCATGTCACTACATGAATATTTAGCTCAGCAATATTAGTGAGAAGCGAAGTCAACATCTAATGGTGCACATGCAGCTTGTATTGTCTTCAGAAACACTTAAACAAGGGCAGACTAAATGCTTGTTGACATGTGAAGGCACCTTGAGTTGACTGTTTGGAATAAGCATTTTTAATAGCAGGCATTTTGAGTTATAAGAGCAGGGAAAGCACAGGTGTTGCTAATACAATTGGCTCTTTGCTATTTAAGTGTCCCAGTAAGCCATGACAGCATGACAGTGAGCCAGCACACAATACAGGACCCTGAAACTGAAGCAGCTGAATGGAAGTCAGCCATCATTAATTTTATTATTTACTTCTGTGATTATAGTGACACGTGTCAGCCGCGAACAAGGCCTGTTGTTTTGATTGATACTATGCTAAAATTAGATGAATTCTTGAAAAATCATCAACTGTAGTGGTTTATCTGGCTGGCTGTGATACTACCTCATATGTGGCTTTTTGACAGTGCTGCTTTTGCTTGATATCCGTTAGCTATGTATTAGAATTTTCTTTATTTCTTTTTTTTGCTTTCTGAAGGAGGTGTTGCTCAGAGTGGTTTACTTTGAACAGTATGATAGAAAAAAAATCTTCTTGTTGTAGGTGCTTTTAACTTCAGTGATCCAGGATTTTATCATCTGCACTGACAATCAGTGTGGATTATGCTCAACTAAGTGGTAAAAGCTAAGCTAAAAGTTTTTTTTGTTAAGGAGAGGTTTCATAGCAGTTGAATTGGGGGCAGAGATGCAGAAATGCAAAGCTGCACTGGTTTTAAGTTGGCAGGAATCACTTGTTACCCACAGTTCTGTTCTGCAAATGAATGGCTGACATGTGAGTCATTTTGGTCGCCAGAGGGGGACTACGCTCATCAGTTGTGAGGAGATGCTTTTTGACACTCACTTCATTTTCAGAGTCCCTCCACTATTGGAGACGAGAGGCAGTACAATCCTTTCCTGCACAGCCACTCTGCGGATCTTCATGTTGCCCTGGGCCTCCAGCAGTACCAGGACGAGGACTGGACGCAGTTCAGGGCTCGGGTGCTGGAGGAGCTGCGGAAACGAAAAGACCACTACAACAGGCGATAGAAGTGGGAACACAAAGACCAAAAGCTAGCTGAACACCGACGAACAGAGGAGGGCGCTCATCTGAACTGGAAGTGGTACAAAAACAACAAACTGCAGTTGTAAAGTAACGATGAGCGCAGCTCTGAGGTACTGTATTAAAGGCTACAGCTGTTCAAGGAAACCAGTTTTGTAAATTTAAAGGGGCATTAAGCAATTTTTGACTTTTATCAACATGTTTCGGAACCACTAGTCACAACTTCATTACTGCATGATATTAATCGGTAAGCCTCTGACCTCACCATATTCTGTATATTATGCTAATATTTTGTTTACAAACAGAACAGTTCTCATGTGTGGCCTCTTTAACATAGAGACATCATTATGTAGAACTGCACAAGTATTTTGCTAGTAGGTACAACCAGATTTCTGATTCTGGTGTGTGAAACACAGGTTGGTGACAAGTGTGCACACTATATGGGTTAATGTAGTATGTTAGGTACTGTGTTTTTTATTGCACAGCCTGGTTTATATTTAAGGCAAGTGACATGCTACATTGTTTTAGAAGCCATAAAGATCTTTGGTACGTTGGCTGTTGTTTGGTATGCTGGTTTCACAATACCGGGCTGCTGAAGAGTCATTAACCTTGCTGTGGAAGTTGAGATTTTTAGACTTGAGTATTTGATTGTGAATTATTGATTTTCATATTATTTTCAACTGTAATGTTACCATTAATTTGCAAAAGACTTCTTCTGTTGTTACTTTGTGTTAAAGTCAGCACAATGTATGGGAAAAATTCTTTCACATGGATCTTTGTTTGCTGAATCCAACAGCCAATTTAGTTTTGCCTTAGAAGATGCATGTGATTGTGCTTTTTCCCCCAAGTTTTAGTGGTTACACTACATGAACATGAACAGTAACTTTTGTGAAAGACTGGACAAGTAGTAATACTTTGTAACATATGAAACGTGACTGATATTCTGTTGAGTGGATGCTTTCCTATGTTAACCTGTACAATTACCCATAACAGCCAAAAGTTACAATGAAGATTATTAAACACACAGGGTGGGGTTGAACCAAGTAATCTGTAGGCATACACTATGATTTGCAATCACTTTTGACTTTTGTTTAAAATGTGTAATGTGAAAGACCTTTAATTTTATTTCTAGTATGAGAATACAATGTGACATTGACTGTGGAATCATAGTCAACAAGGAATGTTTTTATAGCCAATTTAAAAAAAAAAAAAAAAAAAAACTTTGGCAAGCAAATTTGTACATATTTTTTTAATTTATTGGAAGATTTGTTATACTGTGATAGTCAATGGTCAATGGATGAACGTTATTTCAGTATAATAAAAACAGTCTTCTTCCCATGCACATTTCAGTATGCTTTTTATAAAGGAAGAGCAATGTAATGGGCAAGAATGCAAACGAATGAACCTTTTAACCTTTTGAGGCAATGCGAGCTCTCTTCAGATTCCTCTGTTGCTCTTGCAGAAGGACTCGAACCAAAGCACCTTGTCCCCTGGTGCTTGTTGACTAAAATGTTATTCTGTTTGTTTGATGCCGTTTCGCATCATATTTGCATATGTTTGAGTTATGAATACTGCCACATGGGAGGCTGTTTTACTGCAGGTTACGTTTTAATGAGGAAATATGAAAGCAAACTCCTTCATTAGAGAGGTGTTTGTGTTATTTGTTGTCTTTATGATGTTCAAAACTGAGAGCTGAGTTATTTCTCCCCACTTCTGTAACTTCCCTCAACTCAAAAAGAGCATAACCCACTTTGTGCACATGTAAAAGATACTCTATAAAAGAAAATCTTATTATAAACACCTGTACTTTTCTTACCATAACCAGTCAAAATGTCTGCTGTGGAAAAATACCTATTACAGATGTGTTTTTTTAAATCAAACAACATAATAATCATGAATGATTGTACAGGGAATAGGACAAACATGACTTAACAAAGTAACTAAATACTAAGGTATTATTTCAAGTGATTTATTTCATTGTAATGTTAAAATAAAAAACAAAAGTTAAAATAAAAAATAAAAGTTATATGTATTTTCTTAATATTTTAGGAATTTATCACATACATACAATACACTTTCAGAGCATTAAGAGACCACCTTCAGCAGCTATTGGATATATATTATTTTAGCACCCTCTTTTGCCGAATCCTCTGATCTGCCAAGTGCACACCAGAGTCATCATTTAAACTATGCACACTGTTGATGGGATGAGTAGATGGACTGATCTGAAAGGGTGCTGTGGATAAATCCAAAACGCCTGCATAAAGAAATAGGGGGAAGTACTGTTTTCTGATTGGTTGTTATGTTAGGTCTCAAAACAGAAGCAGCAAACTATTAATTTCCCTTTTAATGATATTGTTAAATTAATGAATTAAGCCTTATTGCATGTTTTATTTTGTCTTTATCTTTAATTCACCTGATTTTGTCGCATTATTGCATTTGCCTCTTTGATTGATCATTTAATACAACTAGATGCTACATATCATTTAAATAACTGTAATGAGTTCTTTAGGAACTTGGAATTTGCCTTGGTCTACTTAAGACCCCTCCATTAGACCAAACGTCCTGTCGGAGGTCGGCTCCGTTTCCGTAGCTGCACTCCGCTCCGTGTTTTCACTCCGACTTCCGCAAACATCACGTGTAAGGAAGTGGATGCGGAAAGATTCGCCAAACAGCAGGTAGTTTTCAGCAGGACCCTGGCTGTCACAAATCACAGCTTGTCGGTCAAGATGTTGAAGGCGGTTATTTTAATTGGAGGCCCCCAGAAAGGTGAGAAAAATCTCTTGTCGCGTGTTCAGAGTCAGCTCTGCCTGGTTAAAGCGAGGCTAGGTAGCTAACAAGCCCTCCGAGGCTGAGCTTGTTTATATCACTGACGTGGCAGAATGAGAGGACGCCACACAAACAAAACAAAACACGAACATTTAGGACTTTATAGCCCAATATTTTGTTTGACCACAACACTGACTGACAACATGTCAATAACAACACTGTGTATGCAGGTAGCTTTTACTGTCCTGTAACAGGTTGTATGCTAACGTTACCTCATTATTATTGTCTCATCCAATAACCGATTGTTCGACCCACTATCTCTTGAATCAAGTGAACCTACTTCAGTTTGAAACGCTGTTAAGTTATCTGTTTAAGATTACTGGACTCTTACTACATGTTGTACTACAACGTCTAATGGTGGCGTTAGGACACACTCTTCAGTTCGGCATATATTCAGCCCGTCATGTAACGCTAGTTAACAAATATTAACATAACCAAGTGGAGATTTTACGGGGATTATGTGCTGCCTTGTGTTACTACAAACCTTTGTTGAACATATTTGTCTGTAAAGACGGAATTAAAATGCAACTTTTCTGAAAGCGGACAGGACATCGATTATAATATATTTAAAGGTTCTGTTTCGATGCACGCACTAGAAACGTGAGAAAACGTGCCCTGCATTGTAATCAGATTTGCCTGTAATCCCCTGCATTGCTTTGCAGGCACAAGGTTCAGGCCGCTCTCATTTGAAGTCCCCAAACCCTTGTTTCCAGTAGCTGGTGTGCCCATGCTGCAACATCACATTGAAGCATGTGCCAAGGTGAGTGACACTGCAGTGCTGTAGTCATTGTGCAGTGGATTATTAGCAAATGCAGTGCGATTGTGGAAGCTAAAGATTGTTCAAAGGTAACATAACACATTGCTTCTGAGTGAAAGTTGAAGAAACCAGATGGTTAATTTTGGTTTTAAACTATTATGGTCACATGACACTTGCCATCATTTCACAAATATAATGTAGAACATTTTTTCAACAAATGAGTAAATTAAGTAAAATATTTTTCAGTCTGTTTTCCCTCAACAAAATTAACATCTTATAGAAAAATTAAGTGCTTATTTGTTTGTGATTCAAATGAATTGAATCAAACATTTATGGAACGTTTGTAATATTTATTGAGGATAATAAATAATTATTATAGATAATTACTATAATTATCGTTTTATTATTTATAAGAAGCCGTTTTGTGTACTTATGTTGGTTGTTATTAGTTCTACATCAGTGTTTCCTAAGCCTGGCCCCTTCATAGCATCACATGGATCCTGAAGTTGAATCAGTCTGTACTAGCCTAACTGGGTGCTAAAATAGTAAAGAGCTTGTCCTCCAAGTAGCCTACCTGGTTGGTGGTAGTAAACAAAAACTTTCCAGGTGGTTTGTGATTTAGAGAATATCCTTTAATGAAATCAGTCCTATAATGAACATCTTTTGTCTTTGAAGGTACCGAATATGAAGGAGATTTTGCTCATCGGCTTTTATCAGCCAAATGAAGAACTGACCAGATTCCTGTTTAATGCACAGCAGGAGTTCAAAATTTCCATCAGGTAAACAACAGAGCTCAAAAACAGGTAAACAGCAGAGCTCCTAGGTACCTCACTAAACAAGTGCATATATACCTGTTACTTGCATACTGAACTATATATTTCTTATATGTACTGCTGAGGTGTCACAGGGCTTTTTTCTTCTCTTAATTAGACATTATTATGTAAAGAACAGACACCAGTTAAATATCCTCAGATGCTCTGAACTGTGATTTAATTTGTTTATGTTGAATGCATTATTAACAGAAATACTAATATATATTGCGTCTCTCAGGTTAATATTTTCTGTACAAGTGGCAGTACTTTTCCTGTTGTGGTGGACTACCACTGCTGAATCACTGCATTGTTCTTCCTGGCTCTGCGCCGCAGGTACTTGCAGGAGTATGCAGCTCTGGGCACCGGAGGAGGAATCTATCACTTCAGAGATCAGATTGTCTCCGGCAGTCCAGAGGCTTTCTTTGTTCTGAATGCTGACGTCTGCTCAGCTTTTCCTCTCGGAGAGATGCTCAGCTTCCAGAAGGAACATGGAGAACCAAACAGCTTTGTTATCCTTGGGACAACGGTGAGATTTCATTAGTGACGGTTGTAGAACTTAGTCAAAGTAAAACTCCAAGAAGCTTTTCTTTTGGTATTTACCGTTTTTAATTTTCCCTCTGCCATTCTTCTGTTATCAGTCAAACAGAAAGCAATCCATGAATTATGGCTGTATTGTTGAAAACGAGGAAACAAACGAGGTACTAAACCTTCCTACCATATTTCCCTAAATAGTCACTCATTACTATTTCATCTTCAAATCAAAGCTGCTTCTCTCTCTTTTTTTTTTTAAATTCAGGTCTTGCATTATGTTGAAAAGCCGAGCACATTTGTGAGCGACATCATAAACTGCGGTATATACCTCTTTAACCCAGACATCTTTCAACATATCGGCGCCGTCTTTCAGAAGAATCAGCAGGACATGTTGTTGTGAGTTGATGCTCCCCGTGAGGGATCTCTCTGTGTGGGAATGCATGTGAATTCCATTTAATCCATTTCTTTGGCTCTCTTCATTTGTCTTTTTTTCCTTCCATCCTCTTCCCTGCCATGATTTCTGTTTCCTCACACAATCATCAGATATCCATATGATGGGTAAGTTGGTACATTTAGGCTGCACGGTGTAGTTTTAGGGCACTTGGTGTATGGTGTATGCTGTAGATAGATAACCCACAATAAGTCTGAGATGACATAGGGGGCTTTGTGAATGTTGCCTGTGCCCTCTTTCGGTTTGCTTTTTATTTCCAAATTATGCACCTCCCCATTTGCAAGTAGCTATTGTTTATTTTTATTTATTTGTATTTTTTCAATTTTTGTCCTTGAAACAGGCACTCATGGGGAACTACAAGTTCTTTGCCTGTCAGAGATTACAGGAATAGTTAGACATTTATGGAAATATTCCTTTTCACTTAAAGGTTAAGTACATAAGTTTTAGGGGGCGTCTAGTGGTGAGGGTTGCGAGTTGCAACCATTGGCATAGTCACCACTCACCTCTCTATTTCCAAGTCCGTAGGAGAAAGGATAAACCATCTATTCCTACTACTACTTCTTCTCCTTCATCTTTGTACGTATTCAACATGGTTACGAAACATGCATACAAACATAGTTATGTATATTATATTGCATTTCTGTCAGTAGATCCTCCTAAATGGTAGACACTGGACCTTTTAGATGGAATGATGCCATACTCTGTTTTATCTATTTGGTATAATAGCCAGCAGGCAGTTAGCTTAGCATAGACACTGGAAACAGAGGGAAATGGCTCGCCTTCATCTGTCCAGAAATAACAAAATCCATCTACCAGAACCTCTATAAGTTTTTAATTAACCGAACAATTCACTGTTTTACGAATGGGAATATTTCTTGGTTGTCTGGCAACTGCTCAAACCCAAGAAACATCCAGCACTAACCTGTTGTCAGTTGTCACACTGACACATTTCTGTACGCATTAAACAAATGAGGTAAAAGATTTTAATTTGAAAAATTTAGAGGTGCTTCTAGGCAGATTTTGTTACCTTTGAGCAGAGCCGGGCTAGCTGTTCCCTCTGTTTCCAGTCTTTGTGCCAAGTTAAGCCTACTGGCAGCTGGCTTTAGCTTCATATTTAAAGGACAAGTGTGAGAGATGTATCAAGCTTCTCATCCGACTCTCTGCTAGAAAGCAAACACAAATTTCCCAAAATGTTGACCTTTCCAGCATTCTCTTGAGATATCCATATCCGAGGTTAAAAAAAAGATCTCTGATGTTAGGTTTAATCTCTGTCCAGAAAAATGGATCCTATTGTAGCTTGCTCTACAAGCTACAATAGTGTCAAACACTGCATCCTGCATTTTGCAATGGTCTTTTCATCTTCTTAAGGGCAGGCAGAACTTAACTGGCCTCCTCATGTCTTTTATATTTACTTTTATATTGTCCCTGTTTGTTGTTTAGGTTAGCTAGCAAGAACTAATTGGATAGCTTGCAGTTGGTGAAACTTTGTTTTACATCGTCTGAATTCTTGCTCTATTTGTTAGTTGCTACACTCTCAGCTTTGCTTTTCTTGGAAGTTAGAAAAGATTTCCTGTCTGATCACAGTCTAAATGTGCATGTGGGCAGACTGCACCCTGTTCACTCACAGAAGCCATAATAACACATGGGATCAAGTTATTTATTTGTCTCTTGTTTATGTGAGATTGAAAGAGGTTTTTTTCTTCACTTTTAGTGTTCTCAAATGTTCACTGTGGTGTAGTAGACTTAAAATCTGGCAACATAGGGGTCACTTGAAATATATTACCCAGTGCTTGAAGTGGGCCAATAAACCCCGGGACGCAGTACCGGCACCTCGACATTTTACTCTTTGGCATACCGGGACATTTACTTGCATACCGGGACTTTTCCCAAGCTGTCGATTCCCTCCTCTGCCCTCTCCATGTCAGGTTCTCTGGGCGCTACATGACACTCACCTATTTCCGTTCTCACTTGTCTGCTAAACTCTCCCTTTCAAGCAGCATTGTTACCTGCCACCTTAATTTTGTTCCCCTTCATATAAATAAAGACATTTCGACCATAAATTGGTGCAGAAAATGTCTCCAGAAGGCAGGAAAGTAAGTATTTAATGCTCAAAGTCGTTAAAGTTACAGTGCAGGGGGGAAGGGGGGCACTGGTACCTATTTTTGTCCACTTCAAGCACTGATATTACCAAAAGTCAAACCACGCAATGCATAAACCTGACTAATATCACTAGCACTTAAATCAAGTTGGGCACTGAATCAGCAAAATTTGTTGAGCACATCAGAGATACTTGATAGAAACGAGAAGGGTTATATTGCAAAGTCTCTCGGGGAAAAGTTTCCCTCTAAGCACATCCCCTCCTTTTTGGTAAAACTTCGATTATGGGTGCAGTCCTTTAAAATATTAATTTCATCAATATTTAGCACTCTGTTTCATCTTGGGGCTCTCACAATACACTACTGCCAGAGACCCTGATTAATATGGAACATGTAGACTCTTCTACTTAAGTTTTTTTGATCACTACTAGGTAATCAGCATTGGTTTCAACCCAGCACTGACACCATCAAAGTTAGTATCAGTGATGATGCTCTCATTTTATTCTAGGGGTGGAACTGTAGGGCAATAACTTCATGTTTTTTCATTGGCTTTAATAAAGACTTTGGAGGTAATGGTGCCACTGGGTTGATTTTGCGCATAACTGGATATTTTAGAAATATCAAAGACTATTTACGTACAAGGGGGGTAAAGAGACAGCAATGGGAACTCCTCCTCACTTCTTAACATCTTGTTTTCTTTACTGGCACAGTTTCTAGTGCAAGATAATTACATACATTGGTTATTAGTAGTCAGGGTAAAAAAGTTAAAGTTGGTCACAAAAGACTTTAAGCTTTAAAATGAGTATGTTTGGGCTAGCCTGCAACACGAACCTCCGGATCCTGTCAGTATTCATGGCTGTAGAGGGAGAATTTTCAGTTTATAGTATGTTTTTCTGTTAAAATCCCAACTTTGACATGGATTTCATTCTAACTTTGTGCACAAGATTGTATTTTAATAAACGAGGCCCCTGGCCCTGGTTTGTCACTCAGTGCCATAAACTGTTGATCTGTCTCTTGCAGAGAGGAGCCGACCAATGGTTGGCACCGAGCAGAGGCCATCAGGCTGGAGCAAGACATTTTCACTGCCCTGGCAGGACAGGGCAAACTCTATGTATATAAAACCCTCCGCTTCTGGAGCCAGATTAAATCCGCAGGGTGAGTGCATATGTCATAAACGCTGTCACATCCAACAGGACATAAATTTGTCTTTGAGACAAGGCTGTAGGCAGTAAAAATGTTGGAGGAGAAAAGAAACATTGGACTGTCATAGACATAGACTTCCTACCTAGCTTATATAGTAATGTGCTTTGAACACCAAAACAGTGTGATGTAGATAGTATTGATATTGGTGTCATCAAAATTACCTTTCGTTGTTTTTTCTAATCTTTTCCCAGGTCTGCTATTTATGCCAGTCGGTTGTACCTCAACCAGTATCACACAACTCATCCTGAAAGACTGGCTTCAAATAAGGAGGGAGGGCCCAAAATAAGTGGTAAGATTCATTGATCTTTTGTAGCTTTGTTCATTCCTTATATTGTAGACACATTTATTCATACTGCCTCTCATTTCCATAGGTAATGTCTATATCCATCCTACGGCCAATATTGACCCCACTGCTATGGTAAGCATCCTTCCTTAACACCACAAGTGCACATGTGCCATTAACAGAATGCACTATTGTGAAAAATATGCAGCTGTTATTGGGGGGTCAAATACAGATGTTTCTTACTTTTCTTTTTCCTATCTCAACCAAGTTGGGTCCCAATGTTTCGATTGGCACTGGAGTGACCATTGGAGCTGGGGTCAGAGTTCGAGAATCCATCATCCTCCATGGTGCAACTCTACAGGTGAGCCCCTGTGTTTCTGTGCCATTTTTGACTGACTGCTACATAAACAGGTGAACTAACTCTTAGGTTTAAGGTTTTTGATTAAAAAAAAAGCTGTTACCATCACTCACAGTATAGCCATCAAGTCTGGAATGAAGCTGGAACTCCAGCTAAGTGAGTTGAAGGCAATTTTATCTGCCCATTTACTGCAGGTGACATCTCAACATTTTAACATTTTATTAGGCATTACCCACATTTAAACAGTCTAGCATTTCAAATTCTCTTCAATTTATCTTTAAGCTCTTCTGTCACACCAGAAATGTTGTTGCCTTCGCCTTTCACAAAGATGTCATTTTTAAAAATTTGGAGGCTGCCATAATTGAATCCCATGTCTCCAGTGATGACTGCATTCCTGCAAAATGAATTTAGACTGCGGGTGACTTATTGGCTTTCATTGCATATTGCCTACAAGGACAATTTGTTAGGTGAGCTATACAAAATAAACACTGCCTGATTTTAAAGTACTCTGATTCGACCATGCTCACTGAGTTTTTTGAATGCAGGAAAAATATCTAATATAGCCCATGTGGATACCTGAATCCCTGTACAGTTACAATATCTGCTGATGAATGCATGAATATTTAAAAACTTTTAACTTAAGAGGTTTTCTGTCATGTCGTTATTCCTATAGGATCACTGCTGTGTTTTGAACAGCATTGTGGGATGGGACAGCACCATTGGCAAGTGGGCAAGAGTAGAAGGGACCCCGAGTGACCCAAATCCCAATGATCCCTACGCAAAGATTGACAGCGAGACCCTCTTCAGAGATGGAAAACTCACACCCTCAATTACTATTCTCGGTAAGCATGTTCTGACTGTAATTGAAACTTGCATTCCTCGGATTATTGTTGAATATTCTTTATGTGCAGCTTTACTGAATTATTCATCTGTCATCGTCTCTATCTTAAATGCTGAGTGCTCATTGTTTTGAAGTGTTTGCACAGCATATCCAAGTTATCACCTGTCAAAACAATACATCTGATACCAGACGATCATTGTTATTTGATTTTCTATGACATTCAGTGATGTTCTTCTTCGCTTGTTCAGCTGTGGTGGAAATTGCTGTTTAGGCTTTACTTTAGCTACATTTAGGTTGTTTTTTTTTTCCTTCTTGCCAAACAAACCAGAAAAGTAAAATACATCACACCTGATATGGCAGGAATATGAGTTATAACTGAAATTTAATGTCTTACGTCCTCTGTGCTATACTACACTGCACAGACTAAACGCAGCCTTGCTTTTCCTCCTCAGGTTGTAACGTGAACATCCCCTCCGAGGTGATTATACTCAACTCGATTGTCCTCCCACACAAAGACCTGAACCGCAGCTTCAAGAACCAAATTATTCTCTAGTTAATCTTCCTCACGCTTCTGTCCACTTACTGTCACCGGTGAGGGATGCAGCTGGACACACGCCGGCACTGCCTCTGAGTGACTACATATAAGGTGTCAAAAATGAAGATATGGGACATTCATTAACTAGTTTTTAAAAGATTTAGAAGATAGATTTTTATATATTTGTCCTCTAGCCTTTATGCATCATTTGGTGTCAGCAGCATTAAAGAGAGGCTAATCACGCATGTTGATTCACCTTGAAAAGTGCTGTCATGCCAGAGGTTTATATTTGTTTTTTATTAACTTTACCGAACTGTAAAATCAGTGTACACACCAGTATAATATATTTGGTTGAATATAATATGATGTTAAAAAAAGGTTTATAGACGATCATGCTCTGTTGGTCAAGGTCACCCTTGACAAACTTGAGACTTGTTACTTTAGTGTGAGAAGAAGAATTATTAGAAAATAAAAATCACTGGCTACTGACTGAGGTTAATTTCTAGAGGTGATTACTTGTGCGTAGCCCTGATTAAAACCTTTTAGCATCATCATTGTTGATCTCAAAAATTGACTACCACCATAATAAATCAGCGTGCTTGAGATTTGCATCGCAATCAGGTAATGTTGCCTTTTTAAAATGTGAACTTAGCAGGAGGCCTTGAGATTCAGTCATATAGGCAGCAACAGCAGATACTTAAATTAGGCATTTGCAATCACTGGAGGAACTGTTCCAACTTATGGATACAGCACATTAACATTTACTTATTAAGCCCTCGAGCACTTGAGCACTTTTGTTCTAATTATTGCAAAGAGAATGTCTATTAAGGAGAGGTGTTAATTGTCATACTGGAACTGCAGCATAATATGTTTTAATCGAGTATCTTCACAAAGTACCCTCCAATGAAAGGGGGAGAAAACAAGTAAATGCACATTTTCATCTATGGTAAGTTTATTTCAGATTTCATATGTAGATGCTTGTGCTTTTTGCTTGTTGTTCATTTAGGTGCCTTGCTGCTCCAAAACGCTGCCTCATGCCAGTCTAGGGCCCCTCGTTAGAGGGTTTTTATCCTCTTCATGGGATGTTCATCAGTTGCACTACAACCTTCATGCTCCTCACATGAAATGTGATCCTTAAAATCATTAGATCAAACAGGCTTCCTGCTCCTATTACAGTGAAAATTACATTTTTAATGCAGAGAACAGTAGGGCTTGTAGACCACTTGCTGACATGTCGATATCTTGTTTTCCGTCTGCCTCTCAGTGGGAATTATAGTCCGTGCTTGGGTCTGAGCAGGTCAGCGGAGGAAGCATGGGAAATAGGATTGGGATGTTAAAATAAGAAAATATCCAGGGCAGAGTGACAAAAATCAGCAACAGAAGGGGGAAGAACAGCTATGGTGACATGTGACAAAAGCTAGATTCTAATCCCTCCCATCTAGTCTTCATGAAAGGCAATTTAGCTTTAGGTGAGCCAGAAGACATGTCAGCTGTCAGAAAGTCTGCGTACTCTTCTTTTTCAGTCAACTTCAAAAGCAGAGGTTTTAGCTTCCCTGCTCCTTCAGTTTTCGTGATGGCTTTTCTTGTCTTTGTGTTTTTTAGGAAGGTTGTTTTCATCAATGTCTTAGTTGTAGATGGACTGTATGTTACATTCGCTGTTATCGCCTGACAATATTTACAGGTCCACTGATACCATTAATAATTGATCACATAATGTGAAAATAGTACAAATGATACCTTTTTCTTTTACAATAGCGGTCTTTGTAATCTGACGTTACGAGCTGAGGGAATGGAAGTGTCACACTTAATGTACACAGCTTGTACGTGATGTCAGGTGGAAAACGAGTCTAGGATGTCAAAAAGCATTGTCTGAATCCAGAGTGGACCACATAAGAGTTCAAAACCCCTTTTGTGCTGTTATTTTCTTGACACTGTTTCTTCTTTACTGTGTGTTTTTGTATGTGCGTGTGCTGTGTTTGAAGCTCGTTGCTAAGCATCTGTGCAAAAAACACTGGCATTTCTTTTCAGGGAAGGACAACACAATCAACTCTATAAAACGCTTTGGGGACGTTGGAGTTGAATAAAATTCAAATATAAAACAAAATACAGATTGTAGGGCTGCCTGTGATACCTGCACAACAGAACATAATCATCTCTTTCCTCTGATTTGCAAACTGGTTATTTGCACTCTACTCTGAGGGGTAAAATTGGACAAAACTAGTCAGCTTCACTGATGCTGAAAATGACGTATTGTTGGATTAAATATCTTCTCTCACTACATGAATTCTATGTCTAACAAGGAAAATCAGAGAGAACCAGCCATCCTACATGCAACTAAAGCAGGCAAACATGATAAGTCCGTCTGGTCTGTTTGACAATGCAGATTCTTTGTGACCACAAAATTGCACACATACACGTATATGTGGTAAGGGACAGCTGGATTGTATTGTAGGTGCCGTATTCCCAAGACATATTAGCTACTCATCTCAAGCTTTTACACTAACAGTCTCTGTAATTGGACAAGTCATTGTTGTGCCAGGGGATGTATTTAACACAGGGCAGTCAGTGCAGTACAACAGGTATTGTGAAAATGAAGCGTGAGGAAAAGCAAAGTGTCTCTATCAGCCTTTGGATAGACTTCAGGGGCAGGTTGCATTGTGTTTTTAACAGGAATCTCTGTTGAGGACACATGTTAGAGCTTTGAGTTGACCAAAGGGCAATAGGATGTGACAGCACAGGCATTCTGTAACTAGAAGGGATTATGAGGGCACAAAGGTGCTTGTAAATTTTCACATCAGTGCCAGTTTAGTAAACCAGAGCTGCCGGCGATGTCAGGGTGAAGTCCCACAGTGATGGAGAAACGCACATCTGCATGGGAAAAGTCAAAGCGTGCACACACATACCAGGTGAAATGCTTCCATTTGGAGGTTGCTACACTTTCATGCTGAATTTCCTAACTGTCATTTGGACAGAATTATCTTCCCCAAATGTATGTTTTTATACTGTATGTACGATCTTTAGATATTATCTTGATACACAGGTTTCTCGTGCTTTGGCATTCAGCTCTTCTAGTCTACATCACCTTGCCCCACTTTAGTTCTATCCTTCCTTCTATTTGTCATTTTCCTAAAATGGCTCCAACCACTGAAAAGATTGTGGTTAAGTCTAAATTCCAGACTCCCAGAAAAAAAGTCTCATTTACGTAAATGTATGGGAAACACTAGTCACTGTCACTGTGTGGGATTCTACATGTGATGCTAATAGTGAATAATGTGTTGAGTGAGAGTGAAGTGTTTGTTTTTTCAACATCTGTATTCTTTTTGCTTGTGTGTCTTAAGACGTGCAAATCATTTCCAAGATAACCCTAAATCCCTGAGGCTTCCATTAAGTGGCTGTGGAGTTAGATTGTGATGAGACGCTCCTTTAGTTCCTCTAAAGCAGGGGTTTTCAAAGTCTGAGACTGGGCCTCCCCTCAGACAAAGCTTGGAAAAAGGTGCCCCCTCACCCCCACTTAGTTTACTTGCTTAGTTTTTCTCAATTCCTGGATGCCTATGGGATCATGTTTGTTATTTGATCCCATAGACACACCAAGATAGCCTAAGGCGTGTATTAGATTCCGACTCAGAAAAAGTGGGAAAAAACAGTAAAAGTCTCCAAAACAACTGTATATCTGAACTGTCTTTTTAACCAAATCACGCACATTTAGGCAATTCTGTGATCTCCTTTTGATAAATAATCTAATATTTTTTCAATTCCATTCACTGAGCCCTTAAACTGTCTAGATCCCTGTTGAGGAAGCCTGCCCACTTCGAAAACCTCTGGTCTAAAGCAAGGCCACTGAAAGCAAAGTCCACTTTACTGAGTATATACAACACAAGTCTCCTTCCCCTTGAGGTTCTTTTTGAAGTATTTCCTCAAATATGAAGGAAAGGAGGCAAGGGACAAGAAGAAGAGAAGGAGATCAGAGACTATTATTTCTCATACAAGGCAGGTATAGACACTCCCACTCTTCTGAACAGTATTTTTAAATATAACCAATTCTGGTTTCACACATTAGTTGGTTTAACATCTACAATTATAGGGGAACCACTGATTTTACACATTAAAGTCTGTTTTCAGTTCTTGTGGGGTACCTGCTGTACATTTGAAGAAGTTGTATAAAGCCTTTTGTGGCTCCAGAGGGAGCTGCGTGAATTCTGTCTGGGGCTGAAGACTACAAGTTTGAAAGTATCTGTGGGTGTGCAGTTATATAAAGAAGTGAGTTTTCAAGACTTCTGTAGCCCGCTCCTCATCTCAGCTTGTGGCTAATGGCTCACGGCAACATTAGCTGCTACTTTCATAACACACCCCAATGTCCGGCCAAGTTACAGTTTGAGTGATGTAGCCGCCAGGTTTTTAAAAGGAAGAAGACAGTGTATAGGAGCGCAATGCAAAATCAGCCAGACAAACAGATGTCCTACCTTGGAAATTTAAATGCAGATGTTGATAATGATGCAATTCCAGCTTTACACATTGCAAAGGTACCAACAGAAAGGTTAAAAACCCCAGTGGACAAACCAGCGTCTGCTCATATTAACAGAAATAAAATAAAAACAGCTTCAGTGGTCATTGTTAGCTCCCAGCAAGTGTGTGTGTGTGTGTGGGAGGGCGGGGGTTCTTGTAGTGCAGGCCAGACTGACTATGGGCAAAAGTCCAGGGATGTTTCCGCCTGAGAGGACAGGTGGAGGGTTTGCGTGTCTGCACACTGAAAGGATGTTGCCTACCAGAAGTCTAAAGGACTGACAAATGAGCTGTCAAATACAAACTGACAACTCACACTGTTCAAATTCATACGGTAAAGAAAAATAGCATTTGGCTGTCATGCATCACAAGTGAATACTAATGTTTTGCTAAACTGTGCTCTGAAACATCAAAGAGCGCCAGTTCCCAGGAGATGTAAAACACTGGCGTTTTTGTTCCTCACTCAGCAGATATGCTGTGTTCCAGAAATATTAAGTCAGACTTTTTTGACTTTTGACTTTGATAAATGTGGTGTAATGCCCCTTAAAACAGAAACACCAACCAGAAGACAAACTTGTCTCAGCCCTTAGGGTTTCAAGTTGCATTTATGTCACAAACATGGCCGCGCTTTCGGTCACATTATGTATTTTAACTTGTTTATAATCCTTAAACTACAGGATGACTTTTGCTATTGAATGGCATGACATATCAAAAATCAATTGTCAGTTACTGTATATGTTCTGTCCACAAGTGTCTGGGGTTGGATGGGCATTATTTTAGAAGGAGAACTTGCCATGGTCTTTCAATACAGTAAAACAAAGAAAGCAAGCTAAATAAGTCAGAATTTCTGAAGTAATTCTCATATTTTTAATTTACTGGAAGATGTATCTTTATGTGTCTGATGTAAAACTGTCCTTGAACAATGTCTGCATCAACAACTTAACACCCATCTGCTCATTTTAGCCACTGCAGGGCATACTGAGTCAAGGTTTGGCAAGATAAACACAGCACTGACACATTTTTTTCTCAAGTGTTAACAGTCTGCCTAATATTGCAGTGATTCATACCTTCATAGCACTAAATACCAGCTTTAAAAAAGGATGTGTGGTGTTGTAGTGATTACACTCTACAGGTTGACTATTTTCATCTGTCTCTGAATGTTGCATTAGTTACAGCTCTTGAAACATAAAGTCATGAAGTTGCCATGCCGTGTGATTAAAACCCACATTTTCACATTTTGTACCTCGATTTGTGGTTTTGTGCCTTTCACTGTATGCTTTGGCAAGTTTAATACTCAGGGGCTAAGCCAAATCAGAATCCCCACATTGAAAACCGTCTTAGTTCCACTTCTCAGTAGACTAAACTTTCATAAACTCAGCTGCTCTCTCTCTGGTCAAATGGCTCTTAGCACAGGATTTAACACAAACAATGTCTGAGAAACTAAGAGAATCATTAAATATGGAGCAGCAAAACTGCAAGAACATGAAATTGTGTAAACCTTTTTTTGACCACAATGCAAAATGCTGTGACAAACTTGTATTGGGAGGCACAATGCACGGCAGTTTGTCACCTCTGCTCGTTTGGAAACTGTTGTTCAGGGTGCTTAGAAATATCATCCAGGGATTTTCCATAAAAGAACAAACTAATCTATAAGGTACTCCCCTCTACCAAAGGCCTGTACAGTAAATTTGAAAATCTAATAATGTAAATCAAATATTGGGTCATTCATTGGGATTTCAAAACATTTTTACACACACACCTTAACTTGTCGGATCATACTAATTTCTTACAGTAACTGACATTTGCTATGCAAAATAGATAACCTTTGGTGAGATGTTTTATTTTCAACAATGCAATGGTGGATGGTTTAGGGGCTGTAATTACTGTGATTACATTATACTTTTTAGGATTACGATCCCCTACATTGCTCATATCAGTATTTGCTACCGGACTACATAATCCATAGTCATTTAAGGTCCATATTTTGGCAAATTCCAAAGTCTTCATCTACTAACCAAATCTATGTCAATAGTAATTTAAAACTCAACCACTAAAATTCAATCCAACGTATTTTTGAAATACAACACATCAGTCTGCAGTGGATTTCAGCCACTTTCACTGGGTGGTCTGGAACAGTAGATAAGACATGTGCCTTTGGTGTGGAAGACCTGGGTTCGATTCCCAGTGTGACATCATCGATGTGTCCCTGAGCACTTAATACCTAGTTGCTCAAGAGTGCGACCTCTGACATATATAGCATGTTGTAAGTCACTTAGGACAAAAAGCGACAGCGAAATGAGTAAATATTTCAGCTCATTGTTGCCGTTTAATGCCCATGTAGTTGAGTCCCATCCTCCCCTGATATAAAACACTGGTAGCTGTGAAACATGTTCAAACAGTGGAGAGTAAGACTAAACCAGTGGCTGATGAAGGGAGTCCAATATTTAGGAGCCCATGTCAGAGACTTTCCTGAGGAGGTGGTGGATCAAAGAGCCAAAACAGCAGTTATACCAGGACTACTATTTCACAGAGAGACCACTTAAATGCAGTGCTTGAAGTGTACTCAAGCACTGCTTAAGTACACACTGTACTCAAGTACTCACTGGTACATAGTACCAGCACTTCAACATTTTACTCTTTGGTGTACCATGACTTTTTCTTGCGCACCGGCAATTCTCACAAGCTGCTGGTATTCTTTTCTACCCTCTCCATATCAGGTTTCCTGAATGATTCATAATGACTCTAAATAAACTGCATTACCCAGGGGGCAATACATTACACTCCCATGTTCCTGTTTTTGCCTGCCTGTTTTTCTTTGTAGGCAACGTTACATAAACCTTAGAAAACCTGGATCCAAAAGGGTGCAAAGAACACAAACAAAGTCAGATGATGACACAGAGCTTCGAAATTAAAATCCTACCCTGCCCGGTGCTGATCGATTGTGTGACACACTAAAAGTATAGAGAAGAGAAGGTATCCAGGCAATTGCTAGAAATACAAGGATGTAAGGGCAACCTTATTGTGTGCCTTTTGTTTAAATATTATAAAAACATAAAAATTGTCGCTGATCAATGTTATCCAAGGAAGGTTAAGTCAAGGGCAACTGGACTTGGATGAAGATACTTGAAGACGTTTCATCTAGTAACATCTAGTTATAAGTAACTGGAGTTGGCTATAAATATCTATAACCAACTCCAGTTATCCTTGATTTAACCTTTTTTTCATTTGGTTAAATTTTCTTTTTTGCTGCACATGTAACATCTCTCACTCTGGGCTCTTCTCATATATGGCATTATTGCACACCTATTAACTTTATCTACAGTGTGTGGCATACTCCTGCTTATTCTCTCTTCCTTGGGCTCAGATGTGGGAGATTTCATCACAGATGTGTCCAGGTCCAATTTAAGTATAAGGCAGAAGTGAAATCTTCCTTGTGTAGTTTCATCTAGTTGACGCCCCACGTCATCTTGCTGTCTTTGCAGTATGTCTCAATGTCTATGCTACAATTTAAACATGCTGTATTTCTTTAATCAAGCTATGTCTTCATCTGTTGTTGAGTGTAAAAGTAACTATTAAATGACTGACAACCAGTTGAAAAATAAACATTTCAGTAATTAATCACAAAGGACATTTAATATTAAGATTTTTTTGCAAGACGGCAATGTATCTATTACAGTTTACTGCTTTTGTGCAGAGCTCCCCTGTGGTCCAAATTAGCCATTGGAGACTTCCCATCATTCAGACATGCAGGGTAGGCTATTTGCTGCCATGGAACAGAAACCACACATCGGCTGCATTTAGAGCTGGAAAACCAACAGGGTACCAAAGTCTGCGCCTGCACTCAGGTTAAAAATACTCAAGTCGCCCACTTGAACTTGAATGATGCAAGCGTTCAACTATAGAGTAGCACACATCAAGCAGCAATGCAGTGCAAAAATGATAAAATGACAAAACACACCAGAAGATGACAGCTTAATAAGTGGCTTACCCCAGAGACAAAAAGTCAATTTTTCCATATCTATGCTTTTCACTTCTTATCATTCTCTTTTAATAAATAATTGTAAATCCAATGTTGTAGCCCTGCAGAAATGTAATTTAAGGGCATGGAGTATGGGTGAAAACCACTGATATGCAGCTTTGCTATCTCACAGCCTCACCATAATAGGCTGGCTGCCTCAGTTTTGAAATACTTCTTTAATATCCACATCTACCTGGTTGTGGGCACGTTTCAGTTTCAGCTCTAGAACGGCTTTGGCTATGACTGATTTCATCAGCAGCTCTTTGAATTTCTCGAGCTCCTGCTCAGCATGAAGCTTTCTAGTTGCCTCAAAGTCTTAAACCACTTCAGCTAACATGGAGATAGGCTGCAGGAAAAACTCACAGTGAACAATCATCTCCTATTCTTTCTATCTCTAGTACAGGGAATGAGATTATAGTTAAATGTTTGTCTTCTCTTTTTATTAGTGTTGTCATCTGTTATTTCAGCATCTATCTGGCTTGACCCTAAAGAAATGAATTTGTTGAAAGTTCATTTCAACAATGTTCTGAAATTTAAGAATACATATGGTCAGGAACAAAACAACTTAATAAAAAGCAGGCACATGGAAACAGAGAACAGATCAGCTTTTGCAGACATGAGTCAAGGTCAGATAAAAAGGTTCAGGATGTGATGAGATGAGGTTTGTAACAGAGAGGAATATTTCAATTAACAATTAAAAACGACCTCTTTCTAATAAAAAAAGAAGAAACAAACATTAGGCAGTTAATTGAAGTGATCTAAAGCAGAGATTATACTGTGTAGCCTATGTATCTTACAACAAACATTAGGCAGTTAATTGAAGTGATCTAAAGCAGAGATTATACTGTGTAGCCTATGTATCTTACAACTTCTGTTTTTGAGTTTATGACTATATGAGTATAAATGATATATATGTGGAAGTTTAGGGCATTGCATTCAACTTAGCAGTAAAAGAGTGCATTATTAACAAATTGACAAAGGTAATGCTGACTTACAAGCAAGCTGACAAAAGATCTCATCTCACTTGTATTTAAAAAAAAAACTTTTAGTTTTGATAAAGTTTGGTTAAATAGTATTTTTTTTATCCAAAGCCTCATACAGCATTCATCCACGTGGAAACAATCCAAAGATTATAAGACATGTACACCAACTTCATCAAAAATCCTCAACTACTTCAAGTACATTCAGGCATTCAGGCAAATAAATAAATAAATAAATAATTCAGGCAAATAAATAAATAAACAAATAACCCAAGCAGACAGCACAGTCAAGCAGGGAAATGCTTATTTAAATAAGTGAAGTACTCCTAAGCTAATTCTAGCAGTCTTTGAAGAAAGTTGAATAACACACCTAACACACCGAATTTCAAACGTGAAGTTTCTGACTTCACATTAGCCTAGCAATAGCCTAGCGCCTAGCCCCAGTTTGGAATATTTATTATCCCGTCCGGACAAAGGATGTTCTTACTTAAGGTAAGTGTGGTCAAACGACTTGTAGATTGTTTTTCAGAGCTGGGGATTGCATCTAACAATAGTTGGAAATATCCTCAACTTTAAAAACGACGTCTTTGACGTTATTAGCATCTGGAGAAGCTGTAACGTTAGCTAAATGTTGAGCGCTAGCGAGCACAAACCTGACAAAAAAAAGCAAAACAAAAGTAAGTTAACACAGCACCAAGAATGTGACTTTTAAAAAGATATTTAACTAGCAAACTGTGTTGGGAAAAAATAAGTTATGCAATTATTTATTGTGTTGTAAATTTGTATTCAGATAAAAATGTGGAGATTTGTTTCCACTTTAAATATACTTTTTCCCCTGGTGATTAAAAAAGCCTAATCAGCCTCCTGTAATTCTGTGTTGATAAACACAGTCAGGTCACGCTATATACTGTCATAGCAGTAAAAGCACAGGTGTAATTAATATCAAACTAATTAGCTAATTCGTCAGTCCTGGGGTCATGATATTGAGCACTGAGACTATGGAGGGAACCAAAATCAATGTTTTTAGTTAACCTGTGCTTTTCCTGCCCTGACAAGTCAAATACTACTAAGGCCTATGCCACAAGTAAATAATTTTGATATTTATTATCGAGTAACACACCTGTATGTGCGCTGCAAAATAATTTAGCTTTTAAAGAATTCGTTATGGTTTATTAAGTAAGAAATAACACTGGGTGGAAAAAGGGCAATACATAATAAGTTCCTATTATAGAGAACATGCTTATCTGCAAACATCTGTAGCGAATTGGCTAGCTTACAAGAAAGTTATGTAGCCTACTTTGCATCGCCTACATTTGACAAATATGTACTGACATTCGGGCAGATGTGCCTCATTTGCTGCTGTTCATTTTTGTCCTGCATGGCTCTGTCTGCCTGGGACATCTGCAGTTCAAGGATTTGTTGCTCATTTAGTCATTATGGTGAAAAATCCAAACTGGAAAGGTTGATAAAGTAGCCGGCTCTTCTACTGAAAATAATATATATTTTTTTAAATTCTCAGGAAGTAACCTCCAGACCATATATACATAGCTATTCTACTCAGTCATTAACTTGGACCCATGTACTTGATTTAAGTAAATGCAAAAATAAACAGACTACACATTGAACTTTATGTGGTGTGGCGTAGACCCCAACCCATAGAAAGAGTAGACTATCATGGAGGTATAGTCACACAGATGGTTACGAGTAACCACTTCCAGTTGCTGGAGAGCAGAAGGGCCAAGCAGCCAAGTGAAGCCTTGATAATGTGGGGCTGGAAAGCTTCTTGATTTATGCAGTGGTGTCGATGGTCCAAATGTATCCTCCTGCAATATTTATTAGACATGCACAGCATCACTCTGAATTCTGAATGCAATTGTGGTGGGTGGACAGAACACTATGCATTGCATTGCATAATACAGGGCTGTCATATACACATAATGGAGGATGGCAGTGTGATTATTTGCATCATTTCCATAAGATCATAATTTTGCACATTCTGTACATTTAAGATGTAGTCTGATGAACACCCTGTCCTGGGGTGGGGATGGGTGGGGGTTTTGCTTCTGCTGTGCTGGCAGCAGCGTCAGACAGCTCCTGCATTAAAATAGACTTATGTATATTGATGTCTTGTCAAAGTATAGTTATGTTCACTAACACATCAGCTTCCCTTCCTCTGAGTGAGCTGGTTTCTCAACTAGAACGGACTGCACATCGTTCAGTCAGAATAATATGTCCTGTGCCATTGCCTACCTACTGTGTGTTACTACATATTTTGTTGGATATAATATTATGTTAAAAGAAGTTTTACAGCAAATGCAGAAAGATCTAAATACCAGTGTTTTCAACTACTTGCCATAGTTGTTATTTAAATAGAAACTAAACTACAATTATAACTATACTGTGACTCTAAAACTTGGAATAGATGAGGGTCGGTTTGCTACAGATTAGAGCAGGCAAATGTTACCACACTGAAACTTCCCAATATTTAGCTCAGGCTGAAGTTAATTTCCCAACATTGTCTGCTGTAAGTGACTCATGCAAATAGACACTGACTAGTTGGGGGTTGTACGTTAGCCTTGTGTATCCAACTGTATATTTTCCATGACTCCACAGACTGTTACAACATTTCCTTCTTTCTGAAGGTAAACTCAATTGAGATTGCTGTTTTTAAAAATATATATTCAACCAATAAATTATCCATCCATCCATCCATCCATCCATCCATCCATCCATCCATCCATCCATCCATCTGTTGTCAACCGCTTATCCTGCATACAGGATCACGGGGGGCTGGAGCCAATCCCAGCTGACATCGGGTGGAAGGCAGGGTTCACCCTGGACAGATCGCCAATCCATCGCAGGGCCCAATTAAATTATCTTGTTTTTTATATTTTGTTCTTATCCCAGATTTGCAGATGTTCTCCACTCAGTCAAATTCTACACCAATGTCTCAGAGTGTGGCTAAGGAACAGGGAAGGGCAATTACAGGTAGGAGGAAATTTTCATTTTTTATTGATGTGAACACCTGTTTCCTAAACTGGGACTCCTGTTCAGCATTACTGTTGTCAAAGATGCAGTTTAAAGGATGCATTTCATTGTCTCCAGTAGAGGGCACTGTGGGTATTCATTATGGACAGACATGTCATGTGTCCCTGTGTGCCCCCCCCCCCCACTGATTACAATGTTTGAGCAAAGCTGTTGTGTTTGGTTGACTTTGTGGCACAGTAAATAAGCTACAGGGTAGCATTAGAGGCTTTTTTTCTCTCTTTACTTACTTCTGCTGTTCCCTCTGCACCTGTAAGGACAGCAAAACGCACAAAATTAAAATACATGACATTTCTTATTGATCTAACAAACCTTTCCAGCAGATTAGAAGCTTGGGATCCTACTGCTAGATGCAGATGCATGTCTAAGCCTAAAAGCAGGTGTTTATTTATTCCTTGATATATTCATGGGGACATTGAGTCTTCACTGGGGTATTGATTCAGACATGTAAACTTAAATATCTCATGACTCATGCTACTGCATTTTTCAGAGGATATGCAGTAATGTGCCATGCAAGCATAGATACAAACATCAATATAGACCAAATGTGCAAAATTCTGTTTTGAATTGATACGTCAGAGAACACGGATTATTTGAAATCTTGCAGGTGAGTCTCCACTCCACTACCACTTTCATCATCCCGTCTCTATAATGCTGTCTGTCTGAATGTGAGACGGGCACAGTTATATTAATGGATCCTCCTTTGGATCCTTTGTGTATAGTCATTTCTGATTTATCTTTCTCTTTACCCACCTTTTTTCTTTCTACATACACCCTACCACCCCTTACTCTTCTCCTATTGCACATGAATACACACGTACTCTTATTTGTTATAATTGGTGTCCCTTCCAGTCTCCTTATCTGTCATTTCCTATATGTATAATCCTACCTGTGATTATAGAAATAGAGTTTTGCTCTCTAAATTAAATGCTTTTGCAGAGGCTTGTTGATTAAAAAGTCATTCTGATGGGGACAGTCGTGCAGAATCAGTTCTGCTCCTGGCTGTAGAACATTGTTTATTAAACACTCAAAATTATCGGCAGGCAGTAATAAGACATTGGATTTACTTGGCACGTTCATTTAAATGAAATGGTTTATCTATGTGAGACGTTATTTGTGGGTAAACTGACATCGCTGTTAATTGTCCTCTTTACTGTAGTTAAATCTTGAGAGAAAAATATTAATAAACATTAATATTTAGTTATTTTTACATTAGGGCAGCCTCCTTAGACAATATTAAATATTGTAAATATGAGTATTCACTGGGTTTCACATATTACATTATACTGCCTTTTATTTTCTCACTGATTCGCCCAGCTTTTTGATGATGCTTTTTGAAATTTAAGACATCTGTCTTCACTTATGTCAGCCTTGTTGAACTCTCAAAGGGAATCACAATGGAAAACAAATTTACAAGAATAAGATATCTTTAAGATTGGTGTACTGATTGTTGTATTCGTTCACCACAGTACTCTGTGACACATGGCCTTGTGAGCTGCTGTGAGCTTCAGAAGAGCTTTCCTCTCTCCATTCCCCTTGCAAGTGCAAGTTTGTACGCTAGTGCAGGATGTAAGCCCAGCAAAGGGCTTGACCAGTTGTGTATGTTGACACTCACAATATAAGCCAGAGCTTAATGGTGGGTACACCCTCCACCAAGTGTACAGATTCATGCTTAGAAGATTTTAGCGTCAGATAAATTCTTAGAAATTATCTTTTCAAAAGCCAATTGCTTATGCTGGCAGCCTTGTAATAACCCATAATTTTAAAATGGGTGTCTTCTTTTTCTTTTTAACTGATTCATTGAAAGGGGTTTTAAATTGTATCAGAAGCAGAACTGTATGGAGTAATTGTCATTGTGAAGACTAAGTGACTAATATTTGTGACCAAGTAACTAATATTTGTGTTCATGAAAAACAGATTACAACTGCAGGTATTATGATAAAAATAGTGTTCAGTCTACCTTATAATTTTAATTATGATTGCATTTTAGTTTAGTTTTTTTTATATCCAGGATGTATTTAATAACCAATTAAAAATGTGTAACTTAACAGTATAACATAAGTCAGTAGTCTTTGGGTTTTGTTGTAACACTGATAAATAACTTTTGGAAGGAGGGCCAATAAAAATTGTCTTGGTGCCAGTTGCAAAAAAAGTTCATGATTAATAATAATTCATGAGACACGTGACAAAAGTGCTCACAGTGTTCCTTAAACAATGGAAAGAGTCCACTGTGATGTTTTTAAAAACATTTTTGTACCATTACAATATAAGCTTGGTAACATTCAAAGATAGCTTGTTCCTTGTAAGTGCAAAACATTTCTCTTAGTTTGTGAGTACAGCTCCAGTATTACTGTGAACTAAAAGTGCCTATTTTGCTTCTTGTCATGTCATCTCCCCTGCTAAATTGAATTTATTTAATTCTGATCTAATTTAGAGTGATTCCAGGCCATCGACCACATTTACAGTATATATGGCCCTTGTAGTCCAGATTCTGGGTGCTCAAGTTTCATTGTGTGAAATATCAGACATCAGTCTTGATGGGACAAAATAACCCTAGGACTTGTAGTGAAGCATGGCCAGAGTGGTAGGAAGAGGTGGTTGGCAGACTCAGACATCTTAAATTCCTAGAGGTGAAGATTGATTTACAGTGCTCTGCAGTACACGTATAATCCAGGCCACTTAACAAAAAAAAAAAGACGTAGGAAAATGACTCATGTGACATGTTTTTAGCAGTATAACCTCACCTCTCCCTTTAGGAGCAAAAATCCCACTCATGCCTAGACTGCGTCAGCCAGTACCATACCAAAGCAGGTTGAGCTGCACATTAACCTTAATACAAGGAAATCAATTAACATTTTTCAATTGATTTACAAGCTCATTTCCTCACAAAGTGACTGTAGAAAAGGTCAGAGATCCTAACACATTACTTAAAAAGGCATAAAAACAAACAAAAAAAACATTCCTACAAAAGGAAAACTTTTCTCTTGGCTTGGCCCAGTGATGTCGTTCACGACCTCCCCAATACCATAAAACAGGAAATGCTGGACGGGCCCCTGCCCAAACAATAGTCCAACTTGGTGGTGCTGAATAAAGAAACAAACAGAGGTAAGTATTAACACAGAAAGAAACTAGTGATGGGCGGTCAAAGCCTCCTGAAGTTTTTGAGGCTTGTTCCCGATTGCGGTGAAAAAATATTTCAAAGCATCAAAGAAAAACTCGGCACAATGACATCTAGTGGTTTGTAAAATTATAGTAACCATGAACCTGACACTGCGGAGAAACAATGCATACAACGCCTCATTTATTTCAGTTTCAATACACTATGTACATTAAAAGCCTAAGAATGTTGTGAGTTCATTTTGATCTTTGCATACTCATTAAAGTGCTGCAAAGAATATGTAGCCTACATGTTGCTACCTGCCAAAATGTGTAAATGTTTTAAAAGAAAGTTATTATCTGCCATGACAGCAAACAGTACAAAGGCAGTCTAAGATACAATTGATACTTGTGATGACAAGTGCCGTCAAGCTCATTAACTTGGTGGGCACGACTAAGTTAATGACGACGAATCAATGCCAAAACTTTGAATCGGTTAAATTATTTCCAGTGTCTCAGTGACGTACAAAGATTTGGGCTTCATCAGTCACATGGAAATGGCAATTTGATACAAGCTCCAACTCACTGTTTCAAACCAGTGTGCTTTGCGAAAGTGAAATTAGCTTTTGCGTCTCGATATCACACATCCCATCCCTCACTCATGGCTGTGTGTTTAGTTTCACTTACTCATATTCTTCGATGGGAGCAGAAACATAATGCTAATACAAACAACCCGGGAGTAATGCAATGTTACAAAAGAAATGGTAAATTATAAAAGATATAAAATAATATGGTGGAATGTGTATGATGAACCTGTAAGGGACAAATGGTGAGCAAAGGAAAGTTCTCAGCCATTTTGTCACAGACTTTACAGTTAAAGTACTGCAGTTAACTTCATACTTCATACATTTTTTCAGACAGAAAAAAGGTGGGATAAAAGTCCCATGGTTCTGAGCTAAAACTGACTTAAAATGTCAAACTGAGAAATGCAACTCAGTGAGCATTTAAGACTGGTTCTGCAATAGCATGAGTCACATAGGACCAAAGGCTTTGTTGAATCAAATACTGTTCAGCAATAGTGCTATCAGCTTCACAGCTTTAAAACGTCTTCAGCTGGACAGAGAACACTGACAAAAACCCTGCACTTTGCCAAGAGCAGATATTCACTTAGTAGAGTACTGTACTAAACACTTCAAGCATTACAATCATTGATTTGTGTGTGTGTGTGTGTGCGTGCATGCGTGTTAAATTTGTTTGCTGCGCTATTATGAAGGCAGTGTGTTATAAGCAGGAGAGGTGAAAGCGTGGCACTCCAGAATCCTCTGGGAGCCATTAATGGCATCGCTGATGCAGTAAATAGATTCAATGTAGAAAATGATACCCTTGAATAATTAATTAGATGAGTTTTAAATCAACAGCAAACACTGACTATACAAAGGGAGCAGGTAAAATTCCCAGTGTTCTTTGAGAATGCTGTTAGAAGTTTGTGAAACTTAAAGATAATCGATAATAAGCTGAGGGTATGTGGTTAAACTTAATGATACAATTAAAAAGATTTAAAATCTATAATTCATGTTTCTACTGCATTTGTTTCAAATTAAATGGCCATATCCATTTACCAAACTAAGCTCCATGTGCATTTAAAGTTACATTTTGGAGTTATAAGAAATAAACAAATTAAACATTGCTGAAAATTGAATAATTATCTAAAACATAATGTGTACATTGTAGTTTCCCAGACAACAAGAAAGGTTTAATCTTTAATTGCATATAACAGTCATGTAAATGTTATCATTAACATGACATCCACTGACGCTTTGCTTCAAACAGGAAATTTCTGTACGCTTCAGTGGGGTAAAGACTAAGCACAAAACTAGTAACAAAAGTGTTGGTTCAGTAAGAACTTCTGTAAAAACCACAGCAATATAGTCACTGTTCACACATTGTACTTTGTAGTGTATATTGACTCAAAGTCCTGAGTTACACCTTGATAAATGTCAGAATAAGCCCTTTTCACAGTAGACATTTTGAGTTGTAATAGTAGGAAAAACACAGGTGGTACAAATAACAGAATTCACAATGATTAACGATGTCCCAGTAAGCCGTGACAGTGAGCCATGCACAGTATCAGGACCCTGAAACTAAAACAGCTAAATGTAATTCAGCCATGTTTATTTTATTTACACCTGTGCTTTTCCACTGTGATATGTAAAAATGACCTCCTTATTGAAGACCTATACAGTGTCTAATTAAAAGTTATAAGTAATAAAATTTTCTCTTCGGTGGCCAAGAGAGCTCAACGTACTGTCATAGAAAACATTCACCTATTTGATCACACATACGTGACATAAAGAAATGTGCTGCAAATCCAGGTACTCTAAGCAAAGAAAGGAGCCCTAGCTGTAAAGAACAAAACAGTCCCAGTAGACAGCGAACATACTCAAGTCTTTGAGCCAGAGTACAAGTCAAGTCTCTAGTCACTGAGCTAGAGTCCAAGCGAAGTCTCAAGTCTTTGAGTCAGAGTCCAAGTCAAGTCTCAAGTCACTTGTGGTTATAATGAGTGTTGTATCACCTGCTGCGTCAAACCAGGCTGCTTATAAAAGTGCATAGCTATAAGGAATTCTGTAACTGTGACCTGTTTGTGCTCTGTCAGACAGAGCACAAACAGGTAATGTGTACTGCACTGCAATGACAGCTTATAAACTACTGTAAGTTAACACGTCCACCAGACTCTCAAACCAGTCTAACGTTATAACTCAATGAAACTGTAACGTTGCATGATCAACAATAAACCTGTAACATGTTTTTCACTTATAGATCACAGCCATGTAATGTGCAATGCCATTAATGACAGCTTATTAACTACTGTAAGTCAACACACCCTGCAGACTCTCAAACCAGTGTCATGTTAGCTAAATAAAACTGTAACTTTACATGATGTAGTGTGCAATATAATTAATGACAGCTTATAAACTACTGCAACTCAACCCCTCAGACTCTCAACCTCCGTTAATATTTAACGCTGGACATAAATGATTACGTTAATCGACCACCACAAGTTTGGCAAGTAACAAACGCTCATTCATCTGAGCTAAACATGTTTACTAACCTCAGGTTACTAACCTATTTTGCTTTCAGTGCGTCTTTTGTTTGGGTCTTGTTGTATGAAGTTTTAAAGCCAAAGCTTATAATAAATGGCTCAGCAGCTGGTGGGGTGATCAACTTGTTTGTTGTCGTCTCACGTGTGACCGTGCGTAGCTGATACTACGTGTTACGTAGGAGGTAGGTTACAGGTGACGCAGGAAGTGTAAAACAGCAAGCTCATCAGACGTTTCCTAAATGTAAACATTGTCCCGCATCTCGAGTCCGAGTCAAGTCTAGTCTTTTGAGGACGAGTCTCAAGTCACTGTGTGTGGGACTTAAGTCAGACTGGAGTCCAAAACTCTTAAAAACCTGTAGAAATCAAGTTTGCAAGTACAAGCGGCTGTTACATTTGATTTCAACTTCGATTACAGAAAATCACTGTAAACATACGCGAGGAGTTAGACAACACAAATATTTGAAACAGGTCAGTCAATATGTTTTCAACTATGCCACATGTTTTTAAAATGATATCCAGCTAAGGATTTTAATTACTTATTTATAACAGTAAACAGTAAAGTGAGCATCTTCAATTTCAATTTTTTAAGTTACATAAGTGCCACACATTAGATTTTAAAAAGAAAAGGAGCACAATCCAGAAGTGCATAGCATGGTTGATAGTAATATAAAAGCTGAAACATGTAAAACTACTGTTGTTGTTTTTTCTTTTAAGAATGTCTTATATTTCAACATCATTTACCCTTGAACAGTTGAAGTCTTTATTCTTCAGCACTTTAGAAAGCCTTGGAAATGAGTGGTTACATATTGAAAACTCATTAGTATTCACCTATTGAGTTAGTTTAATATATCTTTTTAGATTTAACTACCCAGATAACTAAAATATATCTAGACATATAATCAGTCTGTATTTGTTAGAACGGAGAAAGACAGTAAGTCATTGACTTTTACCATCAAGCAGAGACAGTCAGTCCCCTTTGGAGATGTTGCTTTGTTCCTTCCCTCTGTTCATGATTCTCTGGAGAAAAGTTTTTTTTCCTAAAAAGAAAAGAAAAGTAATCTTCCCAAAACCAGGTCCCAACGTTTGAGGACAGGAGGGTCCAGTGGGGTTGGGGATTGAATGAAGAAAACGACTGGACTGACTGATTCTTTTCTAACCAGCAGCTTGAGAAACAGTTGTAATCTTTGTGAGATGTCTTTGTTGAATATTGAATAGTGAGTAAGTGGTGGTATGTTTATTAATGACTTATGAGGATAGTCAGTTTGATAATATCCTGTGAGGCAGTCACATTTACTCACACAGTAGTATGTTTGGTGCTTTATGCTGTATGAATGTGGATAACAAGATGCTATTAGTGATAATTTACACGAAACATTTACAAGAATATGTAATACATCTGACTCTAAAATGTACAGACGAAGGTGCATTATTTTTTATGTTGTAGAGCTATTTGTCTTTTGTCTGACTTGGAGTGCTTCACTGTGCATATTGGTGCATTTGCAGATAATATAAGCAATGGAAAATCACAACATGACTAGATATTGCTTGATCAGAGAGAAGAGAATGTCCACAATTTAAAGTTGTGTTTCACTTACTTGTATTGGCAGCATCTTGAATCATTAGTGTTACTACTGTGCCAAGGGTCCAGAGAATGTTGCACTGTAAATGCAGTCCACCCATTTGTGCAAAATTTGCCTCTTTTTAAAATGGATGTAATTCCAGAGGGTAATACCCGAGCATTGGTGGAGATGATACCCTTCTCCCAGCAATCATAGCACTTATTCTGAAGGGACAAGGTCTTCTTGCACAGTTTTCATGTCAGTTTTCTAAAATTTTATCTTTATTTTCTAAGATGTTACATTTATCTGGTAGAGTTTGTGTTGTGAACTGTCAGTGAATTGGGCACAATATTTAAGTGCATGGAGTATTTTATCTGGGATTTTTGTCAGCAACGGGCAGAAAGGGTTTTGTTGTACCTAAGTGGTGAGCTTACTGTCTCAGCTTCAAAATATTAACAGTTGCTGTTACTGTTACTGGTAACCAAACCAACAATGCATCACTTTCGCTCTTGTTTTGTCTAATGGGATGCTCAAGCAGCCCACAAAGTAAATGGTGCCCCAAATGGCTGGTCCGACTATACTCTGCCCTGTTTGTCACTCTTGAGGAGAAAATGCTGTACTACATGGTTGTCATGACTTTGCCAGTGATTGACATCCTGTCACTTTTCCAGTTGCTCATCCTCAAAGTGAAGAGAGAGCAGACGACCATTGAGTTGAGTTCAGTGGAGCGACAGCTCTGCAGAGTTGTGTAATTGTGAATCCTTGACATTTCATAAAATTCTGAAGCAGCGATGGCAATCATTTTGGAGCGACATGTTGTTGCATTTTACCCAAAGACAAGGTCAAAATTATAGCCAGACAATGCTGTATTTTTAGAAGTTGCAGGGCTGCAACGTTAATCTTTGCGGGCAATTGCACCCTGTTAAAGTTTGTCCGCTTAAGTGTTTGTTTTTGCCACTGACAGGCACAGAATGTTATTGTTTTTGAATGTTTGCTGTCATGTTTGAAGTCATTAAAACAATTTTTTATAACCACTCCACTCCAGATTTCGTGTGAGCAAATTTTAGTTTTGACAAGTTTGTTAGGACATCTAATTTGTGCATGAAACAGTTGTTTCAACGCAGTAATGAGGTACCATGTTCACCTGTAGAAACAATAGTATGTATAAACACCATGCAGCTGTCACACCGTCCAGGAAGTAGGGCTGGGTATCGAGTTCAATACTTTTTAGGCACCGACCGAATTGCTTCAATACCATCAAGTATCAAAAAATGCCTTGTGTTTCGGTACCAAAGTTCGATACCTAAAGTTTCTTGTTAACGCCAATGAGCCAATAAGTATGCAGCATTCTTGATGTGCCCACATCTAAAAGTGATTGTAATTGGCTGTGGCGATGTAAACACTAGCTCACGCCGGTTAAGCACAGAGACGTGGCTCGTGGATGTAAAAGACGTGGAGAAAATCAAAAGTGTGGCTTGATGCAACAGCACGCGATGCAATATTTGCATAATTGCTGCTAAGAGTGGCGACACGACAAACCTGGTGAAGACTTTGACTGTGCGTGGAATAAACTTAAGAGCAGAAAGTCGCTCCTTCTTTGTTGCAACAAGACAGAGCCGGTGCATCATTGTCTCAGCGCCCTGCTGCCACCGAGCCTGCTTCAACACGCCCACCGTACGAGCAGCGTTGGGCAGCAGCGTCGCTACAAGTAGCACCATTACTAGTTTAACTACATTTCTCAGTAGCTTGGTGGCAGCGTCGCTGTTTTCTGAATCAAATCATAGCTCTTTTATTGACAGAGTAGCACGGTAGCTTCTACACACACTACATATTTCTAAGTGTTTCTGAAAGATCAGTTAAGTGACGCCACCGCCACACACGGACCTGTATGTGCAGCTGGCGGAAGCGCTTCCGTGTGATAGTGACATCACTTACCGATATTTGGGCTGATGTCTGCGACTTTGCTGCAGTGGATTAAAGAGTTTACTTTCTATTGTGATAGTTGTCGCCTGGCCACCTATTCCTCTAGTGAGGAGGAAACTTTGATATGTAGAGGCAGAAACTTGTTTCCATGAGATGAGATGAGAGATTTCTCTAGCTTTGTCTCAGGCCTGTTGCCATGAATGTTTAGGTTGCAATGGTGCCAGAGCACAAATTCACACATAAACAATAAAAATATATAATTAATAAACAATGAAATGACATTATAAAAACTAAATAAAGAGGAATAAAAACAACAAAAACACAATATAGGCCGATGTTACATTGAAAATATGTCCTGGTTTTGACAAGCAGTAGCATTTTTCAAAGGAACAATTATTAAAATAAACTATTAATGATAATAAGGTGATAATTACGTTACTTTATACAAACAACAATGGTTCTCCGTTTGTTGAGAAAATATACTTTATTAGTATAAAATTGGTATAGAAAAAAGTATCGTTCAGGAACCGGTATCGAAGTTGAGGTATCAATATCGAAAATCTTTGAACGATACCCTACCAGGAAGGAGATGCGTTATGTCTTTGGTGTGAAACTATGGTTTGCAACTGCACATGGGGACAAAGCTCTTGCACTTTAGAGAATTGTCCTTTGGTCTGATGAAACAAAATTTTTACTGTTCGGCTGCAAGAGGGACTGGTGTACAAAATAGATGGTATCATGAGGAAGGAACATTGTGCATTTAAAAAGCAACATCTCAAGACACCGAGAAAGTTAAAGCTTAGCCGTAGTTTAATGAGTTCCCACCACTCAAAAAGCAAAGCACAAAAAGCTGACGGATTTAACTGAAAAGATTTGAATAAAAATGTAGAGATGTTATATATATGGAACTTAAATCAGTAAAAGGGGACGTCACTGTAATTTACACAACGTACATCAATACCAATTTCACTAAGGTTTTGTCACCGTAGATCAGCCATAGATGTGGGGTTTAGAATAGACAACTTAACACTGTCCCCTAATTAACAAAAGATCCACTCAGTAATTAGTGAATTTTATGATACTTTCACATTTAAACACTGTCATTTCACATATGTTTTGGGAGGTCCTTTGTGACCTGTTACTAAGCAGCTTGGAGAATGGTTGGAGTTGGACTTTGCATCATGTTTGGCACTTCCAGTAATTTGTTTTCAGTCATTTCCTTTCCAGGAAAGTACATGGAAAGCAAATGCTTGATTATATTTTCAGCTTGTCTCTCTTTGCATATATTTATAGAAATTTAAGCCGAGTCTTGCATGGGGCAATGTAATTCATCAAATCCATCATTTCATTACTGTGGACAGACATGAAAATATTAATTATCTGGGTGTTATAATTTTGTGAAACTAATTATATAGAAAGAACATGGTCTTTCAGTCTATTTGGGATGATAAGAGGTAAAGTCCTGACTGCTACTGCTCAGCTAGTTCAGGGTAATTTTGGAGCATTATGGAGAAATTCAAATCGAGTGAGATTAAAAAATCATTATCACTGTTTAATGAACATCCATTGTCATTGTGTGATTTTAATATTTATACATTGCAGCAGTAATAAACAAACACTAAGAAGATTACAGATTATTTTTCTCTATTTTGCTGCCTTGTCTAACAGAGCATGTTATAGTGTATGTCCATAATCACTGATGGCTTGACATTATTGAATAAAGAATATAATGGAATGTAAAAAATGAAGCTGCACATCCTGTCTATGCACAGATATGCTGTGTTTGTCAGTAATGCTTCCGATAACAAGAAAACGTGATAATCATGTTAGTGAATGAACTGATATCTGTAATGGCATGCATATGTGGCAGCAGGAGAGCTACAAATAATATTAATAATTGAACTTTTTAAGTGAAATGATTTATCATAGACTTTTAACTTGTTTTAAAAGACAGCTTTGGTCTAAGAGAAAGTTTGTCTCTGAACAGAATTGACATGCCATCTAGATGTTAGTGGACTGCTCAGTTAGTGTTTGTAGACAAGAGAGTTAAATCCCTGATCTGTGATGACACTGCGAGATAGCCTTGGGCTTTATCAGGAACAATTAGAGGGAGACTGATTTTTTTTTAACTCAATTGGCAACTCTGAAATGAGTGCAGCAGAAAGTGTATTTTCACAAATCCAGGGTTAACATACCAAGATAAATTGCTTGAATTGTTAGTGAATTATTTAAGACGCAATTTTTCAGTTTAAATATTGCTTGCTTTGAAGTAAACTGTAAAATGTCATTATGGAAGCCTTTGGGGAATTTCAAAGTAATTTCAACAAAACATTGTGCTATGGACATTGAAGTAATGTTGTAAAATTGCATTGCAACAATGGCCAGTGATGTAGGCAGCATCCCTTTTTTATTGCAAAAATTCAATTTCAGATGTATGTTTTAGGCAGAGCTTTATAGCAACAAAATAATAGAACAAAGATGAATATTAGGAAGGTGTTGGAAAGACATGGTAAATCAATCTGTATCCTGATACTGATTATGATACTTTATCCTGATATGAATACTGTTAACAGTCATTCCAGCTTGAACACGGTTTCTGTTAAAATGGTTTTCTTTATTCATCATTTTTTGGCCTGTGCGTCCACTGCAAAGATGATAGACTTGCTGAGAGACAGAGACCTGGAAATTAAATTGTAGGCATGAGTTAAACTCTGAGGTATTAATTTAAGCCGCTTATGCTTAGCAGGTCTATATGTACAATATGTGAAGCTAACCCATACAAAACATGAGATGCAAAATGTAGTCTTCTCTGTCTTCTTTACATTTGACACAAGTTGGTTAGCATCTCAACAGCACTTACATCTCAACTTCAAAATGCAGCGCCATAATAATTCAATAGTCCAAAAATGACTCATCATCAGTGGGGTTGATAAAGCACTTTACATTGTTAACTGATAGCATGTTAATGCAGGATCTCAAACAGTAAGTGCTTCCCACTAAAACATCTGTTTTTCCAGTGTTTACATAGTACTGCCACTGACTCTGTTTTTGATGCAGGAGTGCTGTCACTGTTACTGCTCCCATTTGTTGCTATTGCCTGAGCTGACAATTTAACTTTCGGACTGGGCACTTATTCTGACTATACCAACCACAGGAACCATACAGTGGAAAACTACTACTTCTGCTGCTGACACAGGGGTACTTTGCATTATATGACACTTCACCAGTGCAGCTCCAAAACATCAGTGAAAAGACATCTGCCTTTGAGCAATACCACTTTAAAGTTGAGTTTTCTTGTATGGGCCAATAAATGTTTTCCAGGACATTTTGACATTCACAGTAACAAAATCACAGGTGTGAATAATAAAACTAACGATGGATGAATTCCATTTAACTTTCAGGGTTCTGGTTCTTGTGCATGTAGACTCACTGTAACTCTGATATGGCTTTGATGTTTGATGATTGCCTGAGATTGTCAATCAAGTGACAACAACTGCAGCGTTTCTCCTGATTGTCCATGACGTTCTTGGTTACTTGTCAGTGGCTATATTGTGTGACATTGAGTCCTGATTTTAGATCTAGTTACAGCAGTAGATGTAATAAACATTTATTGGTTCGTGGTAGTTCGTAGTACTTTCAGTATTATGTATGATGGAAGCACTAGGGGTGAACTGCAGTTTTGTTTTCTAAATAATTTTGTCAGTGATTTTTATTTTGGTTTGAGTTCACCCTAAATAACATGCTTTCTTTGAGAAGTTATTTAACTACAGTATGTAGTATACTGACCTAATTTGGGGAGCAGATACCTGCTCTTTTGTGATGCTCTCATTCCCCTAGGAAGTGCCGTAACAAACACAGACACACACATGTAGACATTTGTAGCTTCTTGTTGATGCATTTTTAGTACTCTATACTATTAAGCCAGAGTTATACTGTCATTGTTTTCAGGGAAGACAATTACTAAAGAAATTTGTTTTGCTGTAGTGCTTTCAAGCTAAAACTACATTTTGAAGCCTCTCAAATGTATTGCTGCTGTGGCAGAGGAATTAAACTTAATTGTCTATCTGTGAACCTTTATCATGCCTCTTTATCAAGACCAGTGGGAACACGTTTCATTAGAAATTCCTCACTCTCACAAAGATAAAAGAAAGCTTTTAATGGGAGCTTTCATTAACTTCCATTTTGCATGAACTTTGCTTTTATTTTTTTCTAATGGGCTACATAGATTTGAACTTGGCTTCCTGTTTGTGTGAGATGGATAGTTGATGAAAAGGTTTTGTTATGGATAGCTATAATGCATTTGAATGGAAATGCCCTCCCTCTTTGTTTCCTGACTTGCCTAAGTTGCCTATAAAAGCCCACAGATTCCATTTTAGTTTTGTTACATGATTATGAGCTGCACAACAACACATTCACTTTTCGGGGCCTGGGGAGAAACTGACCCAGTGTCACCCCCCTGCTCCAACCATTACCACACTGATCCATTGGAAGGGAGTTTGCAGCAGTTTGCCAGAAAGTCCTCTCTACATGGTCTGGTGCATGTCGTCGACAAGGGATCCTCTCAAGTCCAGCGGCGCCTCTGGACCTTTGCTTTCATTGGGTGTCTGAACTTTCTCTTCTACTACAGCATTAGCGGGATTGTGTACTACTTTCAGTTCCCTCATATCACCAAGCTCGAAGAAAAGGTGGAGCCAGAGAAAACCTTCCCTGCCTTGACATTCTGTAATATAAATCCTCTTAGAAAGTCTACACTCACTGCCTGTGACATAGAACATCTAAAGGAGATCTGGCCTATACCTGCAGAGCATATAGAGAACATCAGAAGTCCTATGTATGAGCTGAATAGGGAAAGTTTCAAAAACCTCAATGGGACCAAAGCAGAGATGCCACGCTGTGGCCAGTTTGACTGGAAGAGGTTATACGATCGTTCAGCTCACCGCCTGTGGGACATGGTGAAGTCTTGTCGCTTTAAGAAGGCCTACTGCACGGCTGAAGACTTTGAGTCTGTGAGTAATTTTCTCGCTTGCCTTTGAACTTAATCCTTTCAGCAGAGGTTTTGGCCTTAAGGCTCTCACAGTTATATGGGAGATATGAATAAACCAAGAAATATGCATATAAAAAAGTGTATTGAAGAATCAAAGCCTTCCCCCCTGATTTTTTTTTTACCTGGTTTCAGAGTGTGATTGGTTTCATAGGAGATGGACAATTGAGTTATATAGTTCTTTAGTATAGAGGATGTGCACATTGCCTCATTTTGGACAAGATCACTGGGAACTATTTCATCTGTGAAGAAAGTAACTAGACATCAAAGCGAAAACCTTTTGCTGTTTGATGTCCGTGTCTTACTGTAGTATTTCTGCATCAATTCATTGTATTTTTGGCTAGTGGTCTCATACCTGAGTATTTCCCACATACACTAAAATAGCCTACATTTTCATGTTTGCTTGTTTACTCTAGTGTTTCATAGTGAACTAGTTTAAAAGATTTACAAACACTTTACATGCATTCTTTGCTGAGAGATGTGCATGATAGTTATCAAACAGACACACCAGTCTGGGAGTGCAGTTCACCTGTCATCTGTGGCACATCTTGCATGCAGTCACTGAGATGCCCCTCTATTCCAAAAGCATTTTCATTTTAGTAAGGACTATGCATGTAGCGGGGGTTTGGGGATTTGTATATTTATAAGTATACTAAAGAAAAGCTGTTGTGGGGAGGAGAAATGTTTATTAATACAATTTTTACTCAGTATTCTACTGAAATCTCAACCCCAGAAGTATGAATACACCACACAAAATATGCAGGCGGTTAGCGCTGAATTGGATTTTTAAAAAAAACAACAAACAGCAGCATTCAGTGTATTTGCTGAGAGCTAGAAGTTCTTGGTTGAGAAACAAAAATAGGTTGTGGTAGAAGCTGGTCAGTCAGCTGAAGTGGGTTTGAAACCCAAGACCTACTTGCTCTGAGGTAACAGTCCTCACCACCAAACCACTTGTGTGATTGGTCATTTCCAGTCTCTCTCTTTTAAACTCTCATTTAAAGTAGTGACTTTTAATTGGGCCATATGTGTTGGATTTGCACCATGGCAGAGTTTCTTTCTAATTTAATATCCACATTCTACTCTGCCCATTAGGCTATTTTGTATTCTGCTGTGTAGTTTAATAAATATATATTTAATACATGTTCTATTTGTGATTTATTTAGATTTTCTTTTACACATGCTTCAATCATTGGACGAAAAGTAGCACATTACCAGCAATTTGGCCCTTTCCTTTGTCAAGCAGGCCAAAAATGTAATATTCTTATGAGTAGCTTGACACACACTCATAGAGGAACATAAAGTAATGGTCTCATGGGAGTATTTAGTACACATAGTGCTCTGTATTCAAAACATCCCTCTTTTTTCAAAAATGAAAACTCTTTTTCTGTGTGTAAACTCCGGAAGTCATCTGATTCCTTGCCACAAGAGTTGGGTGGATTATTCTGTGGTATTTACAATCTCTTTCTATTTGATTAGAGATCTAAGAGCATCAAGGAAGATTAACTCTGCCCCTATGGTGTAAATAACCCCACCAATCTCTTCACATCCATGGCAGCAACTCACAAGGCATTACGTTTTGAAGACTTTATCGATAGCTCTTGTGTTTGGGGGTTTAATTAAAACCCTGCTCACTCAGAAAGCAGTGTCACTGCACTGAGATATCTTTCACACAAAAAAAGATCAGGCTTTATCATCATGTTTGTCACAACCTTGTGTTAATATCTGTTGAATTACAATGTTGGCAAATCATATTGATGACAGCCATATCTTTAAAATATTGCACTAAGCAAAAATGTCACATCCAATAAACATGCCAGTGAGGAAGTAAAAACCTGGTTTCTAGCTTACTTTCCCAAATGTAGGAGAATAATGTAGATGGTGGAATGGTGGAAAACTCAAATTCACACTATCTGTAGCCCTGGGAGTGTAGAGGGCGCATGCTGCTTGTAGCTTCCCATATTACAATACATGTGGGAGTTTGCTCCTCTGACCTTGTTATCCATAAAAAGTGTAATTGACCCTGGGGTTGTTAATGTAAATAGCCATTCTATTTATCAATATAATCCCATAAATAATGCATGAAAATACTAGTGTTTTCTGATTAAAATGCTGAAGTTCTGTGTACATTCTTATCAGCAAATGACAAAGTAGGGTAATCTAAGAAGACAACAACATATAGAATATCATATTATGTTAATGGTACTTCTGCACAGATATAACAGACCAATATTTGTAATCTGAACAATAAATTGCATTTTCTGGTCAGCATTAGCGGAAGTAAATATTGCATTTGAATATTTGAATATTTTTTGCCTTGTTGCATTCTGCTCTTGGTGTTTACCTCAGGTACTGCCAATCACTTGGCTATGGAATGTTTGTAATAATGACAAGGTGCGGAGATTTTATAAGCAAATATAATTGCAACAACAATAATTCCCATCAGGATTTGATCCCATTCCTAGGTCTAGGAAGCTGAATTGCCCTTGTGAACACAGACCACCTCTTGACTCACCTAAGATCAGTGCTACCATCCATACTTATGCCCATCCTCATGATATTTAAGAATTATGATCAGGATATCACAGTAACGATGAACAGACACATGTGATGAATTAGTGGTATGGGCACTTTAAATAGCCACAGCGGTGCGTAATGGCCTGCATGACATTTAATCTGGTGCTGTTCAAGAACCTGTTCAAGAACCTTGCCGATGTGACAATTGGTGAAATGGCACTTCTTCTTCGCAACTTCATTAAATGACCTTTCACAAGTCGCCAATTATTTTTACTATTCACAAATAGTTTTACATTTAAAATTCTGAAATATAAACCGGTCTAAACTGATGAAAAAGCTACCTTTCACAGTAGCAGAAGATAATATCAGATTCTTTGGGGTCAATATTTCTACCAAGCTGTCAGAGCTATTTCTTCCTTACTTAATCCCACTATTTACAACTATAGAAGAAGACTAAATCTGCTGAAAAAACTTACCAATCTCCTTGATTGGAAAAAGCGGTAAATATGTCCATACTGCCAAAAATGTAATACTTTTTTTTTCTATGAACCCAGTCCAGCCCAAATCACGCTGGTTTAACATTCTGTTTTACACATTTTATAACACATTTTACTGGAAAATAAAAATCAAGAATCAGTCTATCCACATTGCAGAAACCCAAAGACTATGGTCGTTTATCAGCACCAAATTTCAGATTCTATCATCTCACAAGCCATTTACACATAACAAAAAGGCTACCAAAAAAAACAAAAAAACAGCACTCGTTCCTGAATACTTAACACCATGAATGTCAGGACGTATTACTATCAGACCTCCAATGTCTTTCATAGTTGATTAAAACACAATTGTAATAGCTGTAACTCAAATTCAAATGAAATAATTAACCTCTAACATTCAACTGATTCAACACATCTGGAACATGTATTTTGTAGACCATTTACTGATTCCACACAAAGTCCTAAGACAAAGGAATGATATCAGTGGCTTCCTGCAATACTCAAAATCTAAATACTGTCTGAAAGGTAAAATCAACCTATCAAACAACACTCTGCTGCCACCTCCACTAATTTGACAACTGAAACAAATAACCATTCACAAAAAATCCTTCTCACAAATACACAGACTTGTGTTCTGTCAGGACAGACAACAATTTTGCCCTTTCAATCCATGACAGGGAAAAAGACCTTGCTGTTACCACCACTTTCAGCTATTAGGAACAAATATTCAGCAACATCTTCACTAAATCTAACATTTTAACTAAAATACAACTTATAGTATAACATCCTACACAGAGTAGACTACACTCACCAACAAAAATGTTCAAACTGGAATTCGTAGACTATGACACACACACTGTACACTAAACACCACGATTTCTAGCACACAACCTGGCTCTGCCCACCCATTCAAACGTTCTGGACACATATTATACTTAAACTCTTCTCCACTCTAGGCTGCAGCATTCTAGCCTCCCCATCTGTATGCCTGTATGCCACAACTTTGTCCGCCTTAACAGTCGCTGTTAGTACCACAGTGGCTCCACCTACTATCTGAATACATTACAACGGAAAGAGTGAAGGCACTTCGATATAAGACACTCCACTACTGTAGAAACATATGCAGTGCAATATGCACTCAACAAGTCACAAATTTACCTTCACATACACTCATATAAAACAGAACCCTGCAAATGTGCGGCTTTATAAATCAGACAAAAAGAATGTTTCGTATGCATGTTTCTGTTTTTGTGCATCCTTAGAGTATTACAGTACTCATGATTTTTCTGGATCTGGCCCTTGGGATTTTTCACCTCTAAGAAATATGAAACACTAGAAAATGTGTTTTACTATATATTACATTACTTGAGACAAGGCACTCTATGCCGCTATGGGAACAATAAACGTATTAGTGGCTCTGAGGTGCTATCTGTGGTGGTAAATTAATTCTTTATTACATTAACAACTATTTTACAGGAACAGTTTTTGCACCGGGAAAATCTCTGACCCCTTGGGCACGTTACTAACTGGGCAGTGGATTGAGACATGCACTTGATTTCGGAGTTGTTGAGAAAACAATTATCTCCTGTTATTGTTCGGAGCCAGGAATATGCATAGTGGAAAGGGCAATCTCAAAGACAGCTTGAGTCATCGGGCTTTTTTCTGTTTCTACTTTTAAATCATAAATTGGGGCTGTGTTGATAGTAAAATTTTGTTACCCATAGAGACCAAACACAGAGCTTCAGTGCAGGACATTGAACTCCTGATGCAGTAACACCACACATTATAGCTGCCAGTTACTAGTTACCATACCAGGACTACACATTTGTATTTTCTATTTTATGAATATTACATTTTTTAAAAGTGGACTGTATGACATATTTACATTAATCTGACACTTTTCTGAAGGTCATGTAGCCAACTGCAGTTCGTAATGATTGGGACACTTGTTATTTGAATCAAGTTTTAACTACATCTGTGTGTAGCATTGCTATACATTATGTTATGTATCCTACCTGGAGATCCAGGCAGTCAGAAGTGCATGTCTTCTGTGCAATGATATACAATAGCACCCAGTATACTCGAAGTGTAACATCCTCCAACCAGTTTCTATCATTGAATATGCAGGAGAAATCCAAGTGCCCAACTTTACCCACAGGTAAACAGAGATGTAATGAGTACATTTAAAATGTTGTCATGTAGGGTAAGCTTCACCATTTTCTGCTCGGCAAGTATCCATGGCAACTCTAATTCTGGTTCACTGGTGGTAATTGCTTCAAACCGATGCATACTGTTACCAAATTGACCTTTATCAAAACCTTGAGCCATATTAATCATCTGTTTAGTCTCAATTTAGGCTGTGTTCTGACTTTGTGGAGTCATATTGATTTATAAAGCCGTCTGCAGGGAGGCACCAGACAGCAGTTTTTCAAATGGGACTGAATGGCGCCATTTCCTCCTGTATGTCAGGGTGAATAAATAAATAAATAAATAAATTGGTAACCTCATAATATGCTTTGTGACTATAAAGGGTTTGCTGTGTCTCTTAAGTTATACCAGATCCATGGACTTCTAATGGCGGCAATTTGGCTTTACTTTTAAGAATTTTTCTGAGCCATTGTCAGCCCAGATGACAATTGAGTCATCAGGGTTTTAGGAAGAAACATAAGGTCTTAGCTAGCTATAATATGGTAGTCATACACACTTTTGATTTTACAGAATTAAAACCTTGATCTTCTTTTAGAAATAAGAGTGAAAGAACAGTAGAAGAATCACATTTGTTTTAAAGATGTATGTCAGGGCAGCTCATTTTTCTATAGATTATCTTTCAATTCAAGGTGCATGACCATGAAGCTCCTCACTCATTTACATTGATTTCAAGTACTTTTATTTGTCTGGTGCGTGATGACCTTTAGGTGTTGCTTCACAGCGTCACAGCTTATCTTCATGTTACAGACAAGTGTACCTTCTCTCTGTCTCTGACTGACTCTGACACAAATGCAGTAGAAGTAGACGGTTGATAATCAAACGATTATGTTAATTTTTTCATCTATATACTCACCTAATTTATATGCTCTTCAAACTGTTAGATTCATTGAACACTTAACATGAACTTTGCTATTGGCCTCTAACTACAATGTTTAATTGCTTTACATGAATCAGTTTTTTTGCGTTACACAGCTCATTGGATGCTCTAATTTAGTAATTTGGGTTTTTTGTAACCCGGGAGATGCATGTTCTCAAAAACAGACCATCCAATATCCACTTCACGTCTCTGTGTATAATTATATTCAAATCCTGCTCTCTGATCGTTGACAACACATTATCCTCTACGTCAGTCCCACAAGCACCATTAGGGTGAGTGGCCCTGCTTCATTTGCCTGTCTTTTTTCCTCATCTTTAGCTGTGACCCCAAAGCTGTTTGCTAAGCAGAGGAATCGAGAAAGGATTCACTTAGATGAAATGACAGGCTAATAGCGTTTAATGAGCTATTTTGGCATGATGTCATCCTCCCGAGCTTGTTTGCAGAGCAAGGCTATGCCCATCTGCAACCTCCAACTGCGTGTATGTGTTTCTCTAGCATGCATCTGTGGCTTTGCGTGCGTGTGTGTGCATGTATCTTTATGTTTTTTTGTATGTGTGTGGCTATAATCAGAGAAGGACAGGATGACACAACTAATGGAGGGAGATGTACAGTAGGCAGACCTGGCAGCTCATAAGAGGCTTTCAGCCTTCCTTAGCCTTGAATCAGAAATTCAGGAAGAATGATGTCTGAGAAGACCCTGCTTGACTAAAATCACTGGCAGGATATGAGGTTCAAATGTGTTTCAAAGACGAAAGACATGATTTAAGTGAGATAGTTACTAATCACAATGGGCCTGATTTACTAACATCCCGAATAAAGAGTACTAAATTGCGTGTGCATTCTAAAATAATGCATGTGCAATTTTAGTACCTGTTATGGGTGATTTACTAAGAATTATTGCATAGATGACAACAGGAGCAAACACAATGGAGGTGGGAGTATTTAAATGAGGGTTTTGCGTGTTTTAATGGTGGCTTTTCCTCACGGCCATGGAGAGCCGGGAGGAAAAGCAGTTTTGTTTTTTTCTGTACGCCCCGAGCATGGAAATTGTATGTACCTGCTCATCCTGCCTGAGATTGCACTAAGTACTTGGGACGGCACACCTGAAAAACTGCTTTGTGAAACCACAGCAGAAACAGCTACAGTATGAATGTATGAATGACCCAGACGCCAGGAAATGCCAGCAGATCGTGCTTCATCCAGCCAAAGGCAACACTCACTGACCGTCCGCACCACGATGTCCTGTCCCTGGTCCTGTACGCTCCAACGCCCCATTCTGTCTCTGATACCTACAATGGGTTTTGTTGTTATTACAACCAGCGTGCTGTGAACAGTTGGTGATCGTTCCCTCAGGCTGGATGAATTTTACGCGTGATCCGTGCACTACTGCACTACTTGAGGCTCTCCGCAGCGCCACACAACTTCCTAAATTCTTCCATCTCACGGAGAAAAGAAGTCAGGTCCAAACGAAATTTGCTTTATTGGCATGGATGTTAATACAACAGTATAGCCAAAGCTGAAGGAAAAAAAATAAAATCTATTCATATAGTTCATCAAATAAATAAAATAAAATAACTGTATTTCTATATATTGGATATACAATAATATTATCTAATATTGTTAATTTCTCTGTTTTCTTTCATTAAGGCTGTTTCCTTCTGGCAGCAATAACAGAAGTCATCTCTGCGCAACACTTGGTGGTTTGCACCTTCCTATCAAACATATTAAATACAGACGCTGTTGCACTCATGTCAAATTGCGTTTAGGCTTGGTAGATCACATTGGGTGTAGTAAATAAATGTATTTGTGTGTTACGCCCAAATTGCATATTCATTCGGGCAAAATACTAAATGAACAACAGGTGCTATCTTGTGCTTTTGAAAGACGTCACTCTGCGTGCACACTGTTAGTAGATCAGCTTACGTGCTGATTTGCTGGTGGTATCAATTTTGCACACTTCTATACTCACGCAAACCTTTACTAAATCAGGCCCAATGAGTGGTAGATCCACCACACATGTCCCAGCAAGAGACTATATCAAATTTCTTATCATTGATTGATTAATTGATTAGCTTAATACCATTGTCAACAAAGCTGGTGTTTAAACTTGGATATTTGCACCAATGTAAATCCATCTGTACTTGATTCTATGATGATTTTTGACTGGCAGAGTCAGCAGTGTGGTTGAAAAGAAATCATTTATCCACTTTTCACCCTTAACACAGGTACACTACAGGGACAATGCCTTAGTCCTTGACTCTATAGTATTTTCTCTCACTGTGTCATAAAAAAAATCTTTATAGCCGAATTGTCAATTTTGCAAATGATACAAGTGATTAGGGCTGAGCTATAACAACAATATGAATGTCTATAAGACAGAGGTGAGGGAAGTTTTGCTGTGGTGCAGAGATAACAATTTATCCTCCAGTGTTGACAAAACCACATAGATTGTTATTGATTTGAGGGAACACAATGTGATCCACTCAACAGTAACTGTTGATGGTACAGCTGTTGAGTTTAAAATTCTTGCAAATACAGATTTTCAACTGGTCTTAAATCTATGATTACCTTCCCAGCAAAGCTCAGCAAAGGCTTTACTTGCCCTGATGTCATAAAATGTCCAGTATATCTGCAAAAACCTGTAGTTTGCTTTTCAAATGTTTTGATAAAACTCCTTATGATAACAGGCTTGCTTGCCTCATCCTACCCTGATATAGCTTAAATTAAACACAAAACCCTACCTAAAGCATCTATGTAATAATTGTTGATTATAGTGTTTACAAAAGAAATATTGGAGGGATACCAAAGGTAAAGATGGGCAGATACACGGTATGGATAAGCACAGCAAGTAGAGCAGGAGTGGCTACACACTGGTGAAGGTTTCTTCTTTAAGAAACCAGTTCAGTAACAATTTTATTCTGTTTTATTAATGCTAATTTGGCTCAGTCCTGGTAAAAACAAAACAAGAAATACTTACTGTAAATGAATATATAAATGGATTTCTCATCTACAGTAAACATTCACTGATTAAACTTGATGTGCCACAGACCATAGTAAGGGCCCTGTTTTAAACAATCCGTAGCACATGGTTTAAAGTTTATGGCGGAAGTGCATTTAGTGTGTCCAACTCCTCTTCTGGTAGTTAAATGGCACACAAAGTAAGGCCCTAATCATAGACTGTATATAAGAAATGGACGTAGTCATCGTGACGTCACTCAGTTTGTGGACTGACGTTTTGAAGCCTCAAGTTTGACCGATATGCCGCCGTTTTTGCAACCAGGACGTTTTTGCAACCAGGAATTGCCTGGAAGTGATGATACGGCGGAGCTAACAGCCGTGTGCGGAGCTACCTAGCTTGCTTAGCTAGGTGCAACTGTAACTTCACGTTAACTGTCATTTTAACAGGGCTGATAACTTTGTCTAGCAAACAACAGTCTTAAAACTAAATGTTCTCACCAGAGAAAGTGAACAGCCAACTCCTAATAAGCTTTTTCAACGGCGCTAGATAAATTTACACAGTGCTGAGGGTACAAGTAACTCTAGCCTGATTGACAGGTCGTCATGGTAACAACTTGTCAAAGAAAAAGAGAGAGAGAGCACTCGTGGACGAGAGAGAGAGCTTGCAAATATAGTCAGAAGTGTGGATGTAACATGCACACTTTCTTTGATCATGAAGCCTAATGTTACATTACAGTTCTGTGGTTTATCAGTGAAGTGTATGAACTACACTGCAGACTGGAGTCTCTGTCAACAGTGACAGACAGATAGGTTCGCATTACATACACTCATCTCCTCTCTGAAACATCTGTATCCTGACTGGGGCTGCAGCTAACGATGATTTTAGTATTCGAAGCTTCTATAGACTACTTCAACTATTCATCGATGCGTCGTTTAAGGAGTACTTTTGCTTGGCGGCGGCTCCACTATGCAAACAGCACCATCAAAATCACGTTGTGTTCACAGCGTAAGTGCGATGTGCAACAGTAATAAATGTCCCTGCAAAACATTGTGCTGTAAAGTTACATGGATTAAACAAAGCATCGATGCAAAGAATTTGTGACGAAGCATTTTATTAATCGTTTTTATCAGTTTAATCGATGAATCGTTTCAGACCTAATCCTAACTGGTTGTATGTCATCTCTCTTCCAGGCAATTTCTTTATTGTGTCTTATTGATGTGTTGAATGTTTTCTTTAACAATTTACTTTAATGATGAGAAAGGGTGCAGTCAATCATTTTAAACATTTCTGTGCATGCAGTAATGTCACAGCAGTAGTGGGACATTTTACCAGCAAAACTACTTAAAAACCTGACAGCACAGAGGAAACAAGCTTGTAAACTACATTTTTCGACAGCTCTGATGAGCTCAGGATTGATCAGCAAGAGCTGTTTTACCCCAAAAAGTTTCACTGTATGATCATGGATTGTGTATGTGACCTTTTGGACATGTAGAAGAAACACAGAAAATTAATTAACATCATATCCTCACTGATCCTGTCGGTGTGTTGGGAGATTTAAATAATCAATCAAGTTACGCTGCTGTGCTTTATGCATAAATGCGCACACCATCGCTCTTAATGGGGATAAGTTTCAACCTATTTCACCCACCCACAAGCCAACTGGTATTAATGAGATTTTTAATTTTTATGACCCCAGCTCGCCTCATCTGTGGATATAACTCAATAGATCACTAGATCAATAGAACCCACCATTGCAAGACATCTTACTGTCTGAATAATGCGTCATTTTGAATAGCAGGAAAATATTGCATTGACTTTAGATGAGGTTTTTGTTGCTCAGTGGCTCAATCCCTTTCGACTGCCTCAAGATAACAATTTGACACCTCCTGACCATATTTTAAGACCAACACTCCCATAGTAGCAGAGAGAGGTGTAAGTATATTTATTTCCTACAGAACATGAAAAATTAATGGAAAGAAATGAACTGTGATGGTTGGAAACTAGCAGTAAGACTGCACTGTGTGGCGCTTTGCACTTGATGTAAGATAGGGCCCAGATTGTACAACCACCCCGAGTGTACAACCACCCTGAGTAAACAGCCACAATCAGTGTTACAGTAAAAAAAACAAATTATAATACAGTGTTGGTGTTTTATATTACCTTATCTGCTGAGATAATTCTGTTTGTCATGCAATTAAGGAAGTCTTGCATACCTAAATGTTACAGAAACGTATGCTCCCTGCTTGAAATTAATTTCCACGACCGCAGTGAACTTTGAATTTAATAAGCTATTATCACATAATCTGTATTATAGTTAAATGCAATAACTACTGCAGACTCACAAAAGGAAAGCCTAATGAGGTTTGCATGACTTATTGTCTGTCTTGCAGTCAGCTTCATTTACAGCCATGCTAAATTGATTTGGAAAATATTATTAAACCTACTGAACCGTCCTTTCTCTAATCATTACAGAGCAACCTCAACATTTATATTACTATATATACACACACACACTGAAGCTGTTTCATTCTGCAACCCAAAGTAAACCTTTTCAGCCTCTCTCTCTCATCTCTGTGCAGCTGCATGCCCAGAATGTTAAACTGCTAAAGAATACCGCCTATTTCTAAGGCTTCCTCTCCCTTCCCTTGTGTTTAAACTGGAAAATCACCATGCACCCACCTTTGGTTGATGTTTAAATATGTGTTGAGCAGCTAAAAGGATACTGTTATAACAGCTTAAGCATGCTCAGCCATTGTATTTTTTCCAGACCTTTCTCCATCAATATGAGCCCCCCAAAAGAAGAATTTGATATGTTAAGCTTATTTATTTGCAATGTCATTATTCTTGACATTCTGTCCTAAAACCTCTTGAGCTTGATATTTAATATGTTGTAATTTTGGACAAACACATTAAACGTGCAGAGTGTAAAAGACCACCAACTATGTTAAACTGTGCAATATAGTATAAAATGTCTGTATTGCTCTGTCAAAACACAGACTCAGAAGTCAGAATCTGCATGGACTGTTTACATGTGTACTGTTCCAGTAGTGATGTTAACCTCTAGAGAGTTTGGTAACTTGGTATCAGATCACACTCCTGATCGGATGACAGGCGTATTGTATTCTCTTGTTTTAGTTGAACCAGACTGTGCGGTCATGTTGTGTTGATAATGGCAGATAAGACACAGGTTGGTTCAGTAATTCAAGGGGATGGACTCTAATTTACGCTCAAAGACACTAGCTGTGATTTGTTCCTCTTATCTATATGGATGGCAGTCTGCATGGTGTGCACTATAACTGGCGCTGCTGCCATCATTACCGCTGCTATGGAGACAGGAGGGCGGACAAGGTCTCATCCAAATCCATCAGTGAGTCTGAGTTATTCAGCCTTGCCCTGCTCTGGACAGGCTCATACGTAGAGTTCATACCAAGGGAGGGACGTGGGGGCTGCTAAATCATTCTACATCAGACGGCAGCTTTAGAAAATCAATGCTTCTTCGTTTTTTTTCCTGCAGACAGAAGTGCATTGGGTGAGGAGAGAAGGATGCAGACTGGAGAAGGAATAGTGTCTGTTAGTGTGTAAAGGGTGGATATCATCTTAATGTTAATGAAGATGAAAGGGTCATGGAGCCAGCGGCAGTAAGCAGGAGTCAAATAACCCTTATCAGCAAGGGCTACCATGTAGAAATGCTACACGGGCATCACATCGAGCCACATGCTTCATTAAGCAAACCCAGTGCAGTCACAGTTACACGAGTGGGGTCACACTGAACCAAGTCTGAACTATGACCTTGGAGCCATAGAAAAAAGCAATAGAGCCTGTTGTGTAGCTTAAAACATCCACCTGTCCACATCCACTAACCAGCTAAACGGTTGAAATGAAAGACTACGACACAGACTAATTCACAAATGTTTTCTTATTTTCTCTTTTAAATTTAAGCAAACTTGAAGAGCAGGAAAAATAAGATGATACGTCTGAGCACACATACCTGAGAATGTTGGTAGCCTGTGCAAGTGAATATTAAACATCATAACATATGAGACAAAATAAATTAAAACAAATAGAAGTGCATAAACAACAGTTGTGCCATGAAACAGTGTTTGGGAGCCAGTCATCTGTGTAATATCAGCTCAAAATTGCATGGTGGAAGTTTAAAAGAAGTAGTTTGATTTGAAACAAGAAACCATAAAATATCTGTCGGCTGCCAGCTGCCAGGGACAGAAGGGGGTTGGGGATGCAGGCAACTGAAAAGGAGGAGCACATTGGATCTGTAATAGGAGAGACTGGACTTTTGCTCAAGTCTCAAGGACAGTAAACTGTAGCCAGGAGAACAAATAATTATTATTTCTACAATCAGCTGTGAAGTAAACTATTTTAGTGTATTTCTTCTAACACTTTGCACAATGTAATATCAAACAAATCAGCAATTGGTATGATTAAGACAATAGGTAAAGTTTCTGTTCAGCTTTGTCACAAACTGTCTTAAATATAATTATGACAAATGTTAAAAGCAGTAACATTATTCAAATGTTATTATTTGTATTTCCCAAACCTACTTACTTATGCATTATTTACTGTTCCTTGGCTAGAACATGCTTTCAATATAAAACTTTTCAATTTAATAATAATCACAGATTTATGACAAAAATAAATTATTTTTAAAAAAGTTCTTCATTTGTGGGTATGGGTAAGTCAAGAGTGTTTTAAATTATTTAATTCAAAGGCATGATACCTGGGAAGGGAAACAACTGTGGGTGTAGATAAAAATGTAAAAATTTCATTAGTGTTCAGCACAGGTTTAAAAACAATAGTGAATGCATAATGTGTGTGTTACAAGTTGTGCCATCCGTTCCACAGTTAACAGTAACAGTTCTTACAGAGCAATTTTCTGTTGGCTTGATGTCTTCCAAAAACAGGAAATAAGACAGATGAAGCCCAACTATTGGAAAAACTTCCCACCATTACCTATTCTCTATGTCCTCTTTGTTATTAGTATCACATCGCTCACCTCGTCTGCCTCAGCTCAGCAGTAGATTTATATCCTTGGTTTGGTGCTCAGGCCTTCTCAGGTGAGTGAAGGTAGAGAGACTAGTAGTAGAGGCAGTAAGCAAGAGAAATAATGGACTGGAAATGGTTTTCTGCATCAAATGATGAGTGATGGCTCTTATTCACTGGAGAGACAGGCCTCTACAGTGGCTTTCATACTAATTGTTTTGTTTTTTAGTTGAAATATTAGAAAAGCTGTAGACTAAAACAACAAAGGCATCATTCTATATTTTTGGTGTGATACAATGTGTCTGTTTGCGCTACTTTAATCTAATACAAACATTTTGATCTAGAAGCTGCAGAGATCTGTTGACATGCATCTTTTAAGAGATGAGAGTTTCACATGGAGCTACACTTATTAAACTTACTGTGCATGCCAACCTTTCACGGATTCCCATGGGGGCTAATAGACTAACAACATGGACAGGCAGGACTTTTAGCAAGTACTCGATCATGTCAAATTTGAAAATATCATTACGCTGTTTGTGTGAATGTTGAAACCAATACCACAGAATATGGTATCCATATCTGAGCTATGTTGCAAGTCGCATATTTTATGAAATTAGTGAGGTTTCACATTCACTAGTGAAATAGCTAAATAGCTGGAGTAGTGAGGGGTGGTTGATTTGTATTAACCTCCAATGGGCGGTAACACTTTAACTGTTATTAAACATTTATTCAACCTTTTTATTTAAACTTTTATTTAACCAGGAGAAAGTACACTGAGATATGATCACTTTTCCAAGGGAGACCTGGCCAAGAAAGGCAGTAAATCAGCTTTTAAAAGTTACATTGACACACATATGACAATACACTACATTAAAACATCTTCCAAGACACCTATATACAGTTAAAGAATCGAGCATGTGGGAAACATCTACACTCCTACTTAGGGACATCTGCAACCAGGGACTTGAACTCCCTAAATGGTACCAGAACCTCTAACTGGAGAATCTTTTTTAAGGCATTCAATGTTGAGGGTGCACAGTATGAAAAGGCAGTATTTCCTAACTTGGAAACAACCCTGAAGACTTCTAAAAGCAGTCTGCTAAACCGTGATCCTATCCCTTACCCTACTGCTAACCTGCTGGACCGTCAGTTACCAAACCGTGTTTTTCCGGAGCTATAAAGGTAACTGGGTAACTTGCCCAGGATTGCTTGATGATGCTGCAAGCATGTACAACAGATAAAAAGCTGGCTTGAACCAGTATCTTGCTGGCAGGGGAAACAGGACTTGTTACAGAAATAAGCTTATCTGTCTGTACATTTAAAGCTAATTTATCATCCATCCATTTACCAATATACTTTAACATGTTACCCTTTAAATCGCTGCCCCCTTCAATATGACAAGGCCAAGATTCTCCAAAATCTGAGAGCGAGTTCTGGTGAAAATCATGAATTTGGTTTTCTGGGCATTTAAGTAATTTAAGCTTGTGCTGATCCTTTTTTTTTCTTTTTTTATTCCAGTACATAAAATCAAAAGAAGTCCTTTTCCAACCAATTTGCATTAGAAATGGCATGCTTGCATACTGAGTCTTGAAATCCAGGGCCTTCTAAACCCTAAGGACTTACATATACAGTGAATGCTTTAAAGTAGATAATGCATGTTAAAAAGCCCTTCTCTGGTGACCTTATCACCTCACTCAGATTTCTAAGCTTTTCAGAAAACAGCCCATCTAAACAGTAATGTGTAATTATCTCAACAAGTCTCATCATCATTTATTCAGAAGAAGAGTGGCTGGGAGGTAATACACATGTTGAAACTTGATGAAATCGGTTATACTTTTATTGAAATTGCACAAAATGCTTTTTACAGATGCTTTTCCTATTATTTAGCAATGCTGTTATATTACACAATAGTGTCTACATATCTCCAGATATGCTCCCAGGTGAGTGGCACCATTGAGCACTGCAAGCAAATCACTTTAAAAGTGTAGTATGTCATTCTGGACAGTGCATCCCACAGAATGAGTGTACTGTGGCCTGGAAAATATTATGTTACCCTTTATAGTAGGTTGTTTCTTATTTTACCATTGTAATGCTATTTAGCCCAACTATCTGCTTTATTTAAGTTTTTACTCACAAACTCCTTAAGTCTGCTCACCTTGATTTTTCCATCAGTTCTCCTTTTCTTTTCTCTCTACACACACACTCCTGCCTCTCTCCGTTTCGCTCTCCGGTCTGTTCTGTTGACTTTATTCGTCAGACGTATGCTTTATAAAGTTGCCCAAAACAGACCTTGCTATTCCATTTTCACAACAGCAGGTGAGCCAGGTGTGGAGGAGGCTTGTTGGTAATGATATCGAAACCAACGTGGTACCAAATTACATCAGCAAAAACTATGTGTGTTCACAGTTCCTTTACCTGCTCTGTACTTGTAAAATATCCGTGTCCATGTAATACTGGAGACGTCTCTCTAGCTCTCTCTTTGTGTAGTTCTCTGCAGAGTGTGTGCGATTGTCAGTAGACCATACTGAAGGGGTAGGATGAGGGGAGAAATACAACCGTACAATTTGGGGAATTGAATTGAAATAAATGACATCAATAGTTATATTAACTGATATAATATTTGCCTCTGTTAGCGTGTGAAGTTAGCTTACAGACTTTGTCTTGTATCCACTGGCTGGTTTGCAGCGATCTTAGGCAGGCACTCGAATCGCTCCTGTAAGAGAGCGTTTTTGGTTCTGCTTGGTGTCTGGTCTTAGCAGGCCACACTGGGAGACAGCTACACAAATAATTAGAATGCAGAATGTGGTTTGGTATTGTCTTGATGATATAAGCAAGGCCGTCCCTGAAAAAGACGTAATTTATTTAGCAACATATGTTGCTCTAAAAGTTATTGTTCAGCATTATTGGTATCTTCACAAATGTGCAGGTTACCGATGCCATGTGCACCAATGCACCCCCGTACCATCACAGATGATAGCTTTTACTCTGTGCACTGAAAAGCTGAATGGTCCCTGTCCTCTTTAGCCCGGAGGATTCAGGGTCCATAATTTCCAAACAGAATTTTAAATTTTGACTTGTTTTCCACTTCACCATAGTCCATCTTCAGTGATATAAGCTGTCTTTCTATTTTCAATTAAATAAAGGTTAAAGGTTTCTGTGTTTTCCATATCATCACATTTTTTAAAATTTACATTTTAAGAGCATGCCGACGTTTTTGGAAACAGGACTGTACAATTAAAGGAAAAATAAATTCTAATCACATAGTGGTCAACAAAAGGTCATTACAAACTCTGAGGAGAGCAGTCTCAGTGATCTAGCCCCCCACCCCACCGGCTGTACTATCAAATAAAGGCAACCATTTGCTCGGTATCTCACTATTGGGGCATACTCTGCGTAGTCCTCAGAGGCCCAATACACCAGCCCCACTGGTTGGCAGTTGTGACGACTGCATTAGGAGCAGGGACATGTTCTCCCTATAAAAAGGGATGATGCAGTATCATAATCTCATTCAAAAACCTCTTCTCGCTTGTCACTCAGAAAGCTGGGTCTCTCAACGCAACTGCTAACAGGAACATTGGCTTAACTGTCCACAAATTGAGCTAACCACTCGATCGCCAGGCGCTATCTTGACTATTCTCTATCCCGATTTCTTTGCCATAGAAATCCATAGTTTTCAGTGAGAGGTGATAAATGCTGCAGCCCTTTCCCCCCTACTTTCTCCTCCTCAGGACAGGAGCGGTTGCATAACTTGTGCCCAGCGTGTGCATTGCGCCCTGTTTGGTCTGTGTGCTCACTCTACTAGGGGATGGCTACATCCTGGGCTCTGTTTAGAGGCGTGTCTATCCGAGATATATGCTTGATGGCCACATGGGCTTCATCTTATACCTTTGCAAAGTTTTATGCATTGGATTTCACTGCACTCCCTTCAGTGCAAACCGTGTTGTGTGGGCTCCCATGAGAGTCGTGATTAGTTGGCCTCTTGATTATTAGTTGGTTTTCAAAATAAGCTTGTCTGGCAATATGGGAGTCGGGATATCCCCATAGTGAGATACCGAGTGAATGTTTGAAAGAGAACGTTTTCTTTTTTTCAATTTTATCAGTGGAAAATATTTTAAACTGCTCGCCGAGATCGGATTATGCAGGCAAGTTAGTGTCAGAATTCTGGGCGATCAAGGTGGAAAAGTCAGTTGCTTGAGCATCACATGGTCTTCATGTACCCGTAGTAAACAAGAATACAAATTAAAGACTATACTATGATGATCAGATACACGAGTTCCAAGGTATCGACCTTAAGGCCAACTAACAAGATCAAGAATATGGCCTTTATCATGAGTAGGGCCTGTGCAGTGTAAGACAAAATGAAAAGACTAGGAGCTTAAGAAATTCTCTTGTGAGAGCATCACTAGAACAACATATATGAATATTAAAATCACCAATAATACAGACCCGGTCATTATTAGATAAAAGCAGAGAGAGCACATCTGAGAATTCAGAGATAAAAATGCTATACAGTTTAGGTGGACTATAAATTAGAGAAATAAAATATGCTGATGCATGTCAACACAAAATATTAGGCTTTCGAAGGAGGAAAACTCCCCACAGGATACAGGCTTATAGAAGAAATTGTCTCTGTAAATAAGGCTACTCCCCACCTTGGCCAGACAGGTTTCTGAGCGTAGGCAAAGGCTGTGGGGGTTGCTTCATTGAAGGCACTGTATTCCAGTGCTTTCAACCATATTTTAGTCATACAAAAGATATAAATATCATTAGATCAAAAAATCATTTCATAAAAAAATTGTTTTTAAAGACTTTACATTTAAGAATTTAGTTTTTACAAGTATGCTTGAGACAGTAGATGTAGAGCAGGGGTTGGCAAATAAGTCTGGTGTCAGACCAAATTTTTTTCGAGTCATTAGATGGTGGGCCAGAACATTGTCAATTTATCACTTATTAGCTGCTGTTTGCTGTTTACCTGTTTAGCTCAGTCAGTAGTGCACAGGACTCCTGTTTGAAGGGTTGTATGTTCAATTCCTTCTTGTTCTGATGTTATTTTTCTCCCTTTTCAAGAAATTGATTATGAAGAGATCATTTTACTTGTTCACAATAAGCATGTGCAGGAGTGTGTTCCCCCTGCAATTGGTCCATATTATCCTATGGACACTTATTTTCATTTCCACAGTATCTCCAGGCAGAGGATTGGGTGTGTGCTGTGTACATAGTCATGCTGCGGTCTGGGTCGCGTGCTGAATGTTACAACGTCTGGCTACCTCGCTTGTTGGAATGGATCCCGCGTCAAGAGAGAAGCATACTCCCAGAACAGGTTGAAATAATCTGTGATGTCCATGTTATGAGCTCTGCATGCTGATTGGAGGCAGATGTACAGGCTCAGGATCAGGAGCTGAAATGATTAGCGTCCTGACTGAGTTGGAATAGGGCCAGACTTTTCACTGTCCACTAAGGTGTTAAACAGGAAGCTCCCATGTGCACCAAAATTCCTTTTATGGAGGTTGGGAGTGAAGGCAGAATGTCCAGTTTTCCACTATGTCCAGGACTGAAGCACCAGGGAGACAGTTCAGTGTGAGGTGAAAGAGGAATCCCCACCACCACCACCACCAATGGATCTCCCTTTGGGCCACGGTTAACCACCTCTATCCACAACCTCTTTGGAGTACAGCTATGGACAGGTGCCGCGGGTCTGATTCCCATGCCATCCTCATGGTCTGTTGACATAGGTGTTGCAGCTGTGGTGGTTGTGATTGTGTTCGGCGGCACTGCAACCAGCTCTTCTTTGTGGGAGAGACCACCCACTTTAGCTGCTAGACCCTCCGGGCATAACATTACCGGGAAAGTGCCAGCATGCATTGAGGCCAGACAGGTAAGAGTGGAGAGAGGAGTTTGTTGTGTAGGAGTAATGTTAGGAAATAAAGTCTTGATAGCTGTTCCTCTGTGTACACAAGAACATACTCAACTTCATTTCCACCAGCATTTCCTACAACAACTCGCCTCTCACAAGATTTCAGAGCAAGAATTGTCTTTGACCAAGATTTCTGTTTCTACTAAAAAACAAAACAAAAAAAGAGTGTCACCGGGAGTCACTCAGGGATCTTTTCTATGATGTTGTCGGACAGCCTGTTAGTGGCAAAATAAGCACTTTTTGTTGTTGTGATTTTGATTGCAATTCAGTTGCCCTGAAGGAATAGATTGCAGAGACTGCAGCCGGATCGTGGTTGCCGACTGAAGCTATCTACTGCATGGATTCCAAAATCTATTGTACATACTATTCATTTTGAAAATAAGTTATAAGTCCCAGGTTTAAAAATACCAAAATTAACCTTTAAATTCAGTTCGGGTCAACTCTATTAAAGAAGAGAAAACTGATTTAATTAATCAAAAACTATAACCCAAATTACTATAAATAGCTAGTTATAGAAGAGCTACTATAGAAGAGGTAGGTCATATATTCACTCTTATATAACATTAACAAAACAGCTATGTCCACAAGCATTTATTTAAAAGATAAACCAAAGCTAAACACACAAGATGAAGTGTTCGGTCTTCTGTTGTGTCATGTTCTGATCGTGCCTATTAAGGATGCAGTCTGTCTGTTCAGAGTTAATGGGCCATGGGTCACTCACCCATAAATGAAAGCTGGGTCCATGGACTGAGTTCACACCTAGGTGTGAATTTCTAGTGGATTGTGGGAAACAATGGCTCAGGCAGGAGTTCAGTGGCTCAACAGTGGGCTTAACGGTGGTTAACAGTTTATGTTTCATAACACAGACATCCCTGTGGATGGAGCCACTGTCAGTAGCTATATGCAGGTCGCTAACAAGGCGTGTAGTTGCAGGAAAGGGAAGGCCTCCTGGTGTGCAGGGGTCAGGAGGGGCAAGAGGTCTCAAAATTCACACATCTGGACATAAACACAGCTTTCATACAACAGGATTTATATTTCATCCTTTCTTGAAACATCACAAATCATTTTTTTAATAGGTGACAGACTGAACAATCAACCTGTTAAAAACGGACTTGTGTATCAGTTGATACCCCACATAGATTTTTTTTATGGTGGCCTGCCACGATTATAACTGATGTTCTGTCACGAAAATAGTTTCAAAATTATCCCATCTAAGATTCTGCCTTTGTAGTCTTACCTGTTGAGGACCTTTAGAGAATCCATGACAGAATTAGTGGCCTCATGACACTTGAGTTATCTGTCTCAGCTATGTGGCAGCTGCACGCTCCCCAATACAGGGGCCTCTGACCCTCTCAGGTCAGACTGCTATCCAAATCTAACAACTGAACAGGAAAGAGAGAAGGTAATTTGTCACTGATTTACTTTAATCAAAGTTAGCTAAAAAACGTCAATGATGATCTGACGGCAGGGGTGGACTGGCCATCTGGAGCAGTGGAATTTCCTCTGTGGGCCAGTCAACCTGTGGTTTGGCATTGAATCAGGCAACACTGATATAAACAGAAAACTGTCAGTGTTTAATGGTTCTGCGTCAGTCTGGTGGGTGGGCTTCATCTTTCTTCCGTGACTACTTTGCTTCTGATACCACTTTGAATGGTAATATCAAAAGGACAAACTGACTAGTTGGAACTTAGTTGCAACTTTGTCAACAAAGGTGATGCAAGTTGTCTACAGGAAATGCGTAGCATAATGCAGCACATTAGAAAAAACTAGCAGCTGCAGCAGTCATGTCTCTGTTTCTACTGGATCCATTCAGCAACAAAATGCTGTTCATTTAGAAGCACTCCTCGCCCAACAAATGGGAAATGTAGTTGCACGCATGTAGCTGGTTTGCTCTGACACTTCAAAATCTACATTGTGTATATAGAGCTGAATGAAGCGAGGACAGTGGCTCTCTAGTCTCTCCTTCCAAGGCTTTCTGTTTCAAAGAATAATATCACCACACCGGAGCATCTTATGACACTGCTCTACCTGACACCTCTCCTCTGCAAGTCGTACGTCTGACTGAATAAGTACACTGGCCATTACATATTTGTTACATATTGTCTACTATGGAATTGCTGTATGACTAGATTGAGATTGTTAAAATAGCAGGTGACAATGAAGAGCTGTGTTTTGCAAAAATACTTCACTAGAGATGAACCAATTAATGGTTGGTTTTCAGCTTAGTCGTAGCCATGGCCGGTGACCAGTGCTGATTTGTCCCTCACATCCAAACCTGTGCCGGTAACATTACAAGCATACTGTGCTGCACTGCGGTTCATGTCTTGTACACATCGACACCAACTACAGTCTGATAAAACACACACAAACATACATATTACACAACATGTTATTAGCATGGAAGTGAAAATACAACTCTCACAATTTGTAAATCCTGTTATACCAAAATAAGCTATGTTCCATGCCAACATTACTATATTAACGGTTGCCACAGTATATTTAGCAGAGAAACAGAGAGAGACGATTGTTTCGATGGGATACTTCATTAACAAGTATCCTCCACATGCTCACCTGCTGCTGTAAAAAACTGAGTTGTGGCTCTATGAAACTGCTGGTGAAGAAAATCAACGAAGCAGACATGGAGCGAGAGATGCAGAGAGAGACACTGTAGGTGCGTTTGTGTCTGAAGGGAAAAGCAAGGTGAGCAGATTAAAGTTATTTGTGAGTAAACACTAAAATAAGTTGGAGAATTCAGTAGAACTAAAATGGTGAGAAAAAAACAACACCTAAAGTTAATGTATTCTTTCAAATATATCCAAATAAAATTTCTTTATGTTTCTAAGTAGTGTTAGTACCAATGTATATATATTTTTGAGGATGGTGATGATTGTCTGTAGTGTGTCTGTTGAATTGTTTATTGTTTTTTTTGTTTTGTCAATATTTTGGTTAGATCAGATTTTTTTGTATTGTATTTTAGGATCATCCTTGAAAACGAGGCAGTTTATATCATGGGGTTTATCCCATTTAATAAACTTGTATCATCATTAAAGAAAAGTTATGAAAATGTTTATGTATACTGTTAATTATAGTTCTTAGAAAGAAAGAAAATCAGAATCGGCAGGTCTGACCTTTAAAAAAAAAAATCTGAAATCAGAATTGGCCAGGAAAAATGCAATCACTGCATTTCTACTTTTCACAGGTAAATACCAGACTATATCTGTGATCTGTAAAAAGACTGTTCGGCCTTTTTTACCAGGTTTTAACACTCTATTGTCAAAAGCATTGGTAGAATCCCTTCCACTCAGCAAGGCCTCTGGCATGTAATAACATTGTCAACAAGGTCAAAGGTCACACAGCAAAAATAAAAGACAATGCAACAGATCCCCAAAATATATACAGACAAGAGTATGTATTAAAAAAATAAAATATATAATGAAAGAATGATTTCTGCAGTTACACAGGCGCAAGCCTTTATAGCTTACACTGTAATGTATATTAGACAGATGAGAAAATGCAGCTGAAACCCACCCAGTATAGAGTGTGTTCAGCTGTTTGTCAGTGGGTTAGCACTGAGTGGACAACTTGTTTTCATTTGTGTCCATTTATCACTCTTTTGTATGAAACAAAAGAAAAAATGTAGGAAGTTAAGAAGGCAGACAGAGCCAGACAGACCTTGCCACTTTTCATTGTCATTATTTCAAAATTAATTTGAAAAAGTGTACATTGGTGGTCTCCAGTTATCTCACTGCTAGAGCGCTCACCTAGGGCCTGATTTACTAAACATTTGCGTGAGTAAAAACGTGTGCAAACTTTATCACCAGCAAATTAGCACGCAGGCTGATCTACTAACGGCGTGCATGCAGAGTGACGTCTTTCAAAAGCGCAAGATAGCACCTATTGTTCATTTAGTATTTTTGCCTTAATGAATATGCAGTTACAGTTGCAGTTGCAGTTGTAATATGCAAAACATTTATTTACTACAATGTGATCTACAAAGCCTAAACGCAGGTTGACGTGAGTGCAACAGCCTCTGTATTTAATACGTTTGATAGGAAGTGTTGCGCAGAGATGACTTCTGTTATTGTTGCCAGAAGGAGACAGCCTTAATGAAAGAAAACAGAGAAATTAACAATATTAGATAATATTATTCTATATTCAATATATAGAAATACAATTATTTTATTTATTTGATGAACTATATGAATAGATTTTTTTTTGTATTTTCCTTCAGCTTTGGCTATAATGTTGTATTAACATTCATGCCAATAAAGCAAATTTCGTTTGGACCTGACTTCTTTTCTCCGTGAGATGAAGGAATTTAGGAAGTTGTGTGGCGCTGCTGAGAGCCTCAAGTAGTGCAGTAGTGCATGGATCACGCGTAAAATTCATCCAGCCAGAGGGAACGATCACAGACTGTTTACAGTCCTAATATAATAATCTATAATAATAACACAACCCATTGTTGGTATCAGAGATGGTGTGTACAGACCCAGGGAAAATCTGCTGCCATTTCCTCATGTCTGAGTCATTCCAGCATACTGTATCTGTTTCTGTGGGCGTTTCCCAAAGCAGTTTTTCCAGGTGTGCAGTCGATATCCACATACTCGGGACGCACTGAACGAAACAACCCAAAGTTTTTACGCTGTGGCTGTAAACCTTTTGCGAGTGGCCTTTTATTGTGGCCAGCCCAAGGCACACCTGTGTAATACCCATGCTGTCTGATCAGCATCTTGATGTGCCACACCTGTGAGCTGCATGGATTATCTCTGCAAAGGAGAAGTGCTCACTAACACAGATTTTGACAGATTTGTGAACAATATTTGAGAGAAATAGGCCTTTTGTCTACATAGAGAAAGTCTTTGAGTTCAGCTCATGATGAATGGGGGGGAAAAAAGTGTTGTGTTTATAATTTTCAGTGTATGTTCAGTTCAGTGTATGACCTGGATGACTGAGAACCTTCACAGACATATGTACAATATGACTTCTTTCCAAGGAAGGTTAAAGTCAAGTGCAACTGGACTTGGTTGAAGATAATTCCCCAGCTCTACCCTATAATCCAAATATGGACATTTCTAGTCTCACTGCTAGCAGCAGAGCTGGGTCCTGCAGAAATGGCTGGGTCGTGATTTCAGCACTTACTGAGGAACGTCTACCTTTAGTAAAGTGTGTAAGGCCTTTCTGCTGTTTTTAGACAATAAGCACTGTCGCATTGTGTCTACAGAGGCTCATTCAGCTAATTAAGGAGTGCAGTAGGATAGAGAGGCTGAGTTGACTGATTATATTATGTTTTGAGAATCAGCGAGCAAAGAAGTTCAAACTAGAACAGATTGTGTGGACTTCATACAGGTGAGAACAAGACTTAACTTAGTTATTGTTGTGCACTTTGCCACTTTGCCAATAGTTTCTCCCTTGTTTATGTGTGACTAAGGGCAGCTGTCACTGCTGGCGTTTATATTGTCTTTACATCTCTGTTTTCTGTTTTGTTGATGTTTTATTCTACTGTTGATTCTATAAGACGTGTCAGGCTATTTAATTTATGTGACTTAATAATGCTTGTTGCGCCCACCACGGTGTCATTTTGGTGTAATTGCGTTTTGTCCTCTTTTCTGTTTAAATCTAGTAAGGCTCCACTGACAAAGGCAGCTGGATATTTATTTTATTCAAAGTGCTGCCTATATACGTGAATTTATTTGACATTATTAGTAGTAGCCTAAAGGTGTTTTTCAATTTATTAGTATCATATATCATGATGTAAAAAAATCTTTTATATAATGCAGTAACATTTACTCAGACATTTAACTAACCTACTTTTTTATTTTATACAACTACTTTTACTTGAGGTAAATATATTTAAAGGGACAGTACTTTTACTGGAGTATGATATTCTAGTTCTCTTTCCATGCCTGCACAGCCCACATATTGCATGACTACATCCTTTCCTTGCTGGTCAACTTGTCTAATTATCGGTCCCAGCTTTGCCCCAACCGTTGACCTCTGTCACTTTGATACATGTTTACATAAGTCAATTGTGAGGGAGTAAAGTGGACCAGAAACCCCCGCCTGTCACCACCTACCTCCCATGATCATAGCCTTATTTACAGTCATCTCCCACAGCCCTTGATTGATGGCAGCCATCTCATTAACACCACAGTAGTTGAAGGCCTCCTAACGTCCGATCGGCACGTCCTCCCTCAGTAAGGATTTTGCACTGCAATTAAAAGTCCCCTGTAAACCAACTGTAGTCCAGAGAAAGCGAAATCGGCAATACCATAGCTAGTACTTTGCAACTTTAATATTGTTTCAGAAATCAGGAAAGAAAGAAGAGGCAATTGGGGAATGGGGCAAAGGAGAGAGGTTAGAGGGAAGTATGCTGGTAGGATGTGAATGATTTATTAGCGTAGCTGGACACTTAATAATTACTTTACACACAACACACATAGATCACCTTTACAGTATTTCTGTCAGGCGACGGCGCAAGAATGGAAATCATATGTGATTGATACCAGGAAGCCTAGGCACAGCCCAGGGGAAAAGCAGTGCAAGGTCTTACTTATAAAAACATCAATCAGCGAGCATAGTCTGTGAAGCCATGGGTTGTGAAACACCAGAGGTCCCCCACCCCCACTCTTCAAATGTGAACAAGACTTGCCTCAGAGGGAAGTAGGATTCCTTTGCTTGGTTAATGAAGACACTGATGCCGTGCATGGCTGCTACATACAGAAGAAACATATCACAATGCTGTCATCATGCAAGACAGAGAAGCAAACAAACATGCGCCACACCATGAAGTTGGCCACTTATAGCCACAATCACAACAATGTGAAAGTGAATCCTACATTAATGCTACCATTTAACAGGAGCAACCTGAAAGTCAGAATGAAAATAAGTGATCATTGGTTTTTAGATAAGTCTTCGTACTGTTGGATTGCTGTTACTGCACCAAAACACATTTTACCCCTGTCGTAGGTGGGGAAACAGTATATTGGTCATATTTCAAATGGGATTGGATTATAATAAATAAACCTGCAATGAACCTAGATTCCACCACAGTATTAAAATCACATTTTATTCAGATTAAGCATACATACATACATACAAGAAGTAGGCCCACAAGCTAATTAGTTTTGATACTCCACCTCATGAAACACAATCCGGGAGTGCATAATTCAGGCTATGCTATTGGAAACTTTATCAACAATAAAGGGCAGTAAAATCCTAACATCATTTTGTATAAGTGGTTGGAATATAATAAGAGAGTCTGTGGTTCTAAATATATTTTGGGATTGTGGGGGTTTTCTCAGGTGATCTGTGAGAAATACTTGGTCCTTTGAATTCTGACATGAAAGTAAAACCCTGTGTTGTGTCATTCTTGTAAACATTATTCTTGTAAACGCCATATACCGGCAACTCTATTTTGCCAGTACAAGGCTTATGACTCTGGATGCTTCAGTCATCAATTAAATGATCTGTCTTCACTATACAGAAACACAATGATTTCACCTTAACAAATCCAGACATTAAATATTAACTTAGCACTGCTTTCTTTTACTTTTGAAGGTGTTGGATTCTGTGCATTGATTAGGAACAAATACATCCCAGACAATATGAATTGGAGTGAGCTCGTATCATGGCTTGTCATCTGAGAGCAGAATTATCATGGGCGCTGCCTCAAGTCATGGAACCTTTCTGTTTTGTATTTCTCAGTATACCTGTTTTCTGGGCACTGTTCTGCTCATTATTTTTACCTTCAGAAAGGTCATTTGTCAAGCCTCTTTTAATTGGGTTATTTTTCACTGGACAAACACAGCCCTCTGGAGAGTGTTTCATTTGAAATGGTGATAAGCACCTGATTGTTCCTGTGCCTGTCACCTGCATGATGTTATAACATGGGGGCAGTGATGAACAAAGGGTTTGAAAATGTGCTAATTAGCATTTTTGTTCTCTAAAGCAAATTAAATTGACATGTTTCTTTGGCAGAGAAAAATAAAGTCATGTTAGGGCCACATTATTGCCTGCATGTTTCCTTATAAATGAACACTGAGTACCAAACAGTTTTTTTTTCCATCTGTGAGGACTTTTGCAGAGTTATTTTTAATTGTTTGTTTTTTTCTTTTTCAGTTTTGGCCTTTTCATTGGAGACTTCCTTGAAGGAAATGTGAAAGCACTTCAGTTTCCCCCTGCTTCCTATTTGCATTGCATTATGGTGCAGGTGCAGTGGCTAGGGAAGGGTCTGGAACCATGCTAATGAACAAGCTTGTTTTAATTAACTTCAAGTTAAAATGGCGTGAAATTGAAAATGATTATTGCCAAAGTAAACATGCCTAATTAGGATATAAGGCGTGTAAGTAAATTATTTGATAACTATTGTTTATTTGGAGCTGTGCATCACCTAGTTTGAGTTAGGAATTAATCTGCACAGCACCAACTCAATGCACTACGGCTGACAATCTAATTTTCTATGAGTGGTGAAGAAATAATCACGGCTGTTCAATAATTTAAAGCTCTTTTACAGTTTAGCTTACTAATACATATTTTGCTCCTAATGATTGTTACATGTTGTTAAAGACAGGACCCCAGCAAGGAGAAGTGCCATATTGGCCTGTGCTCCATTTGCCCAGACAAAGGAGACAAAATAATCAATAATATACTGTAAGTCAATTAAAAAGCATTGTTTATGAATTCTGTTGTGCTGTTGTCAGTGTTCCTACAGACACGATCGATTACAGAAACTGTTCTGTGAAGTGTGTCTTAGGATTTTATAATCGTAACTGAAAGACTAAATTTTGACAAGCTTTTTCAAAGTGAAGTTTTATTCTGAGCTTCTTGAAAAGTCTCAATACCTGCACTAAACAATACTTATATTTCAATCAGTGCAGCTTGGCCGAACAGGTTGAGAGACTGGCACTGACAGGAAGAGATCTGCCACTGGGTGATGAATGAGCCTGTCAGATTAGGGACAATTTGATCATGTCCATTGACTTCAAGTTTAATTTAACTGATTGCATCTTGAGTAGCCATGCATTTACAGACATATGCTTTCATTACGTTTCCCCTGCTTCCTTATGATTTCTATTCTGACCTGTAATTTGTATTGACATGATAGCAGTGGTGGAACGTAGCTTAAGTATGTTCACTCAAGTACTGTACTTGTACTTTACTTGAGTATTTCCATTTTATGGTACCGTATACTTCTACTCCACTACAGAGAAATATGTTACTTTTTACTATACTACATATATCTGACCATCAGTAGTTATTTTTCAGATAAGAAATGTACACAAATTGATATATTGTTAAGGGTTGAATTTCCAAATAGTGTGTATAAAGTATGGTAGTTAAAATTGGCCCCATTATAGTTATAATGATTGGATAATATAGTGTATGATACATTGACAGGGGCCAATCTGCTTTTACTTTTGATAAATAATTGTTGTCATTACTTTTTATAGTATTTTCGCAGTGTGATATTGAGACTTTGCTTAGGATCTAAGGATCATGCTAGCTATTTTTTTTACATTCTAGTCTTATACAGACAGTATTTATCAGTCAGGTCTGGTGATTTTAATATTGCATTACTTGTCAGTTGGGTTGTGAGGAGACACATAACCCACGAGACGAGATTAAAGATTGGGATCACGAGATTGAGATGAGACAAGATTTTAGCACTATTTTTAAGAAATCTTTAATGCTTTAATGCCTATATAAAAAAAGAGCATTAAAAACTTTTATTTCCTGCTTTCTGATAAATTTTTCTGCACCAGAGTATGTTTTTATTTATGTAAAGACAAACAAAATTCAAGTGGCAGGTGACAATTCAAACTCTATAGCCTAACCATAACAGGATATACGTAAGTGCACCTCTGTCATTCTGTGCTGCTATCAGATCTATTTCTCCTGTAGATCAGCTTATTTAATATCTGCTCAGTCATGATTTAGTCTTCCCTCCTCTTTGTGTCTTTGTTTGGAGGATGTAATCTCTTTAAATGTGATTGTGGCACCTTTTCACCACAATGATAAATGATTTAATTTTAATTTAGTTATAAACTCCTGGACTTTAATAGCTCCTGTGTTTCAGCAGCTTTTCTGCTCATGGTCAACACTTTCTGCAGATTCAGAATCTCTCCTTTATATGTGTTCTCTGACATGTCCAGAAAAAAGTCATAATATAACAACAATAACGTCATCATTTAATGAAAAGTACCTGCCCTCTACTCTGCTGTGTATTACATTATTACATCACGGAGTTTGGGACTGCATGTTGCATGTGAAATCAAAAGTAACTGAAACACTTCTTATCAGGCAGAAATCTCGTCACAAATCCACACAGGTTAACTTCGGCAGCTTATAAAGTGCTCAGTCTCAAACAGAGCTTGCGCCACAGATTTTAGATGTTTATGTTGCAAAATGTTTCGTTACAGCTCATCACAACTGTCTGGACTCACAGTGCAATCGGGGAAGTTTTGAGACAGCTTTTTACCTGACAAGAAATCTTGACATAATTTAACCTTGTGAGTTCCCGTGGTACGAGATCTTGTCAGTGATTTTAATCTTGTCCAGAAAACATCAGCTGCAAAGTCCATCTAGGCACATGTTGTGTTTTTGCATGCATAAGACAATGACTCATTCCCAGCTCAAAATTTTGTCAAACTCATTTTATTAAAAGCGACCAGAGCTTGTTCTTTTTATTTTTTTTAATAATTGTAGAAATAAATGTCCCCTGTCAATTAAATTAACCGCATGAAGATTTGCCTTCCATGGCTAACATTGACCATGTTAAATTCAAATGTGCTGCAGACCCTCATTCAATGCAACATTAAATAACTCCTAAAAACAAATTGTTGAAAAACAATGGAACTGAAAAAAAGCTAGGAAACAATATTGTGACTATTGTTAGCCAAAATTAAACATATATTCACTTTTCTGTGACTTTGGAAGCATAAAGCTTTTAGGGAGATATTGTAATTCATTGTAAGGAACTTATTATGATGCAGTAGAATCTTAGATAATAAACTGAATACAGTATTAATAAAAATAGACACAATGTGAGAAGTTAAATTGAACTGCCCAAAAAAGCCTTAAAATTTAAAGAAAGAACAAGTGGCACCATTAAATAGTGATCCTTAACAACAGCAGCTGTTTCAGCTTGGCAGTCAGTCACTTGGCAGTCACTTAGAGCTATACGTGGCTTTTCACAACTTAAAACTCCTGAGTGGCTATAGCTCACTGTAGTTGGCATGCTTAGGCATTGAAGCTTTCTGCACAAGCTCCTCGCCCACATAACATAGTCATGTGGACACTATACCACTTTAGTCTTTTTTAAATGACATGTTGATAAGTAGAAGCCACGGCGCAGTGAAACCGATTAGATTCTGTCAGTAATCTCATAATTGAGGCAGTGCTGTGAAAATTTTACTGAACTAATGCTACATGAACTTGTGTGTGCGCAGTAATTGTGTGAACAGTAATTTAAATCCTTACTCTTCAGCTAACAACCATTTGCCTAATTTTATCTTATTAACTGTAATGAAAGATAAGAGGATCAATAGAAAGCAATACAACTGCACTTTGCCTCACTCTGCCCAGCAAAATTCATAGGCACAATTATTTTGGTCAATATTGAGATTATGCTTATTTAACATGATTACTCATTGACTTTAGAAACATAATGTATTTATTGAACTTATAAATAAACATTCATTTTATTTTTTAGTGTTTTTTGTCTTTTTATTGTTTGGTCATAGACCATTTTGTGATTGAATATCAGAAGATTAATCAAATTGGTCATATTGGTCCCTGTCGGACTTCCTTGAGACAAAAGTGTTTCATCATTTTGGCTCAAGCTGAACTAAACATTCAACAGCCTGGCTGAAAGTGAGCTTTGGGTTTCTAGAGAGAGCGCACTAAAGGAAAGGGGTGCGTTATATTTATACACATAATACCAAACGGGACCATCATTGCCAAATGCAATTATCACAATTATCTTCCTTTTATAATCATTGGAAGCTAAAATTGTAATTGACAATAAAATTTCTTCTTAAGATTGGTGCAGAAGTATTTTCTGTGCTTTCGATCACCTATATACTACCAGTAGGATGTTATGTATGAAACTGTAATAATATCCTATGATAGGTCCATTGATACACCGTAAACAAAGCAAGGGTACATTCTGTCCTCGATTTCACATGCTATTTTCCAAGAGTTTTAATACTCAAGTATTTAAGTAAAATGTTTAAAATACCAAATTTAAAAATCTGAAGGTGGTTCCCAGTTCAGAAAGCGGGTGTAATAATGTTGACCCCGTGTTTCCTGTATGTGATTGTTTTCACATGAAGTTACCGCTGCAAGCTCTAATTTTTTTCCTATGCTATTTAGGAACAAGCTGTAGAAGGATTTTATCAGTTCTCTTGTGTAGAAGCGACCTGAAATGACCTCTTCTTCCATCTTTTTTTTTCATTGACACACTTCAGAGATTTTGCCTATTGTGTTTCAGTGTCAACTGAGTACCTCTGGGGCCCGTCAACTTGGGCTCCAGTGACTTATAATCAGCATTTGTCATATGAGATTTTGTAGACCGACTGATATACAAATAAGCCATACATTTATCAATAATTAGTTAATTAATGTTAGTTGCTTCCTTATTGGATTCTATTACCTGTTCTGTGCTTAAGATCCAAACCCTTATAAACTTATCGGGATAAAAAACAGTACTGCTTCTATGCAGAGACACTATCCAGAACTGTCAAAGGTTGTGCTAACCAAGGCATTTTCTGTAAAAATGTCGATCACTCACTGTCCAGATAACTAAGTGGTTTTTGGTTATTGATTTTCGTTACATTAAATCGTTATCAGCACTAACAACCTTGATTGGAGTGTTCCTTATCAACAAAAAAGAAGGAGCAAGTAGGAGGACATAGCTGGGTGTGAAAGGAGGTGCAGACATGAAACTTTTAATCAGAAGAGGTTAGTAAACTGGTAGTTTTGACTTTTGTATGATTTGGGATATTGTTTTTTATACAGTAGTTGTGAAGCTTGGCTATGTGTCAGCGAACATTGATTTTCAATGTATATAGTTGAAGCTTGTTCAGGCTTTTCTTAAAAAACATAAAATAATGACAAACTTCCCAGGTTCTCCCTAAAGTGTTATTTAGCCCCAGTATAGAATAGTGTAATGTAATTGTGTTAAAAGAATAGTTTGGAATCTGTATTTCGAGGGAACTGTATGCTAGAGGGAAGGCCGAATACATATTTTCCACTTATCAGCACTCAAGTATTTCAGTGTAATTTGCTTGCATCAGGATGCATTAGTATAACCTTAAACTACGACCATGTGAACAACAAAAAAATAGAGGCTTTTACCATAGAAGAAAAGCAAGCTTTAAAATACACAGCACTTAAAAGACAACAGAAGGCAAATTGTTATAGATGAAAAGCAGGATTAGACTCATATTAGTATGAACAATATTCAATTTTCCAGAATTTTGCTGTGCAGGAAATATTTGTCCTGCTTGTGCAATTGTTCACCTGGCAGCTTGCCTGAAAAAACAGCCTGAACTTTTGCAGTTCCTCGGATGCATTTTGTCAACACAAGATGTATGCCTTTTTGGTGCACTCCAGTTAGTGACTTCCTTTGCTAACAGTAGGTTATTGTTGATGTTTTTATACACTCTCTAGAATTCTTGTACGTCTGGTCTTCACAAAATAAGCACATTACAATCCTCAGCTGCTAGGGAATGCAGCAATCATAACCAAGGCAATTGAAACATGCCATTGGGAGAGGCCCAAAGAATATGTATACTGTGCTCTCTAGATATGTTTGATTTCAGAAAATACAGCTCAGGGACAGTCACTTTTTATTAGCTTCATGCAAAGCAGTTATTTCTATTTGTTCTGTGAGTGGCTGTCTGTAGCAGTGTAATATGATGAAATACTCTGAAGTGGTTTATTTGGCTTTTGTCACAGTTGCAAAAAGTACACAGTAAAGAATGAATATAGAGGCTTGTGGCATAAGGAAAATAAACCCAAATCATATCCTAAACTATATTTTCAATGTCTGACATCTGTATCAGACAGTTTAGCTGTCTTTGAGTTACCTGACTTGAGAAACATTCGTGCTCTTTAGTGGATTGGCTTAGAGAAAATTACTGAATGCTTTATATCCAATCTAAAGGTTTACAGGTTGCATTTATAATTTACCGGAGTTAATTAACAGTGTTTGGACATTTTTCCCTTATGAAAACAAGTGTGCATGCTTTTAATATATTTATTCAAACCCACTTATTCTAAAAAAATATTTAATATTCACAGAGTCTCCCCATGTTATCTTGAGCTGCACTGATGGAAGAGAGTGTAATAGTGTTCATTGAACTTATCACAAATCAGCAATGCTGTTGGCAATGAAACAGATATGGGAAAACAACTGTCATTCATTCTAAGTATTATCAACTTTCTTCCTGAAGGTAGAACTCTTGGTTGTGCTACAAATGTTTCTTACGCTGCTAATTATCATAGAAGGAAAATAAGTGTTTGTCAGGTCACTGTGAATGTAGTCAGTTTGTCTGACTCAATTCTTTCCACTTAGCTCATGGGTTAAGAGTCCTAAAGCTTTCGTTAGCTGTGGTGTTGTCGCTGTTGTACACAAGAGGCACAGGAGTGCGCATGCAGAGAATCCGACCCGAAGAAGCAGAATAGCAGCTGTTCCAAGCAACAGAGAAAACAGGCGTGTGGTTGTTTTTTATGCGAGGTTACAGCCCATTGAAAAATAGGCAGTAAAAAAGTGATTTCATTAAAACACTGCATTTAGCAAAACATAGATTTAATAATGAATTAACTACTGAGCTGGTAAATGTTGAGTTTGACAGTGGCAATAGCAACTGTTGCTTGCAATATTTATTTTCATTCCAAATGACAAAAATATTTGTTTCATCTGCATCTTTAGTTGACTGATTACATTAAGTACAGTAATTGTGTTACTTTATTTTGCAGCCCAAAAGTTAATAGACAGCTAGGCTGTAATCGAGTGTCACTAACCAACAACTGGTGGCAAAATCTCACTGGAACGCATTTTCTTAGAGAAATATTTTAAAACCTACAGAAGACAAAATGTGTTTTTGTAATTGGGGTGTAAAAGTCACCTGTCATTGAATAAACATCACTAAATAGATCTCCGAGTACTTGTGTTCTGCATCTGTGTTGAATCTTGTTCTGAACGTAACAAATATTAAAATGTTCTTGTATGAGGCCTATTGAGAGCGCACACGTATCATACATATCTGTTCTTACAATATAAATATCTAAGTGCTTAAGCCTTTGATAGCACACTCTGCGTAAGTGTGGACTTGTAACAGATACAGAAAGAACATACACACAATGAAATACAGAAACTGTAGTGTCTTTCTTCATAATCTGCAGTGTCCATCTTTCAAGCACAAACTTAAAAACATGGTTCCACATCAGTTTGATTTTCTCTTAAAAATCATGATAAATCCTCTGATTCCAGACTATTCCTGATTCCTCCACTTTTAAACCTGAATCACTTACTGGTAGCTGCCACCAAGTTGCACAATAATGGCCTGATTTTACATATCAATCAGTGAAGCCCTGATGATAGAGCCTTTCAAACAGAAAACAGATTTTTACAGCCTTCATTTTAAGAAAAGAATCCACTATGTTGGAACATAGTGGTAAATAAATGGTACATCATACACCAAAATGTTATTGTTGTGTGTGTGTGGCTTTAAAAAAAAAATATATATTTCTACACCCTCTCAATAACGCTCTAAACGGGTGAAACATTTTCTAGGCAATTAAGCACAGAGTGATGACACTCAGGGTTTCAGGAGGTTAAACTGGGAGAAGTTCATTTTCTGCAATGCAATACTGTTTGAAAATCACCGGATGTTTTCAAAGCTCAGCTCCATGAAGGGCAGATCTCTGTGGAAAATGCTCCAATTTAAAGGGAAGAAGAACACAGTACTGGCAAAAGCAGGAAGGAAAGCTACTCCAGTGTGAAGTTAATGGTGGCAGAGGGTGATTTGTAATGTTTAGTTTATTTTCACTGTCACAGAAGGCACTCTTTAAATTCAAGAGTTGATAATGAAAAAAGTTACTTAAAATTAAATGGCACACTTGCATTTAAAAGTTCTTTCATTTAATGGTTGTGTAACTGGTGGGAACGCTCTATTTATGCCCTACCTCCTGACACACAGTACAGTGCAGCATTCTTAAATAGCAAAGGATAAACAAATTAGCTGAAGTGGGAATACGGGAATATGTCAAACTCATCAGTTCAGTGATAACCGCAGCACAGATAGACACTGGTTAAATAAATTTTTTAAAGCTTAAGTTTATACAGATGAACGCAGTATTACATAGAGTAATAATTTCCTACAATAGATAGCATTGAACAAATTGGCCATTTCTCAAACTATTCTTTGACTCTTCAAAGAAATACTAAGTTGGCACACCTGCTATTGTTCTCAAGACTCCGCTGTCACTCCATGAATAATAAGATGATAGTTGAATGATAAGACAGTGCATGTGGCCACATGCACATGTCCATGTTTACAGTACCAACCTCATGGTCTACAAACCTTTTACAGCCACCAAGGAATGAGGGAATAATTTTAAACTGAAGCGACAACATAGAAATATTATATAAATGCAAATTAATTACGTGTAAGCCTATTTGAAGGTCACAAAGGTGCGTTGCCACCTCACCACCCCACTTCCATTGTTGTACTGATTTGAAACAAAACAACCCTTTTAAATGTACTTAATGCCAAATGAGTTGACAAGAAGAAATTCAAAATGCAGACTTCTTGTTGAAACTCTCTGGATGAATGCTAGAGTAGGATACTCAAGAATGACTCACGTTATGGATTTAACTCGCCAGCGAGTACCTAATGCTCAAAACTCATGTTATGGATTAAACTTTGCAAAAGACGTTTTTTTTTATTTTTTACGAGGTTACAAGAAAAGGTATGCAATCTATTTAGTTGGAAATTGTCACTTCTGAGCTTGTGTGTGTGGCTACATAAGCAAGGATTATACTTTCCGCGTCTGGTGCTCAAAGGTCCACGTGATGAAAAAAATCATCATCAGACGGGGTACGCTTTTATGACCACACAGACAGGTCCGCAATTACGCTACCAGGGCATGCTCTCGGTTCGGCTCCGCAAAGAATACACAAGTCTATTTTTGACAGAAGCCATCAAGCAGCACAGAGCATATCGAACTGGGCAGGAAGTCAGACACAGAATCTGGTCAATTTTCAAAATAAAACACCCTGTGCATACTCCCATACCATAAACAACAAACGTGTGAAAGCAGTTACCTGTTTATTTAAATTTGAAAGTGCAATGAAAATATATTGTCCCTAAAATCAATGAATACTCGTGATAAATAATCATGATCTCAATATAGATCAAAATGATCGTGCAGCCCTAGAAAGTAGTTTAATCAGAAGTAGTCCACGTCCGTGGGGTCCGTAGCTGTCCGTGTGTGCGGCTGCTCCAGGGTATATTTGAGCTTTTAGGAGGTGTGTTGGATGTCTGTAGCCCCTTTTCCACCAAAGCATTTTGAGAGCCGGTTCGGAGCCGGTGCCTACTCGCGAACCAGTTCTTTGTGTTTCGACAGCCAAAGAACCGGTTCGCGTCCAGGAAAACTGGTTCCAAAGCGGCACCAACTCTTTGCTGGACTGGAACTGTTCGTTTACCACGTCATGCTGACGTAGGGGGCAGGGGGCGGGGTTATTGTGACCAACAACACGGTGACGTAATGACGTCGTTCGCTGGGCTCTCTAGTCAGTGGAAAGAGAAACAGGTTCTGAGAAGGTTCGCAAGTTGAACCAACTTTGAACCAGCACCAGTTCCGAACCAGTTCTTTTTTTGGTGGAAAAGAGGTATGTGTGAGCTCCAAGCTACTCCTGCTGTTGGTTTCCTCTGCTGTCAGTGTCACTGACTAGGCTACATGACACAAAACAAGCTTTCATTGCATGTGCTTTATAATAACTTAAGCTTAACCAGCTTAACCATCTACTTCATTTTTGTTTGCAGTCTGATCGCATATGGGAGCCATTTGTGTCACACTTTTAGTGTGTGTGGAGTGCAGGGCAGAGCAGGTTGAGGACCCAAATGCAGGACACAAAGGCCAACTGGTGCATTTCAGAGATTTAATAAACTAAAGCAACAGGCAACAAAAAGCAAGCACACTTACAGGGGAGTGACTGGTAAAAGAGTCCAAACAAAGTAATCCAACAGAAGTCCAAAAACAAAAATCACAACAGAAGGCATGAAGCACACACTGAGGGTTCAGAGGGTAACAGAAGCACAATGCACAAACAATGATCTGACAAAGACAAGACAGAAACAAAAGGTATATATACAGGGACTAACGAGCAGGGCGGGAGCAACACAGGTGACAGGAATCAGGGTAACGAGGCACAAGCAGGAAGAGAGAGAGAGCAGAGGAAAACAGAGAGACTGACATGCAGAGGGATCACTGGGGAAACAGACATGACACAAGTTAGAAACACAAGGCAACAGACAAGACAGAACCCCAAAACCCAACAGACCAAAATAATGTACACAAGAACCAAGACTAAATACAAGAAACTAAAACCCAGACTCCCCAACAGGACATACAGACAGGATCATGACAATTTGTTTGCTACCGCTGGCTTGCGCTACCTAGATAACTAGTAATTTTAATAGATAGCCTAACCTATCAATGTGTATCTTTGCTGTAGCATAATCCTTTTAACCTGGTGTCTGCGTTTCAAAGCCATCTCCACCAACATTTTCCCTTGAGAGCTATGGGCCATTCTTAAAAACTAGATGTAACGTTAGTAAAAACAATCACTTTGCTTTATACCATAGTCAGGCTGTATGTGCGTCAGAAATGCTTTGATGACATGTATTTATTATACATGTGCATAAAACCGTAACTCCAGCACAGTAAACTGTAAGTTAACTTCACAAAGACAGAGAACCTTAACAATAGACCTTAACTCAATTTGAGGGTTCCAGAGGGCTTTTGGAAGATACGGCTACAACAAACCAGTATTTTCTCAAAAAACAACAGAATTGACTCAAGATATTTGTCCACATGATAAAGCAGATCTTTAATGTTCCAAAAATGACAATAACTCATTTACAACCAAAATCGAAGTTATGACCTTTTGCCTTTGCACGGCAGTAAAGTCAATATTTGTTCAGACATTTGCTCTGTCAATGCTTTTGAGTCCATTCGTCTTATTATTCAGGACATTTTATTTTTTATTTTGCTGTAGAATTTCAATAATTCTGTTATTTGCATTGTCACTACTGGTTATACTTAACAAGGAATAAGTAGTTTTCTAGTGTCATAAATGCTTTTTATTACGACATTTAGACATTGGGTGTATAGTGAACCCTGTATCTTAATCTCAACAACAACACACTGTATTCTTCTCATGCACATAGCACAAATACAAAGTTTGCTCCTGCTACTGTCTGCAAAAATGAATGAACAAAAGTGTTTTCACCATCATTGTAGGAATAAACTCTTGTACAGTGACGTTCGCATTGTGGATCTCCTTTGTATCACACAAGCATAACACAGCTTGTCTTTCTCCATTTTTTCATAATGACATTTTGAACACCCCCAACCCCCCACCCAAACCGATTAGCACCGTGCAATAGCAGCTGCTGATGTGTTTAAATCAATGATTCCAGAAACACAGTGGGAAAACAAATCAATTATTGTTTGAACACAAGGCTCCAATGTCCAGGAATCAATAGATGAGATGTATTACATCGCAGACGCTCTGTAGCGCTCTGAGACTGATTTTTTTTTTTTTCCTTTGGACAGAAAAATCACATGAAGCTCTTTGTCATTTGTGACCCAGTTAGAATCACTGCTGCCATTATATTACTGCCATTACACAATGAAGTCAAAATCCTATTTAGTGCAAGAGAAAATTTAATAGTGCTGCATGTTGGGGTATCACTAGGGTATGGCCGCATGTCTCTGCTGAATAAGAAAAGTTGATCTCTTTTTTTATGTGTTACATTTCCTAAATGCACTGTAAGATTGTGTGTAATATCATTCTGTCTGTATTTAATAATATCTATCATTTTTTGTGAATGTATTAATTTTGTGTAAGTGTCTCCTCGTGTCTTTCACTGTTACTCCATTTAGCTCATGAGCTTTCATCTCTGTCAGCAATCCTTAAGTCATTACTCATGTTGTCTAGCATAACTACATAAGCATTCCTACACTGTTTATGCTGGTGTAAGTGGAGTTGACTCCAGATATTTTAATACTTTCAGCAGTTTAGAAATTGACTGTTTTCTCCTGATTTTTTTTTGAAAACGTTTTCTATTTTTTATGTGCATTTTGCATTTGAGCAATTTTAGGACAAAATGTCTAATTGCAGTTAGTCACCTGTAAATTGCATGTCATCATGCATTTTGAAGCAAGCAGAGGGGTCGTCACACTCCAGATTATGTTTTTCAGAGGAGAAATGCATATAAATATCCACATTACAGGTCTCATTTGGAACACAGCTGAAAGCAAACTTCTGAATGCAATAGCTCAAAGTGTATTAGATAGTCAGAAGGTTAATTCAGAACCAATTTGACAAGAGCTAGCCTGTTGTGATTGTGGCATTGAAGAAAAAGCGATATTGCCTTTTACAGCAGAATAGACTGCCTCGATGACCATCTGATTTCTAAAACCTATGCTGTTTGGTTACATTGTTGATATCTTAAAGAGGTGGTATATGCTCATTTTCAGGTTCATAATCTTACTAAGGGGTTGTACCAGAACAGGTTTACATGGTTTCATTTTCAACTAACACCATATTTCTTTTCATACTGCACATTGCTGCAGCTCCTCTTTTCTCCCTGAGTTGAAGGCTTCGTTTTAGCTATGGAGTGAGGCATCTTGCCTCTGCATGATTTTTGCTAAGAGTTGCTTTGTTTGTTGCTCAGTTCCTAGTTAAAGACTACTAGCCAGTCAGAAGCAGAGTAGGGATGGGTTGTGAGAAGCCGATAAACACGCTTTAGTTCAGTTGTATCCATTCCCCTTACCAGCTTAGCAACATGGAGCAAGAGTTTCAGAGTGGTGAGTTATTAATTTGTAATAAATGTATCTTTCATCTATAAAGTTTTAACTGCGCTCTGTCTCTACATCACAGTAACAACTTTATGTCCATTGACTGCCTGGAGGGGGAGGAGAGGTGTGTGCTGCAGCTCAGTGTTTTTCCTTGAGGGTGTATCAGACAAGCCGATTGGCGAGCGTTATGACGCGCATTTTGCTGTGTCGTCGAGGGATTAAAGGGAAACGGCTGGGCTACAAACAAGCTGTTTTCAGGCAGTTCAGAGCAGAGTTTTCTGTGGGAGATGTGAACTCCCTTTGGACTGGACTTTTTCACTTTGCAAACCTATTGTCTATGCACAAAAAATGCACAAATAGATATATAACCCAATAAAAGAGAGGGAAAAAGCTGAAAAGCAAATAACTCTTCTTTAAAGCTTTGCTCGGAATTTGTGTGCACAGTGACAGATGGATGTGATGTATATTTACTTTAAAAGAAACACACCTTTCACTGCTTTTTGTAAACTTGTATCAGGGAGTCGTGTGTCATAATTGGGATGTTTGGTGAGTGGAAGTGCTGCTACCAGAGTAATGTCACACAATAATTGCAGTTTTCTAAAAAAGACGTGACTTTTATGTCTTTATATGTTTCTTATGTTGAAGTATGCTGCAACATATTGAATACTGGGATTAAAACATTTAGTCTCTCTTTTTTGAAGAAGAAGAAGAATTTTTTCCATACATGTTTATGTGCTGAAATGCACAAGCAGTTGAATAGAAAATGTCATGGATGGCAGAGAGCGACAGCACAGGATGGGTCTCCAGCACTCACGCGAAGGTCAGCTGTGAGCAATGACTGAAAGGGACTGTCACACCATCGTGCCAAACGGTTACAGCAACGACCCTTTGGTCTTCCCGCCATAAAGTTTTACTCACCAAGATTTGACATGCCAGGTATGAAATGCATGTTCTAATCTACAAATACTCTGGGATGTAAATTTAGAAACCAGTGACCATCTGTGGCATATTGTAAGGTCTGTTGTTTTTCATTTCACTTATTTAATACTCAGGAATATAGAACAAGCTCACATCAAGTCCTCTGGTTTGTCAGACTGCCAAACTAAAACAATGATCTTAAAGCATCTAGTAGAAGAGTCGCACATTTCGGGTGATTCTTAGTTGGATTTGCCGTACAAGCAACCTCCCTTTATTATCCTACATTTTTGGACCATTCCAAATATTTCTTCTTAGATAGAGAAGAAAATGAGTAAAATCAAAAATTGGACTGCCAGATTGTGGATTTCTGGATTGTATCTTTAATTTGGAATATGAAATGACGACATGATGAACTGCTCTTACACAGCCATTACTCCACCGTCATGCTGTCACTCAAATAAACTGTGGCAGAATTATCCATGATTACATTTGAAATGCAAAACAAGGCAAGCATTTTAAGACAGGAGGGGTGTTGAGTTTCGGCAATTTTAAAGGTAATACAAACTTCATCACAAAGCACATTAGATATTCTTAAATGTACATCTGTATTAAAATGATAGCACACAACAGGCAGCCATCTCCTATATCCGGCTCCTCCTATTAGGACGCATACAGTAATCTCATTAATTACTTCTCGAAATCACAAGGTTCATGTAGGGGGTCCAAGGTTTACATTTGATGAATTACATGAAATGAAGGAAGATACTCTGATGATTTTTGCCTTCAGTTCAAGTAATTTTTTGCTGTGGTTTTCTTGACTTCAGCCAGAATTTGCATGGTGTTATTTATCAGACGCCTGCTACCTGTGATGTCTAGTTCCAAGCAGAACAGCAGGTGATGCAGTTGACACCCTGGAAACTTCGTTGAATCATGCAATAGAGCAGCTGCCCTTCAGCAATTACGGTTATGAAGCCATAAATCAGAGCTTAATAGGAGAGAGAGCGGAGTAAAGCTAAAAGACATGTGCTACCTCATTGGAAATGTCTCCTCATGTATATTTGCCAGTTGATTTATTAAAAAAGAACTCCTCTAACCTATATCTTCAAAGTGCATCATCATTTGACCAGTATTTTTATACAGCCTACTTTCACTCTGAGCCTATGTACAAATACGAATAGCCCTCAAATTGATAACTAAAGTGATTGTTTAATGCTTTCACATCAAACTAACATTTATTTATTTCATGATTTTATCAGCACACTGACTTGCCCACACAGCATTTCAGTAGAGGTCTTCATCACAGCTGTGGCACACTTGGAAATTAAATGAGAAAATAGGCAGTAGTATTTCAGTAATGATTTACTGTTTTATAGCTGCAGCTCTACTGCATGTGCTTTCCTGTAGAGAGTATTTATATTTGTACATTGTGGCATACAACATTACTGAAATACAAGTTAATCTGATAGAGCTGTTAAAATACCATATCTCTAGTCTTGGATAGATTACGAATTAGGGTGCTCCGATCAATCAGTCACCAATCCTAAGCGGCCGATAATGGCTTTAACTAGTTTGATCGGTGGCCGATCAGATGATGAAATACTCGCGGGACAAATTTTCAACATTAGGTAAAATGGTTTCACTACGCAGTCTGAGCAGTTTTCAAAGCTAGCTAGCACCAAAGTCCTTTTCAGGCAGGAAGCTATTGATGCAGCCTGTTAATCATTTACACTGAGAGTTGAGCTGCAATCAGACAAGAGGAGCAACAAAGAGGAGCGATCATGTGAAACTGTTGTGGTCGTGCTCATCTCATGCACACGCCGCCCGCTACCAGAGTTTAATTGTCTTGACCCACAGCACATCAGGCAGAGAGAGACTGATCCTGTGTGTGAGTTTCCTGATGTAAAGATCAGCTGACTGCCTCTCCCTCTCTCCATTTCCGTTTTAAAACTGACAACTTTTATGTATGCTATGTTTCAGCCTCCGTCCAGATTAAAATGGTAAATCTGTGGGTAAAAATGGAGGACTTTATAAAACAGTGACACAGAAACTCACATTTGGCTTTCTGATTCGGTCATGCAAAGCAAAAACACAATGCTATTTTGTACTGGCTCTGCGATGGATTGGCGACCTGTCCAGGGTGTACCCCGCCTTTCGCCCGATGTCAGCTAGAATTGGCTCCAGCTCCTCGCGACCCTGTATGCAGGATAAGCGGTTAATGATGGATGGATATTTTGTACTGTGTAAATAACACTTGTACTGTGCATGTCACCGTATTTACTTTGTGACGACACCTAGGCTGTTTTCCGTCATCAAAGTCATTCTGTACTCCCATGTTACTTTCAAAGGTTCCACTTCATTGTCAGTCGGGGAAAAAAGTACCTGGTGTGGTTCTTTGTCTGTAGTACTTTCTTCTTTCGCCAACTTTCTGCTTCTGCAACTGCGGAGTAGACCATCTGCATCATATTTACACCCTCACGTGCATGCCCAGTGTACGTGAACGGCCACTAGATGTGCATTTTTTGGTTTTAATATGGACGGAGATCAACTCTGATACAACGCTGCTGTGGACAGAGAAGATTGTATTCGTTATAAAACTGTTTAAAAAACTGTAGTAGTGTGGATGTAGCCTAACCCCACTCCTCTCTCTACTCCTCTCATGTCAACCCTCCCATTTTCCCCGTGATTCTCCCGTATTTTTCTTTTCTCCACCGGTCTCCTCCTGTTAAATGTTTTCCTGTTAATCTGGTGAAGCCAGTCAGTAGGCCTATGTAAAAGATGTGTATCTTGCACAGGTATTTTATAGATGAAAGCAACCCACTGAAATAATATTAGGCCTGTATAAGTGGTAAACCATATGAAATTACAATGAGCATAGTAACTATAAGTAATATTAACAATATACTAACAGTATAATGTGGAATTCACATTGTGATTTATTTATTTAAATTTCCCTTATTTTTAAATCTCGAGGATGACAGTTATGACTCCAATGCAGCCGCCTCTCCCTCGCTCCTCTCCTCTCTCTCCCCCCTAAAGCCCACACAACCTGCCTGAGCTTTCCAGTACCAAAAGCTTTTACTTCAGATCATCGACTCAGGATGCCTGAGCTCCTTTAGCTCCTAAATATTTGGCTTCAGCCTTTTTTGTTGCAATTTTTATAGTTGAAGTAAATTTATATAGATGCTGTTTTTGTAGATTATTCCACAGGAAAACTATATTTGTTAAGCTATAAGATGTTCGCAGTAAACAGGCAAGGGCTGCTATGGTTTTAGTCTCTTAGACAGAGGGAGTGGAATTTGTTGCCCATGTTTCCTGGCAATAAAATAAACAGTTGTCATTTCATGATACTTTATCATCTGTTAATTTTAATACTTAATACATTGTTTAAGGACTAATTAAATAAATATACAATATACTGTATCATGCTACATGATAAATAAAAGGCTTCAAATAAACACGGTGATCGGTATCGACCGATACTGCTTTCAGGAATCCATGATAATTGGTTGGCCCAAAAAATCCTGATCGCAGCACCTCTAATTACACGACAATGGGCTCCTGGGCCTAGACATGTAAAAGGCCTTTGTGGTCAATTTGCATCTCTTTGTGGTGTTTTTTTGTCTCTTTGTACTTGTTTTCTTTCTCTTTGTGGTTGTTTTGCATCTCTTTAAGGTTGTTTGACTTTCCAACAAGAAATATTACCGTAACAGTCACTTTAGAGGCTCTAGCCCATGAGCTTCCTGATCACTGTGGCTCCCAGGCCTTTTCTCGGTAGGCCCACTCAGTAATCCATCAATATCTGCACTACAATTCTTCAAAGAAATTAATTAATTAATTTGTTGCACACATTAAAAATAACGGGATATCACATAATGTTTTTTTATAACATTAACAATTCAGTATTTTTGTTACTTCCTTTACTTTTTTATACTTGTATTAGTGATAATGAATCGCACATGGAAAATATCTCATGGAGAGGGGATGCTGGTACAGGCACCCGGCTGGCTGTGGGAGCCCTCTGAGTGGGGGTAGGGATAAACAAAGGTTAATCCTCCAAGACAGGCAGAGGAGAACAGCTCTGGTGTGACAGGTCTCCTGTTCATTCACCAATGCCTCTGCTACCTGGAGGCAAAATCCTCCCTGTCTCTCCATAAAGGCTGTTTGCTTTAACACAGATAGACACTTGCTCTACTTGAATGAATGAAAATGCAGTGTGGATTTTTGCTCTGGAATTTAGACATTTTGTTTATCTTTGTCATTTTGCGCACCTTTAGTACTTGTTGCAAAATCTCTTATGATATATAAAACACATTTAAAATACTTACACTTACCAACATTTAATGTTAAATGAAGAAAAACAGGAAGAATTTCTGCATGTTTAGAATGCAGATCATTTCCAAATAGTATTAGTACTTTTTAAAAAGATATGTTTTTGTAGTACTGATGTGTATGGATACCCTTGTGCTACTACTGTATGAGGTATTGCCTTCTCGAGTAATTCAGTTTGGAAGGGTCTGTGGTTCATCTCTCTGTCTCTCTGTCATCTCTCTGTCTGTATTTGTCCATCCATCACATGCAATGTTTTGGCTACCACTTATTGTATTTCCACAAAACCCTACACAAAGATTGGGATATGCTACAAGTCTCTGTACAATTGTGTGTGTGTCACACAGTGCATTTTTTCCTCATTCTTCTTTATATAATTCTCTATAACCATTTACACCTGGTATTAACATGCGACCTGTATGTTACATCTGAATAATGACATTTGATCGCTGGACACCTGGTATTCTTGTTATCTCAATTCTTCCAGCGTTGAGGTCCTAATATACATATTAAGTAGTTGGAGCTGGAGGCCTTTCAATTGGAGTTTCAGCAAATGTGGTGTGTGCAAGACAAAAGGAAGTGTATCAACTTTACTCATTTTTCAAAGGGCAGGTCTGCAGTTTTGTAGCATGAGACTCTTGATTATGTGGCTTGGTGACTTGCTGGGAGGAAAGTAAGCATATTACTTGTTCTGTTTGTAAAGCTTAAATGTTGTGAGTAATAACCGAAGGTGACTCTGAGTTAATCAAAATGTTAAAATGCTCATCAGAGCATCTCCCAGATGGATTTTGGTGGTTAGACAGCAAGAGAACACTGTTTAGTGTTCTTTTAGTGAGTTAATCAAACTGAAACTGTAAAATGGAAATGACCCCCTTGAGGCTCATTGCTTACTTATTTTGCTGCAGTGTACACCCACAAGTGGCCAGTGTACTTGGTGTCTTTATGAGTCACTCAGTTACAACACCAACTGTGCTCTAATCTGGTCTATCTTTCTCCTAATAGACCTTTACACCCGAACATTTCCCTCTGTGTCAAGTGTAAATGTCTATCATGAGAAAGACCTTGTTGATCGTCTTTCATTTTAATTATACATGGCTGCTATTAATAAAGATTTTAAGTAATGATGATTATCTAAATAAATCCCTGCAGCAAATTTGTTATGGACAAAATGTTGCCCAGCCATTTCATCAAAATGTAACGAAGCTGTAAGCCCAACCCCTAAAAGGAATGCATAGGGACATGGGGGAAATAAGGATGCTCTGCTCCCTCACCCCTGCAGGGTGGCAGGGGCAGGTCAAGGGCTCTGATTGTCAGTGTTTATTAATGGGCCCTGTAGAGGGGAGTGACAGCAGGGTGATCTCTGTGATGATGATGTCTTATTGCTTTCCATGAGCGCCTCAGGTACATACATATTTATGATGCGCTGCCACCTTGAGTGCTGCTAGAAATATCTGTTTAACACCCGGCACAGTCGGATGCTTACCAAAGCAGCGTTGGAACGAAACGGCCCTTTAACACTAATGCCTGTGCCACATTAACCTTAACAAAACACAGAATGACTTTCCACTATCATTTACATTTAAGGTGACACAAAAATGCGAAAAATGGTTTCATGTTTTGTGCAGTTTGGACAGAAAAATTAAAACACCATCATGTAACACGAGAAGCCACCGTGAAAATATCAGCCGCACTATGAATCGCCCAAGTACCGATGTCAGCACTTCATGTTAATCAGATGGCTTTTTGACCGCCAATTGAATTAATTTTAACTAATTTGTATGACAGATTGATTTGTGACACTACACGTGTATGTATTAAATATTAACAGCCAGCACTTCCCCAGGGACAGCTGGGATTTTAAAGGGCAACTCATACACACTCATTTAGTTGATTAATATGGGCCGCTCATTTTCAGCAGACAGATTTGTTTTACTTACTTATTCATGTCTTCAAAGAATATAACTCTCCTCAATCTTATTCCTGCTTTATTTTTTATTCTCAGCAAGTTGCCTTTGTAGTCATCAGGATTCATTTAATGAAACAGGATGGTGTCACACTGTGGTTCAGTTTACTGTCCAGACTGTGACTTTCATTTCGTCACAAAGCAATCAAAGTACTTTATACAAGACAGACACAACAAAGAGGCGAGAAGCAACATTGAATTGTAGCTCACAGGCTTCGCAGTACAAATAACACATTTGAAAAAAAACCCACATTTGTGAGCACATCATGTGTTTTGGTGAATTTAAAAGGATCCTTCATATTTAGGCCCTTTGCAGTAAAGGGAAAAGAGTGTGTTCCCCTTTGCATTTACTTTTGAGACCTGACTTCAGAACTGAAACTTTCAGTCTCATGGATAGTAGTGGATGGATAATATTCGTGGATTGGTGAATTGACAGAAAATTAATCTGCAACAATTTTGATAAATAAGCAATTGCTGAAGTAATTTATCAATCAATAATAGCCATTCTGTGATTCTAATTTCTCCAGTGAGATTTGCTGCTTTTCTCTGTGTTATATCATTGTAAACTGAATAGCTTTGCATTCTTTATCTGAGAGAACAATACATCTGGAACTCAAATTGGGATGGACATTTTTTGTATATTTTACAGACCAAATGATTAATCACTTAATCAAGAAACTAAGCAGCGCACTAAATGATAATGAAAATAATAATTAGTTGCAGTTCTACATTATCCTATGCACCGTCACACATAACTTGAATAAGGCAAGACCAGGAGCCTGTTGTCAGTAAGAACATTACGCTTTGTGTTGTTTTCTGGCCGCTATTTTGTTGTGTCTGTAACATAAATGCACCACTACTTCATGTGGATAAATCTTAAGTCAGATAGCTGTTGAAGCAAACTCAAACTCAGGGCGGTGTCTTGGCTCTGATGGTTCACAAATCATTTGGCACTTGATCGCATGCTGTGGTTTGGTGTTTGTAGCACACGATTTGATCTGGGCTTTTAAATCAAATGGCCTTTATCTGCCGTACCTCTCCCTTTAAACAAACAGAAAATAGCTCTCCTCTGCAAATAAGTTGTAGGATTTATCCAGTGCACGGTACGCTGTGATTTGCGATGACAGGAGTTGAATATTACGCTGATACTGTATGGCACTGTAAATCCACCGCCTCATCTCTGCTCCCACTGTCAAATGTATTCTGAAGTTGTATTTCAACCATGTCCCTTCAGTGCTGAGCTCACTGAATAGAGAAATAATGAGTGCTGTCTAGAGACAATGTCACTGTTATTTTAGATCTTCCAGATCTCTCTCTCTCTCTCTTTTCTCTTTATGTCCATTTTCTTGGAGGTTTCTCCTCCACCTTGTGTCTTCCCCACATTCTCAGTGCATCTCTGGCTCTGTCCCCTCAAAGCAGAGTCACACCACCCACTCTCAGAGTTGATTCGCTTGTCTCTCCTCCCGTTTTGTAAGCTGCACCGTTAAGATTCTGTCATTTGTGAATATGTGCGAAATGTGCAAAGGCATCTTGGAAGAGGGGTTGCAGTCAGTCCATGTGATGGTGCTTGAGAGAAATTAAGTGGCTTAACGGTAAAGCCAAGAGCACGCTTACAGACTGGATGCATCATGCCATCTGTTTAGGTGCTAACCACTTGTCTTTGCTGCCATTGCACAGTATGCCACATACTGATATGTAATCACAGTTAAAGCACACAGATTAAAGTCTTATATATTGGCTGTTTGATGTTTCAAGTATCAAATAGGCCCGATGTATCTATTAGGAAAGAACAGGACTTTTGAGACAATTCCTGAGATCTCTTGCTTTAATACTCACTTTTGCCCTAAATGCTTTCTCCCCACAAGGGTTGAGTGTTGTTAAAAGGAATTATCCAATGATTTAGTATTGTACATGAAAACATAGGATCCTATAGTATCCATAATTAAATTGAATTACCCTCCGTGACACTGGATTTTTGTTAAGGCATTTAAGGCTGAAGCTCCTTCGTATAGATTTATCATTATCTTTCAGTTATTCAGGTGGCATACATTTCAGGGTTGGCAAACTTTGTTTTCTGCCACGGTGTCTTTTTTTTATATAAGCTATATGAGAGACAGGACACATGTTATTATAATTATCCAGTAAATTTTAAAATGTATATGCAGAAATTCACATGGCATATTTTTCTTTCTCTTGCCAGTGGCTTAAAAGTCAGTTAAATTTGACAGGGTTTCATTAAAAGTAGCGCAAAGGCAAATAGCAACTGCCCAGCTGCCACACTTTCCCCACAATGTATCACTTTCAGAATACAATGTAATTTGTTAAATACATTAACACTTCACTGAAGTATCCGATGAGGAAATTCATCATTCTGCCAGATGCTGAAGGAACACCTGATTACTTCTCTGTTACTTAGAGAGGAGATATTATTTAGTCATGCATCCGGGAAATACAACCAAATATTCTCACAGCAGAATACTCATTTCTCTTTCTTTTCCATTCCTGTGACATCTGTATTACCATATACTTTATATATTTTTGGTGACATTTGATGTCTTGGTGTTTGCAATATATAAAACAGTATAGTTTTATCCTGAAATGTTGCCTTTTAACTTGCCATATTTGATTATGAAATCATTTACCAGCACACTGTATGCCAGATCTTGTATTACTCACTTGGCAGCGACACAGCATTTTCACAGGCACTTAAATGTTAAATACCACCTTTAAATGGCTACGCTGGCAGCCAAAACATAAAGCCAATAAAAGATTATTATTCTTCCGAAGGGGGTTCTTGATGACACTCTAGAAGTCTTTGTTTTGTTCTTTGCGTTAAGATTCAAAACTTAGGTCCATACCGAGGTTCATGCTTGAAAGACAGGACTGTAGCATAACTATTAAATTGTTAACTGACAGTAACAGTAACCCTCCACTAAAAAAAGTGTATATAAAAATTGTATTGTTGATTTTTGTAGGTTGTTCCACAACCCAAGTGAACACATGATACATTGTCAAGTATATGAAAATAAACTGGATTTTGCCTCACTAAGCACTCCCTCAAGCAATCAGGAGGACCCCCCCGATACACTATAGGAAAGTGACTTTGAGTGATATCATTTGCAGGCACAAACAAAGGTAATTTAGTTCCTGCCTTATTTTGCTTGTTTTAGTGTAACCCAAGGCTATTTAGAATGGATCTATCCAAGTCCCCTAACTTAATCTGCCATTTATAGGCTGTGTGGTGGGGGGTGAGGAAGTGCATGAAGCTCTGTGATTGGACAAAAAAGTAACCAAGGAAACCATAGTACTTTAAGTGTTGTAAATTGGTTAAAACTCGTTTACCCGTAATGCGAGTTGCGAGATGGGTGAGGTAAACATGATCAATCAGCAACTGTGTCACAACTCAATTTGTTTAGGCACCGAGCTCTGTTCCTCCAATTGCTGCGTTAGCCTTGTGTTTTCAGGATGTTTTAACTGCACGAGTTCTGTATGGAAATTTGGAACATAATTAAGGAAAGCATTTCAAAGGTAGCCTCATAAATAATGCAAATTCTGTGTTAAATGTCCCTGACAGCCAATGCTGGCGCTGCAGAACGTGAACCTCAAGAAAGGCTGAGCTGGTCTATATGGTCATCAGGTGCCTCCCTTGGAGTGCTATAAATTGACAGAAATGGGAGACAGTGCAGAATAGATGAGATAGCTCAAATGAGTAACACTCCCTATTAATAAGACTCTTAACGTGACACTCTGAGACTCCAAATTGGGACATAAATAGTTAGTGCAACACAAAACATATGAGGCTTAGCCAAAACTGCAATGTACTGACTGAAGCAAATCCAAGACAATTTGTATTGTACTCCCAATTTTTCACATTTTAGGTATATTGATTAAATATCAGTTATTGATGTTGAAGTAGCACTAATGCATTAAATCCCTGATGTCCTCATGATTATGTTATTATGAAACAGTTCTCCTGACTGTCTTTCAGGACAGAAAAACCCAAAGTGGTGTGTTTGATGTCATCATCCATAACAGAACAATACTAATGTAAATGTACATTTTTATTTAGTTGACATAAGCTGCTGTAAATATGGACAGCTGTAGATGTGCATATGTGAGTAGATTTGTTTATGATGATTAAATCCCTATGACCAAAAATTTCCATGGTCTAAAGCAACCAAAATAATCATTACCATATTCATATATTTTAGATTAAAAAAGTAATAAATGTAAATGAGCATTTTGTAACGATCCGTCATAATGACGGCATGTAAAAGTTAATTTGACCTTGTTGAGACGTGTTGGGATGATATATGAAAAGAGCATTTTCCTACCAGCAGGCGAGTGATTGTGTCTAGACCTTGGTGGCTCTGGCTGAAAGTGGATTGTTTTATACCACACAAAGCGTTTTTTTGAATTTTTTAAGAACTGAAAATTTACTTTTGTGCCTATTTGTTTTATGAACTGAAAACTTATTTTTGGCCTTATACTTTTTATGGACTCAGAACATTATTGTTTATGTAATGTTATGAGTATTTTCTTCTTGTTTTTGACTAAACTTGAGGAAGTCTGTGTATGCACATTATCTTGAATGTTAATGTCTATTTATGGTAGGGCTGGGTGATATGCACCAGAAAGTCATATCCCAGTACTGTTAGGCTGACTACCAGTATAAAATATATATTGGTATTTTCTGCTAAGTGTGCGTATACGTCAGTGTGTCCTTCTCCTTTCAATCTCTCCCTCTCTCTGTCAGTCTGCGCCAGTGATTTTCTCCATCAGTAGTAGGCTACGTTGTATAAAGTTGCCAAACAAAAGAACTTCTTTACTTTTCCTCCCACAATTCGGTTCACAGCAGTAACTGCACCGCATGTAGAGGAGTTTCAGAGATGTAGCCTCTGAAAACAAATTCAACATGGTAGCTAATGAATGACCTGACTGGTGTGTTCGTTGTTGCTTGTCTCATCTGGTCCGCGCTTGTAAAATATCCAACATGTGGCAACTTGTAACATAATAACTCTGTGTTTCTCTGAAAAATGCTACAATGTGTCGCCAAACCTGAGTGGACCGCCGAAGTAAAGTGTATGTGTGGGAAATAATGACTGAACCGTTGTTTTTCTTTTTACAAGCTAGGTCTTCTGCAGTGTTGACAGGCACTGTCTCTCCCGCCATGTTGTTGAGTGTTTGTTAGTAGATGGCTGCGTGCAGACGCAGAGGAAGAGGCTCAACTCAACATCAAATTATAACGATATTGCCTAATTTATGTCTTTTTTGAAATTATATCGATATACCTCATTATACCAATATACCGCCCAGCCCTAATTATTGGTGAGCAATATAATTTCTAATCACTGAAAAACCAGGTTGTTGATGCTTCTTTTTTCTACTAATGGTTTTGTTCTAAGGGTCTATGTGGACAGATTGTCGAATATATACATATATCCTTGTAATGGGCTTGTGTGTCCCTGACTGGCATCCCATAAAATAAAAAAATACCAAAAGATAAAATATAAAAAATATAGTTGCACGCTAAGCCATTGCAATTTAAGTTCCCTTACCCCCTTAACAAAAAACACTCATTTACTATGTAAAAATGGCTTTTGAACTGACTAGTTGACTTATCATTTGCTTTTCTGAGCTTGGTTTTTTCCAACTACTAAACAGCATCTTTTGAGTGGTCTTTCACTCACAGAAGGCACAAAGTATACAGACCCAGTCACTGATTACATAATTACCTGCTGCCTTACTTAATCAGACACTAATTTCATGCAGACGGTGAGCACAAGCTGAAGGAAAAGGTACAGCACAAATTTCCCTCATATAAATCTGGTGTGGTGTACAAATACAGGACCTGAATGACTGAGAATTTCTACAGACAATTTAAGAGATCAGTTCTTTTTTAAGTATATCCACTTTAAATCAGAGTGACTTTTTTCCATCAACAATTTCCTCATGTTTGGAGGTTTGCTGTGCTTTTGTTGTCCTTGGTTCTGCCATGCTCTTGTATTTGCTTTTCTTCTCTCCCACTTTCCTTGAGGCTACTTTATTTTTTACATGTGATAACATTCAAGCAAACTACAGCCTGATTGTCTGCACTGAACAAGCTGCATCCTGATTGGTTTCAGCTTGATTGGTTGAATTATAAATACTACATACCAAGAACCACATTAATTAGAAACGTTTGATTGATTAGAACTTCCTTAATCAAGGAAATGTTTTCGTAATGTAGTTTTCAGATTATTTGATTGCTCTGCTGTACTATGTATCTTATATTCTTACTTTCTGTGTGCCCGCCCATGCGCACGCCGCATGCATGCCTTGCGCACGCGCATGCGACGCTACGCACGCATGCGCTTACGCACGCGCATGCGACGCACGCGCATACGCGCCGCACGCATACGCGCACACTGCTCTAGCATCCTAGAATTTGGCCAATACATTAAGTTAGGAAGCCCTCTAAAACTCTGATATTTTACCCAGAGTGTGGTTCAGCCTCTCCAAGCATTGGTTTTGCCCAGAGGTCTGTGACGGATGTGGGTGATGTCTCTGCCCCAGATCTCCAGGACTGTGTCCCCTTTGATATTCTGTGACTCCGGGGCTTGCATAAGCACATTGAGAGAGAAGTCAAGGTCACTCCCACTCTGTCGCTGGTGCCTCATGAATATTATGATTAATCATAGTCTTTTGGCTCGAATTAAAAACAAACCAGCATTGTTGTGCACGGCCCATAGATTCAAGGCTAGCTTTTGAGGAACTGTTTGCATTGCCCTTCCCCAACCCACCCCCATTACGTTTTACCCACAAGCCCACCCAACACTCCCTAAAACGTCTTACTCAAAACAAAAAACACAAACTGTATCCGTAGCATTACACTTTATCTAGGAATAATGAAAGAGGCAACACAACAAGTTGTGAAATGCATTAGTTCTTTAGGCTTCATCAAAAAGTGGATAGCTGTGTTTGAAATACAGTCTTGACATGAAACAAACAACCATTACCCTACCTCATCCCTCATTCTAATATTCCAATTGGTGTAATTTTCAAAATGCCAGTATCTAGTGCAGTGTATACAAGTTTTATCAATTCAGAAGCATCTCAGGTATCAAATGTGACACACAAACAAATAATCAGACTTAGTCGTGAAGCCAGAGAATGTTTTTCTGTCTTTTTTGGTTGTAACTAAATAATACAAAGACGCAGGTGGCCTCTTCAGATTTTACTGACATTTGTAAACAGTGATATTTGCTGCAAAACCAGTGTTGATTATGCATATTCATCTGGCCCATGCTTTGAATATAATTTTTCAAATATGATATGATTCAGTAAATTATCTGATGTCTGATTAAAATGCATGTGTGACCAGTTAACAACAGGTTTTAATTAGTTTACCAAAGACAGACTGGAGGTGGGAAACTAAAGATTTGAGACTTAGTTTCCTTTACTTCAGGCTTGATTTGTTTTACTTCCTGGATGTCATGGTATTGTAACACACAGAAAAAAAACAGTGTTATGTTTTGTTGCAACTTGTAAAACCATTGTTGCGGCTAATTATAAGTTATCTGAGGTTGTTTCTTTTTCTTCTTGAAGCTAACATATCACCGTGTCTGTCATGATGTGGCCAGTCGAGAAAGTCCTGCTCTGCAGGGAAGGCCACCCCTCTTTATCTGTCAGCATGTTACTGGAATGGAAACAGGTGTCTCATTTGATGTTGTCCAGGCCTTCGCTGACTTTTTCTCATTTTTTTTATTTATTTTTTGCTTCAATTCTGCACATGGTCCTCTCAAATTGAGTTGTTCCTCCCACCGGTTCTCTCTGCTGAGTGGCTGACAGCTCCTGGGATGTCGAGGGAAAAGCTTGATGGGCGGCGGACAGACACATATAGTACAGTAGACAGCATTAGTCTTCTCAGAAGGTCACCATCAGAAATTGTTAAAATTGTTCACATGTCACTGTTGACATAAAACAATGAGCTTGTGTGTGTGGCTTGAGACTTTGGTTTAAAATGGTTTGAATATGTAGGGAGGTGCCTTCTGATTCTTAGCAACATCTTCTATTAGTATTCATTTTCTCTGCTCTGTGGACTGTGTTAGGTATCAAACCTCGAATATATATAGTTAATCTTAAAATTAGCACCACCACTTGTACTTTTTCGAGACTTGCCAGAATGCAGACCTTTACCTCTAATCTTAGATTGTTTTTAGTCCTTTCCCTCAGTGTGAAAAAAGAAAATGGAAAAACAGTTTTATCGCAAATCCTGACCTTTTAATTACACAACCTTTGCAGCTAGAGACCTTAGCTTTTACTTAAGTTGACATTTATAAATACCGAAATGTCCCTGTGAATTGCTTTTTGTTGAAGTCAATGTATTGTTGAGCAAGATAGCATCAGTCCATTTGTCAAACACTGTAACTGTTGGCTCAGGGGGCTGGCAGGGTGTATGTTGAGGACAATGTATAGCTGGTCTGAACTGTCCACGTATGTAGAGGACAGACCTGTTAGTAAAGGGCCTCTTCTATCAGTCACAGTAGTGATGGAAAGTCAAGATAAAGATGGCACTCTACCCTGCTACTGTGTTTGTGTACCCAGGACAAGAAATCGATACAGCTGGTTTCAGAGACTGTTTTACAGTCAGGGCAGCTCTCAGCTTAAATGTTTGTCTGTTTTATTCAATGACACTCTGCAAACTATTACCCACAGGGAGCGGAGAACAAACGTGAAACAAATAAACTAGCCGTCGAGCCATCTCGGCATTGTTTGCGCTTACAGATGGAAACTGGATAGTGTGGAAATTTTCTTTATACAGTGTCAAAGCAAAATCTATCACAGCTAAGATCCAAGCCATTATATTACAGCCTCGGAGGAAATATTACTTCTCTGGCTGGCTTGTTTTATCCCTGATCTTTCTGTCCACCCATCATCACAGGGATATGGCAGCATCTGTGGGGACATGCGCCTTCCATTGCCTCTCCCCTGATGAAAGAGGATTTCCCGTCTGATATGCAGTAAAGGTTATCTGGATCGCAGTCATGTTTCTGTATAACATGCACTGCCAAGCAAAAACAGGAAAACATTTCTCCCCCAAAACTCATTTCAGCTTTGCTTTTCATTATTACCACCACGAACATACTGCACTTATGTGACCATAATTCTCTTTTCAGTGAGCACAACACAACTCTGATGCCTTTTGGTCTGAAATGAAAACAAAATCTCTTGGTGATTCCAAGAAACCGTTAAGGTACTCGTTTAGCTCCCTCCAATGTAGCAAGTACTGTATAGAGGAACATTAGATGCCAATAATTGGAAGCCTGCACAAACCTTCAGATTATTGCCATCTCACAACACAATACTTTAACAGATTTACCATGGTGAGAGTGGAGTGAATAGGATAATGTTTCCCCCTATAATCTAGTCTTCTATATTGCAAGACATCTATGTGCTTTTACACTTATGCAGATTATTTTTGGAAATTATTTGATGCAATTTCTCAAGCAAAAGCTTTTGCCTCTGACGGTAGGCCTCATTTGACATTTCAGTGTAAAAAGGGAAAAAAGAAAGAAAGGAAAAAATGGTGCCTGAGGCTGAGTAGAGCAGACAAGCAACAGCTTCACATCACTCACCTGGATTCAAAAAGGACAGAAATAGCACTAAAAGCACCCACTCTCACTTTGTAACTGTTCCTTTGTTTCCCTGTCTCTCGCGTTAGGCTACCTTCATGGCAGCCTGTACACCCTGTGTCTCCTTTCCCAAATGGCTATTCACCATCACATTACAGCCAGATGTTATTTAAACTGTGAGGTGCTCAGATAAATGCCATAATTAAAATCTTTCAGGTTCGCAGTTCAATAAACCTGCGTTTTAAATATATAATTTAATATACTGTAAATTTATTAAAGCAAATAGATGAATAGATTGTGTTGAACCCTTCTTGACAAACAAATAGATTATAGGCTAGATATACAAGCACTTGACTTCTCCACTTCATTGTTACACTACACTAAACAAATGGTGATATGACGCTCGTGTCCTAACTATCACACATTGTCTAAAGAATTTTTGCTGTGGACCAGGATTGTCAGCCCTGTTTCTTTAGGAGGCCAACAAAGTTTTACTATTATGTACTAGAATTTTTATAGACTTAAAATTGGTGTGGATGGAAATTTGTGACATTGTCCATTAAATAGGGTACTGTCAAATTCAGCACCTCCTAATTAAAGACATGTCTCCATCAAAACCATGCAAATAATGGTTGGTAATAAAAACATCCATCGTGCGGATCCTCAAATAGTCAGCATATGGTGCAGAAGGTATCTTTAAAGCATTTTTTGGATGATAAATAGTAAATTCATTTTAATTGGGCTTTACATGAGTTTTATTTGTATATTTTTATATCTATAGTACATTTATAAAAACTGCTAAAAAGGTTTGAGGGTGAAAAATCATTTGAATTGTCTGTAAATACTGGACCCAATCGCAGAACACACAGGCGGAGCAGATGCAGGTTTATAGTGTTTATTAAAGAAGCAGCAACAAATTTACAGACTTACACAGTGAAGAGAAAGGCAAGAGTCCAAAACAGGCAAGCTGTCCAAACATAAAGCAAATAGATACAAAAGGCAGAGTTAATAATCCAAAATCCAATAATCCACCAAAAAATCCAGAAACAAGAGTTAAAAAAAGAAGATGGGCAGGAACACTCGAACTGAAAGTGGAGTTAGCACAGACACAAGAATACACAAAAATAAAACTTGAGTCAAAACTCAGAAGCATGACACATAATCGTTGGTTAAGGTCTGTATTTAGCAATCCCTGTCAATCTTTCTAACTGCAGGATTTTGAATGACTTGAAAACTGTTACAAAAATCTATGGACTCACTACCGTTATAGAGATAAATCCTTTATGCATGTTGGTAAAACAGCCATGCTTGAAAAGATGGCATTGAATGGAGACTGAAAGATTGTGTTGTTAGCCAAACCGTGTCCCCGTGCAAGGTTTATCAAAGTTCAAAAGAAACCGAAGACAATGCTCACTGTGATAAATCTATCCCAACCAAGTTTCAATTTCTATCAGTTGAGTTGCACACCACACTGCATAGTTTTTATTTAGTGGGCTAATATGCTAAAATGTGAAAATAACCACAGTCTGTTAACACAAATTAATTCATACAATGTAGTCAGATATCTGGTGTGTCTTTTTCAGTCGACTCCATACCTGCAACTGAGACAGTTTATGTCAGGTAAGGACGATTATGAGCTGCTGAGAGCTTGACATGCTGCTAGTATTAGAGCCAAGGCAATCACTTGTTGTGACAGGGACAAGGAAGCTCCTTCTCCCTGCAGGAGGCTGATTGATTGGGCGGTCAGGAAGAGGAAAATGTCCTTCATAATGGGCAGGGAAGGACAGCAGGCCGGGATACTCTCACTCTCCTCCAAGAACTTTGCGTTTTGCTAAACTAATCCTCACTGTTGACATCAAAGCACTACAGTTGACGTGGGAAATGAGCTCTACTGGAAATGCTTCTGTCAAACAAGATGGATGCAAGTGGACTAGATTCATAAAGTAGTGCCTCCTGCTTTGACTGAGCTTTTTTCATACTCATCCAAAACTGACAAAACGCAAGGCCTTAGCATCAGAGTGTGTTTCTGCATAGTCAAACAGAGAGGAAGCTGGCGAGCAAATGTTGGAAGCGCACTGCATTGTGGGGTGGATCAGCAAGATTATGTCAGTCCATATTTACATTTTATAATTTGTCACCTCCTGTTTTGTCAGAATTCATCACTTTATAGATTCAACTACTGCCCTTAATGATGACATTGTTGAGCTTAAAAAAAAATTACATGTCAAAAGCAAACCGCATCTGAAATTGCAAGGAATGTATTATTTAAACTGACCGTTGTGGCCATTTGCATTTGAACCTTTATTTTGCAAATGACAATGACAGATTGGGATTAAGTGTATCATATATTTTCATAATTACTGCAAACTACTGCACACCCATATTGTATTAGTTCAATGTGAATTAGGGACTGTACCTCTGTCCTTATTGCTACTGCTATGAGTTAAACATTCAAAATTTTAATTGTAAACCTGAACAGAGCACAATCCCATCCATCCATCCATCCATCCATCCATCCATCCATCCATTTATCCATCGTCAATTGTTTATCCTGCGTACAGGGTCGCAGGGAGCCAATCCCAGCTGACATCGGGTGAAAGGCGGGGTACACCCTGGACAGGTCGCCACTCCATCGCAGGGCCACACATAGACAAACAAACAGGCACACACACACACAAGAATAATTTAGCATCAGAGCACATTCCTACACCAGAAAAAAAATCTTCTATGTAGTACTTGTCTTTCCACTGAAAGATCATTAAACTTTTTTTTAAAATGTATGTTTTATTCTGTACATTTTTCCATCTATTTGTGTTATTTAATTTTGCTGAACAGTGTGTTATTTCTCTAAACCTAAACATATTAACTATTTTGCTACTTTTCTGAAAGTTCCAGAATTTGAAAGAATTTAGTAGGTGGATGCCGATGTATTCTGTAGACCTGAACATTTTTGCTAGGAGAACTAAGATAGCATTTCTGGACTCTTCAGCAAGCAAACTATAAGAAGGCAAACAGCATATGATCTACAAAGTAAGTTCTTTGGAAGAAGCTAGCTCGGGATTCTTAGTATATCATGGCAGAGGCTGAAAAGAGGCTGAAGAGGACGTTCACGGTGGAGTCCGAAAAAAAGAAAAAGAGAGCGACCAAGACATTAGCGAGAACTTGGTGAAATAAAAGGCAGCAAGACAGTAACCGAGCTGGCCTTAATTCTGTGTACACAGCTGTGTCTTTTGTTGTTTAGCTGCGAAGCTGACGACTTGCTAGTTTTTGATTGTAATGTGATGTATTCATAACATATGCACTTGTACAGCTGTCCTTATTTAGGACATGAGTAAATTACGCTCAGAAATGGTAGAGGTGCCAAATCGCACCAAATCTTACATAATTTGCCTTACATATCTATCTATCTATCGAGAGAGACAGAGAGAGAGAGAGAGAGAGATAATTATCAAAATATTATTATTAAAGTGTGAAAAGAAAGAAGCTTTTAATAAACCTTAATGTGTAAATACATCCAAAATTGTAACCCTAACCCTCAAGGAAGGGGAATCAAGAGTTCATGTGTGGCGTCGTGTGTGTATATGTGTGTGTCTGTGTTTGGTAGAAGAGGAAGAGACACAGTGCTGAGTTGATTTTAAAAGATATTCTAGTAATATTATTAAAGTTGTTAATATTATAAATATGTTAATTAGAATTACTTTAGAACTGTTAGGGCACCACCCTGGAATCAGGTATCAATATACGACCAGCTCAAGACTGCAAGACTTGGGGTTTGAAATCCAAAATGACGCAGGCCTTCTTCCTATTCTAGGCTACATGTGGGTCACAGGTCAGCTAGTTACAGGCGTCTGGTGGTGTATTTGTGAATGTGTTAGTTTAGACGATAGAAGGAAAGGAGAAAGATCACACAGAGCAGTGTCTACAAGAGCCTAGTTATCACAGACTACAACTACTACATTACTAAGTATGTATCCAGCACACTGTAACACACAGTGTACACAATGAGTTGTGCTCAATTGGCGGTTGCTGGCTTGATTTGGACAGGCTGGATCTATTGTTTCCACACATAATAGTACACAAGAACCAGTAGTAGACGTGTTCATTAGAGTTTGATAAAGGGTATTTACTAGTCACAGTAACAGAACTCTACAGGGCCAGCGGTGTGGCACCTGGACAACTTTGAGACAACGTGCTTGAGCATGTGGAAAAAACACAGCAATATCTGGGACACAGTGGTCTGTACAATACACAATTAGACACAAGAAAGCCAACTACATTTCTGCCCAGACACTTTAATAAATCTATTACTTGCCCACTCAAGGTAGCGGTAGTTACCAAGGTGTGTCAGTTCCTGTAGGTATGTCTCTTAGATCGGATCATGACGAAGCCAGGTACTGTTCAGTGTGGGGTCACGGCGGGATCATAATTCAGCAGCAGCGAGAGTGAAACAGCCAAATAGACTTTAAATGGCTATCCTTTTCTGTTTTATGCATTGTAGTTTTGTCTTCTTCTGCAGGCAGGGAGTTTTGTTGAGTTGTGAACGAAGATCTCTTCCAAAAACACAATGTGTTATAAAAGAAAGGCAAAAACAAACACACTGTTCTTGTCTGGCTTATGGATTCAGGAAACAAAAGATCAACGTTTTAAAGTGGTTCACCTCCTTTGTAAATGTAAATGCTCTGTATTTGTATAGCACCTTTGTAGTTTTTGCGACTACTCAAAGCCCTTTTACGCTACATCTGCATTCACCATTCAGACACATTCGTACAGTGAGCCTAAGCGCACACACACACACACACACACACACACACACACACACACACACACACACACACACACACACACACACACACACACACACACACACACACACACACACACACACAGGTGGAACAGCCACCAGGGGCATTCGGGGTTCAGTATCTTGCCCAAGGACACTTTGACATGCAGCCTGGAGGAGCCAGGGATTGAACCACCGACCTTCTGAGCCAAAGCCGTCCTTTCTACAGCGCAGGCTAGCAGAGGATGGCAGCGGGCTGAATGCACGCCTTCTATTTCTGCTCTGAGCTCTCTCTGGGCTGTCCCAACAAGGGAAAAAAACAGAAAACATCTCCACATAAAAGAATTACAAGAAAACAAAATGTACAATCAAAATAAGCAATGGGCTTTACATGTTTTTAGAACAGAATAAACAGACCTTTCTGAGTTATTCTCTGTCATGGCTCTGTCAGTGCTTTCATTAATGATAGGTACCCCCACCATTTCTGCCAACTCCTCCTCTTTGTGGCCACTTTGTACTGGATCTGCTGTCTCATAATAATAATAATAATCTTTATTTGTAGAGCACTTTTAAAAAACAAGTTACAAAGTCTAAAGACAATAATACCCAAAAAACAATAATACAAGAACAATACAAGATAAAAGCAAGAAAACGTTGAAAAGACTAAAATACACTTTTAAGATAAATATAAAATAAGTAAAATAGAATAAAATAAGAGGGATAAAATAAAGTCAAGCAAGATTGGGAAAGGCTCTCCTATAAAAGTATGTTTTAAGAAGGGACTTAAAAGAGTTCACTGACTCAGCTGACCTGATTTCCTCAGGCAGGCTGTTCAAGAGCCTCGGGGCCCTGACAGCAAACGCTTTGTCCCCTTTAGTTTTCAGTCATGACTCTGGAACAGACAGCAGACCTCTGCCCGAGGATCTCAAGGTACGTGCTGGTGTGTAGGGGACTAAAAGGTCAGAAATATAACAAGGTGAGAGGCCATGAAGAGCTTTAAAAGTGATCAATAAAATTTTAAAGTCAATTCTAAAACATACTGGGAGCCAGTGTAATGAAGCTAAAATAGGGGTGATGTGGTCATATTTCTTAGTCTTGGTTAAAAGCCTGGCAGCTGAGTTCTGGACAGTCTGGAGTCGATCAGTAGATTTTTAGGTTAAACAAGTGAAAAGGCTGTTGCAGTAATCCAGGCGTGATGAGATGAAGGCGTGTAAAATGGTTTTGGTGTCCTAAGTTAACATAGATCAAATTTTTGCTATATTTCTAAGTTGATAAAAACATGATTGCACAAGCTTTGTGGTGTGCTGCTCGAAATTTAAATTACTATCAAACCAAACACCAAATCTGCTGGTTCCTAGTAATCACATTAAGCCTGTTGCAAGAACAGGCTTAATGTGATTTACTAGGGAACCAGCAGATTTGTTTTGCCATCTGCTGGGACCCAATGACCAGGATTTTCAATTCAATTTATTTATATAGCGCCAAATCACAACAACAGTTATCTCACAGTGCTTTTCGTAAAGAGCAGGTCTAGACCATACTCCGAAGTTATTTACAGAAGCCCAACAATTCCCACCAAGAGCAAGCACTAGGCGACACAGGCAAGGAAAAACTTTCTTTTAAGAGGCAGAAACCTCGAGCAGAACCATGGCTCAGGGTGGGCGGCCATCTGCCTCAACCGGTTGGGGGTGAGGGGGAGAGAGAGAGAGAGAGAGAGGGCAAGAGAAGGAGAGAGAGAGAGAGAAGGACAGAGAGAGCAGAGGGAGGCAGCCTACACAGTATACACATAGAGGTACAGACAGTAAAGGTAATGTTGCTATAGACTGAATGAAAAATGGTACAGATATTTATAGTAATGTTAATGATAACAATAACAGTAATAATAGCAATGGGACTAGTAACAGCAGTTGCAATTGTAGCAGAGGGTGTCGAGCAGGAACACGGATTTCTGTTTTGTCTGAGTTCAACTGGAGGAAATTATTTGACATCCATTTTTTTAACTTCACAAAGGCAGTCGGTAAGTGATCTCAGCATTCCAGGATCTGTGGATCTGACGGGCAAGTACATTTGAGTGTCATCAGCATAAATATGAAAAGAAATACCATGTTTATGGATAATATGCCCAAGGGGAAGCAGATACGAGGAAAATAAAATGGGTCCTACCACCGACCCCTGAGGCACACCATATTTAACTGGACAGAACGAAGATAGTTGTTTACAGACACGCAAAACTTCCTATTTGACAGGTAGGATGAAAACATTTCTAGGGCAGTACCAGAGATCCCCACCCAGTGCCTCAGTCTGTCTAACATGATGTTTTGATCAGTGGTGTCAAAAGCAGCACTAAAGTCCAGGAGTACCAGGACTGAGCACATACCTTCATCAGCAGTTAAAAGGTCATTGGTGACTTTAAGCAGGGCAGTGCTGTGGTACTTCCTATAACCAGACTGAAACTTTTCAAATAATTTGTTATTTTCCAGTACAGTGAGCAGTTGTTTGGACACAATTCTTTCTAAAATCTTTGCAATAAAAGGCAGTTTTGAAATTGGTCTAAAATTTTGTGGGAGGGAGGGATCTACACCAGGTTTCTTTAAAAGTGGGTTCACGCAAGCCGTTTTAAAATAATCAGGGACACAACCAGTAGATAGGGGAGCTGTTAAAAACAGAGATCAAATGGGGCCCAACAGAATCCATTACTTTCAGTAAAAACTTTGTAGGTATTACATCAAGTGGGCTGGAAGACACTCTCATTTATGATACTGTTTTTAAAAGCTCAGACAAGTCGATGGGATAAAACTGGTTAAAACGCTCTTCTTGCCGGTGAGGGACTTGGGAGCAATAGGGGCTCTGATTGACACCACCTTATTGGTAAAATAAGATAAAAACAATTCACAGTCATCATTAGTTCCAGCTGAGGCACAAGGAGTGGTTGGGTTTACCAGCTGATCCACAGTCTTAAACAGAAACCTGGGATTGTGTTGATGTGTAGTAATGAGTTCAGAAAAATAGTGTGTTCTTGCATCCTTAACTATAGTTAATTAATAAATCCTTCAGACTGAGGTAATGGACTTGGAGACTGGATTTTTTCCATCTGTGCTCTGCTTTCCTGCATTCCCTTTTTAGGCTGCGAATGCTGTCATTTATCCAGGGTTGCTTACTAGCTTTAGACGTCTCACCTTTAAAGGAGCAGTAATATTTAGTGACGACAAGCAGATGTGATTGGTCGACTAGATTTATTGGTGTTCATCAGACATGCTTTGGCTCTGAAAGAATGCGCAAAACTTTGAAACACTTTGTTCATTACAGATGCGAGAACACACAGCTTGGTGAGGCGGAATGAGTAACAGGAGAATCACAGCTAAAAACAATGCATCTGTGGTCAGATATGGTCATATCCACTAATTCCACAGAGGAAATGCTGACACCCAGGGTAAAAACCAAGTCCAGCGTATGACCACGGTTATGTGTTTGCCCTTTGACATGTTGGTTGAAGTTAAAAGAAGTGGCCATATTTAAAAAGTCAGTTGCATTAACATTGGCGGGGTCATCAACATGAATATTTAAATTGCCACAAAGAACAATTCTATCATAATTTAAAACAAGAGTAGATAAAAATTCAGAAAGTTCTGATAAAAATCCTCCAGGCGGTTTTGGGGGGGCGATACATTATAACAAATATGACAGGTTGCAGCCCTCCAAGTTTAAGAGTGAGAACTTCAAAGGATTTAAAGCCCCCTCCAGTGTATTTTGACATTTCTATGATATTTTATATTTTTCTGAGTCCCTTGCTTACAATGTTGATTAACCACATAGTTCGCCAAATATTTTTTGACAAATAGCTTAATTTTGTGCTCAAAGTTGCAAAAGTTGCTTAGTTATTAAAACGGGGTGGTGACGTATGACTATAGTAAATTCCATAAGTCATACGTCATTCGCACTGTCACGCCTAGTTAAAAAACTGTCACGCCGTCACACCTCGTTAAGTCAGAGCATCAAACCGATAAACATCGTTGTGAGCTAGCTAACCAATTTATCATGTCATTTATAAAAACGCGTCGCACTTTCATCTGCCACCGTCTTATATACAGTCTGCAACATGCATTTTACTGTCGGCTGTTTTACCAATGCATCGGCGGAGGCACCCCCCCACCTCCGCGGTAAAGTAAGTACACCATAAAATGTAGTGGGAGTTATCGTGTGCAGTGCGTGACAGGACCACCAACTGTGTGATTGATGACAGCTGATATGCCACATTAGTTCCTATTATGGGTAAGTAACAGCTGCTCCTGCCAGACAGTAAAGTGGACTAAACTTTGCAGTGTAGTGATGTTAACACAGCATATCATTAGTGAACGCTCCAGCCGTTCAGTTTTTGGTTGTCATGGTAATGTTACTTCCGACTATTAACCACACCCCCATTCGCCAAAAACGGCTGGAGGGGGGCTTTAAATTCATCACAGCGTACTTGATGACATTTAAAATTTTCTATACACTCTCACTACTCCACCACCACGACCACTGATTGTGACTAAAACAATCATATCAGATGCATTACATCTGAACATGGGAACGAATGCAAAGCCAAACATGTATTAAAGCTGGAATATGATTTACATAAACTATGCATAATGGTGCGGTACTGCAGTGGTTAGCACTGTCGCTAAGGTCGTGGGTTCAAACCCCGGTTGCCCCAGCCTTTCTGTGTGGAGTTTGCATGTTCTCCCCGTGTCCGCGTAGGTTCTCTCTGGGTGCTCTGGCTTCGTCCCACCATCCAAAGACAGGCAGGCTAGGTTAATTGGTGTCTCCCAAATTGTCCTTTGGTGTGAATGTGAGTGTGAGTGGTTGTGATTGTCTATGTGTGGCCCTGCGATGGACTGGTGACCTGTCCAGGGTGTACCCCGCCTTTCGCCCAATGTCAGCTGGGATAGGCTCCAGCCCTCCCGCGACCTGTACGCATGATAAGCGGTTGACGATGGATGGAGGGATGGATGGATGGATGGATGGATGGATGGATGGATGATGCATAATGGAATGAATAATAGAACATAACAGACGACTGAAACTGAACATGTTCATGTGTGGATTGACAGGACATTTATTTGGACTGCAAATTTAATTGTAGTTCTTTATTCAGTATTGGAAGGCAAAGGATTATACAGTGAGAATGCAGCTAGGCTTGGTTTGCCACGTATTCCTGCTGATTATTTGAACTGTGTGCAAGTATAAGTATTTAGTAGTGTCTACTAATAATCTGATGAACAAGTAGTATTGAATTGTTTAAAATGTCGATTATTTGTCCTATCATGTAACTTTTGTGTGTGGACAGTCCTTGTGTCAAAGTCTTTGCAGAGAGGAAGATTAGTGTGCCAGTCACCTGAGACTGAGGCCGTGGACCCTCATCATTCCACGTGACTTTTACTCAATGTACTGTAACACCAACTGGCAGAAAGGTCATACCAACCTGATCTTCAGTTTAAGATGCTGTTCACGCTAATGCTTCGGCTCTCTCTTTCTGTTTCACTTGATGGGTACAGACAGTGACATCGTTCGTGTATCTAGTTCCTGGAAATTCCCGCTTGACAAGGACTTTCAGAAGAAAGTTGACGCTCTCAAATTACTAGGGTCGAGTACAACTGGAGTAGAAGAGGAGTTTTTAGCAGGGTCGGATGCTGAGGAGGGGTTGTCTGCTTGTGTTCCATTTATTTAAACCAGTTTGCATCATCTCCAAGCATCATATATCAGCTCTGAATGAGCTAGCTGAAGATCCCTTGCCTGGAGGAGACCACAGCATCACTAAAGTCAGCAGCACAGAAACTGTCATACGCTGACACCTTCTGTGATCTTTCAGATATCGCATAGAGACAGCTTTGATTGGACAAACTGCCTACCAGGTAGTACAAACGTTCAGTGCATGTATATTTATAGTGTGGAAGCTCACTTGCTTTGTATCAGGGTGTGAATGCAAGGTAAGAATAATGAGGTTCATTACGGGAATCCACCTACTTCTCATTTCATGTCTTGACCATGTCAGTGTGCACTTTTTAAATCTTTAATAAGTAATTAACCTGGCTGAAATGCTGGAGTTCAAATGGCCCGAAATGGCAAACCTACAGCAGTTTGCTTGATGCCTTGTTGCCTTGGAAACATTGGATTGGAAACACCAAGCAGTGGAAAATACATTGTTGGAAAGGGGCAACAAGCTCAGTGAGGAGAGGGGAAAAAAAAGTTAATTGGTTTTGAGATTCAACCATAAATGACCAACCGCAGCTTTTGTAAACACGGAAATATTGAAAAAAGTTTTATAATCTGTACTCACCGGAAATAACGATTGGTTCATGCCACGGACAGGAATATGCTGCCTTAGCCTGTGAAGGCTATTTGGAGCGGGAGCTTAGGTTTGACACAATGTGCCTATACAATGGATGGATCTGAGGACTTGGGGATCTGCGGAGGGAAGCGCGGTCATAACAGAAATCCCCACTACAAAGAGAAGAGGTGAAAAGGCAGTTATTTAACCAGATGCCCCACTCAGCAGAGAGAGGATTAAAATGCACTACTGCTTATCTGGCATAAAGACTTTGACTTTAAAACTGCAGGTTCCTTCAAAAACATGGTGTGAAGGTCAGCCTTTTATTAGATGCCTTTTGTGTGCTAATGAGAATGCAGAGGGATTTATGTGTCATTCCTCTGTTCTTTTACTCACTTCAAGCATTAATGTAGAGGAGAAAGAATTACAAGGCTATGAACAAGTGCCTTTTTTGTTTTCAACCATTTTTGGGGGTAAAGTGGGTTCTGATTGCAAGCAAACACGTTAAAAGCCTAGATAACTGTCCAAGGTTCAAGTGAACAGTTCAAAATGTGCTATATCAGTGGTGCGTCCAAGACTTCACTTTAGATATTGTGTACAGTATTAAAAAAGCACATTATTTTTCAGTTAACCGCACTTGATTGGATTTTTTTACAGCTTTCATTTTTTTATGATTGTAGAAAACTATAACTTCAGAAATCTTCTTCATAATACTGCCATGAATTGATTTTTGACTATTTTTATCACAGGACCAGTGTAGCTTGGCATTTTACCCAGACCAGCGGCTTTGCAAGCAACAGTTGTTATTTGCACAAAACACCAGATGATCCATGCTGTAACATTGATTTTACATGTTTAGTTACACTTGGTTCATGTGTGTCCTAGTTGTATAAAACACACTGAAGAATGCCGCGCACTCTCTGCCTGTAATGCAAAGAACATACTGTATGTGCACACTTCATCACAGTGTATCAAGCTCATAATCGGGTGTTAAATAAAGTGAGGTGGGCAGAGGCTCTGTCGGATGAAAATTATGTTTATGTACTATTAATTTGTAGCAGCAAATATGTATGTAACATGATGCCGGCTGGATTTCACCATAATAAGAAAACCGTTGTAATGAAAGTAAATGTTCATCAGAATGTATCGTCAGCGTATTTCATGTTTTGTAATACAACATCTTGTTGCAATTAATGCTTTAGACATTTTTATGGTTTATTTAGGCACTTATAGCACTAGATCTTGGTCTTTGTAAAATAAAAGGTTCAGATGTGACTTAAAGCCCAATACACTGCATGTTTACTTTACTTTACAATTAACTACATCTTTTCTAACTCTACCTCAACCTAACCAAATGCTCTGATGCTTATTTTTTGTGAGCAACCCTGTTGTAAACCAACATGGAATAGAGTAAATAGATAATCAGTTGTGTTTCATTTTCTTTTGTGTATTCCGGAGACCCTGAAGCATCAGGGTTTTTTTTTAACCTCCCCTTTTTATATGACATGGCATAGCCAGTGTTGAACCTACTGTCACTGGGAACTGTTCGATATAAATCCTGAAGCAGCCCTCTGCCGTCGTAGCCCCCAGCTCTCATGTCATTGAGGGTAGCACGCTCTTGATCCTGTGGTTCCATGTGACAGCCATCTCGCAGAGTCTGGAGTGGCTGAGCAAATGGCACTTAAATCGGTAACCTCACAATCTTGTCACAACCATTTATTAAACAACAGCTAGTTTTTGCCCTTTGTCAAAGCTGTGAGGTCTAACAGTACTTAAATTACTCAGCAAGTACCAGGAACAACCTTGAATATTAGTAATAATATTTTAGTACCACTTTCTCAGGTGGCTGTAATCACCTTGTTAATGGTAGTGATACATTCCAGGATTTTGTAAAGCATCACACATCACGGATTGTTGCACTTTTAAAGATGCATTCAAAATTGATTTAAATAGAATATTAAATATAGTGTTAATTTTTTTTAACAAGAACATTTTAAATTTGACAAAAAATGTGTCTGTGTTGGTCTTAATGAAGCTTTTTGCACGTTCCTCAGCTCCTCAGCACACTAAAGCCATCAGGTCCTTGGAGTGACATTAATATTCTGCCCACATGCACAATAGCCTGTAAGCAATGGACATTGAATTAGGGGAGAGGTTTATACTGAAGGTATGGCCACAGAACACATAAATCTTTTATTTTCCGTCAATAATGTGGCACAACTAATGATGAGGGAAAGATTAAGCAGCAGTGAACACAACATGCTGTACAGTATATAACGGTGCAGGGCTGACAAGGCCACAAAACCGTGTTGCTGGAATTATTTGTTGGTACAGGTTACTATTATTTACAGACAATTACAACAAAAAAAATACAACACGTGCAGAATTACTATTACTATTACAGTGCTAAAGAAATCAAAAGAATGTCTAATCATTACATTTTTACAGTCTATACTTTTGATTTGAGGTACATAGTATTCACAAATCATTGCACCCTGTTTTTCCCTAGATGAGAGGTTTCACATTGCCATAAAGAAACTGACGAAATACACACTTTTAAATTATGTTTGGTCACATATATCTATGCCGTGCATAGACTCTCTAAGGGGAAAGGGGGGGAAAGCCGATGTTTAGGGTCATTTGGTTCACTCGGGTTCCCTTCTGCTGTGACATTAGGGTAAAAATTAAGCATGGAGGTGTCCCTTAAGGTCACTGGCATATGCTAGCTGAATAAAGGTTTTAAAGTAGGGCATTTTGGCACACAGCTCGAAGGGCAGGAGCACTCGCTTCATCCAGCGATGGCATAGTTCTATGAATGAAAATCAGCCTAGTCTTGGCACAAGACACCCTTTTGTTCAAGTATAAGTGTGAGCTCTTGACCATAATCAGAGTCCAGTAGAACATTTCTTGCAGAGGGCTGTGTTGAGTGGAAATCTACTTAATGTGTTCTTGTTTGCTACTAAATAGCAGATTAACCCCAGAGGCTTAAGCTCGCCTGCAGCTGGTGTAGAGTATTGGAACAAGGTGTCGACAGGGACCCTTCTTTCCCTCTCTATCTTGGTCTTTTTGGTCCCATCTGAATTACCAGAAAGATTTTACACAAAAGGTCAGCAATACTCAAGTTATCAGAGGAAAAACAGACACCGGTGGATGGGGCTTAAGAAAAGAGACAATCTCTATCATGACCAGATTAATTTTAGGAGCCCAGGTTGATTTTGACAAATTAATACTGATGATTAAGGGCTACAAAATGTTTAATGTGAAGTCAGAAAAGCTTCCAGATTCTTAAAGGAAGAGTTTAGGACACTTCACAAAAAATCTTTTTCCCTTTCTTGCCAAGTCATGAGAACACTGATACAACTGTATGGTAAATTAGGTTAGCTTAGCATAAACTCTCCTGACTCTGTCCAAAGGTAACAAAATCCGCCTACCAGCCCATCTTAAGCTGACTGATAAATGAATATGTTATTCTTGTTTAATTAATACATTAACATTAATACATTACATACACTAACCCAAGCATTAAATGACATGTTGTGGTGTTGTAGTAGTTTATCAGCTAGACTATATTTTATAAATCACTGTGCTTTTCCAGTAATTAGTCCCACATATAACCCCACAATGACCCAGAAAGCGTATTTCACGAGGAACTATTCCTTTACCCATCACCAAATGGCTGTCAATCAGCCATGACAGTAAAGTGTCTACTCATACCACTTCAAAATGTTCTAGATAACAGACTAAAGGCACCATATTCCAGTGTTAGCTTTGTGTTAAAGTGTTCAGAAAAGAAGGTGTTAATGTTGTCCTTGATGATAGTGGCAGTGAAGATGTTTCTAAAGGGTCCAAACTAGCCTTACGTTGCCCTAAAAACCTAATTGAGATTCATTAGGTTCTGTACACTGACTGCTTGCTGTCAATGTCAGCCTCAGGGCAAGTCACTTATTTATAAACATGTTTACAGTAGAGGTGGTATATGCTTTGTTGTACAGTTCAAAATAAAAAGCCCTCAGGTTACTGTAGAGTTTGCCTCAACGCATTGGGAAGATCTCTGTAAACATTGTTGGGATAATTGTCTGAATGTGACGAAGCTCACTGCAGCATCTGACAGGGCTTTTCAACATCAATTTATTATTTGTTCCAAAGCCCATGCTAGTGCTTCTTTTTTTGTTGTTGTTTTTTTTTTTTGCTGCTGCTGTTGTTGTTTTTCTGCAACATCATTTTTCATGTGGCATTTTTCTGATATATCTTCCTTCACATAGTCCTTTTTACTAGAAATGTGCTGCCCAAAATGAGAGCTCCAAAGTCCTGCGATGTGTCTTATGAGAGCACAAAGCATATGGGGGAGTATTAGAGGCCCTCAGAGGTTGGGGAGAAAATTGGCCATTTGTCTGTCACATTCAGCCCATTCTCCCATTACCTGTACAGACCCATTACAAGCTGCAACCATAATAACTCCTCATGATCTATGACTATGATGTGGCAACCAGTGAGACACGTGAACCCCGTGCAGGAGTTAGGTTTATGCCTATGTATAGATCCCCGATGTGGGTTTTAAAGCTTTGTTAAACGGGCAGTTTGTAGAGGGGTTTCCTGCTTGATTCCCAGATGATTTAAATTCTTAATGTCAGTGTTTTCAACTGCACTGTAGTTTTACCTCCTGAGATTATAACGCCAATGACATATTCAAAACCCCAGAACTCATTCCTTTTGCTGAACAGTTTCCATCCCCTTTCAAGTCCTTTGCCACAGAAGGTGAACTCATGCAGAAAGGATTTGCCCTATCCAAGCATTGTACCTGCTGTAAATGATAGATTTAGAGAGAGGCTGGAAAATGGCAAAAAAAGAAAAAAAAATAATAATCTCTTTGACGTAAGACATGACAAGTGAATAGACATAAAAAAGAAACCAAGCACACAGAAAATTGGATTTTCAAGAGTGCCTTGTCTCACAAAAAATGACCAGTCAGAGGGTGTTAGAGAGGCAGACTGGCTTTCATTAGCCTAGTCATTTGGCATCACTGAACCATGAAGATGGTTAAGTGATATTATGTTAACCTCCTGTTTTACATCTAAAGTCGAGATTAAATGTAATTAGGTGGCTTTTGTACTTCCCACATAGTCTTCTGGGTAATTGATGACTGACTGAAGTCATTTACAGAGTGTCTGCACTATTGTTCTGATCTCAGCCCTGCTGTCTGCCATTTTTACAATGATTGTCCAAGACCACAGACTAAATCAGCTAGTTTGCTAAGGCTTTGACTTTCACTGTGTCCACATCAAAAGGGAAATAGTGTGTCCCGTTTAGCAATTTATGGTATCTCTGCCCTATTTTTAGCCCATGGTTGGCTGAAAAGATGAGATGAATGTTGAATTTCTCTTTATTCTCGCTGGTTAAATGTAAAAAAAAAAGAAAAATAAAAAACAGAGAAAAGTGGACCCCAAGGTTGACCTTTAAAACATAATTGATAGACCAGATTCTTTTGCTGGTGGCCTTTCTACCTGAAACATTTACTGTGGCAGGTATTTTTACAAAAAGTACATATTACAGTAGGTCTGCAATGCAGTTTTGTCATAAATCATAAAAAGGCTTTCATTTATACCTTTTATGGATATGTTTAGACAACTGCTTGTGTCCAGTTAGTGGCTACATACTCGCTAACATTTCTATATTAACGTATATTGTCTGCTACTTTGCAGAAGGGAATTACAAACCTACTTTCACTCTATAACCTTGTTATATTGTTAGAAAATAAATCTACCTACCTACTAGGCTAGACTGAAAGCCTCAAAGTAACATTTTAGTTGAGTTGTCTGATGAAGATGTTTTACAAATATACTGTATCCCTATAGTACCACATGAGAAAAAATGCAGCACTTACAATGTCAGGTCACACACATTTAAACATTAGCTGTACCTCATCTTCAAACTGAATTTGGATAAAGTGGGTGCAAATATTATGCTGGATACAAATGGAATGAGAAAAAAAGATTAAGTTAAATTCTCTTATTTCACTTGAACATTTTAAAAAAAGTTGTCCTCTCGTATTTGTAATCACACTTGTGAAAATGTATTTGTGTCTGCAAATTATGTATGCGCCTGTCTTTTTTTTGCTCATAGGTCTCTCTTGAAAAAGAGAGATCTCAGTGAGACTTCATGTTTAAATTAAGGATTAAATAAATTAATAAAATTATAATACTCAAAAAGGTTTTTCGAGGTCATCCTTTTTGTGTCGAAAACGTAAAACATTTTAAACACAGAATGTTCCGTACTCTCAGGACAAACAACACACACACACACACACACACACACACACACACACACAAAGTAAAAAGTTTTGATGTTAACGAGCAGTGAGTGTTGTGTGTGTTGCCGCTAGATGAAAAAATCCACCAGCCAAGCACATTTTTAACCGGCCAAAATGATAACTTGCCTTTCTATGTCACATAAACATGTGTTTCAGTACTTTTAATTGAGATAATAAGATATTCTGTCGAATACAAACATAAAGAGGATGCCAGATTGAAATTTGGACCAAAATTAATTCATTGCTATTAAGGGTCCTTAAGACATAACAGTACACTGTTTTATAAACTTACAGGATGCTTATGAATCATTCAACTTAAATCTCATCACTGCTCACTCTTAATCATGCTTTATCATTCAACTTGTGCAAAAAAAACAGTCTGCATTGTTCTGTAATTTATTAATGCCAAGTACTAACAAAAAAATCATAACCATTCATGTAGTTTTTACTTGCACATCATAAATCATTCTAGTTTGTGCATATGTATTTTAGGGGCAAATGCATGCGAAATATTCTGTTTAGCAACGCATCGTCCGTCATGAACCCGTCGTGCTGCTTATCATCTTGTTTTATTTGCGGGATCTAAAATTGTGTAACACACAGATTAGGGGCATTCATTGGTTGTTGTTTATGTTCATTTCAGGTTTCTTGTGTTTGATTGGCATAGATATGAAAGGGGGTGGGCGTTAGGGCATTGGAGTCGGGAGTAGTCAAGTTGTGCTAGGAGTACCTGGAGTGTTTTTAGCATTTAGCTACCTAGTTACCACAGTAACACGCATACCTTTTAAACAATGGTCTTTTCCTAAAACTAACCAAGCAGTTTTGGTGCCGCAACTATGACAGTTTCACAGCCTTAACACGTTTGTTAGTGTTACCATGATGTTGCAAGCTTTATTTTGAATGTCTAACCGGAAGTTGCATATTTATTTTTGCTACTTTGACCGCAGAGCCCTGCACATGCAAAACGTCATCAGTGGCCCTACGCTTCAATCTGACGCTACAGTTACCACTCTAGCGTCAGATTGAAGCGTAGGGCCACTGATGTAGCTGCCATATAGTTGGGAGTGAAAATATGTTGAACCACAGAACGTTGTTATTCCAACAAATTTTACGGTACATACAGTGCCCATATCATACAGATAAATTATTTACATGCATCTCATTATCAAAAATCTCATACTTATTCATATATTCATATATTCATATATTCAAGTATAGATAAGATAATACACCAAACAGAAGCAATTTGAAAGGTTTAGCTCACATTAAAATGTATCAATCTGTGTATTAAATACATGACAATCACAGTTGTGTTATCCATATATACTGTAAATAACCTGCAGTGTTTTATATTTATATTTTTATATATATATTTTTTTTTTTAATATTTGCTCTACTTGTTGAAGCAATTACTCATTATATAGCACATCCAGGAAAACAAACAAGGATGAAAAAATTTCATGAAATATGTTCAGCAGGTGACTCCGGCAACGCAATACATATATAGAAATGATCACATGACACAAACGTTATTCAGTTGTTTATTAAATTTACAATTGCATAACTGCAGACCGATTCCTGTCTCCCATGAGAACATACTACTGCATTTGGAAAGTGTAAATCAAGGGTCCTTTGCTCTCTGGACATTGCAGTGATCACATTATCTAAGGTTGTAATTGGCTCATGTTCAAGTGGCTTTCTAATTTGTTAGTTTTGGATCATGTTTCTTTGTTGCCTCAAATGTAGAAAAGTGTGGTATTGTCTACTTTTCAAGTAGCAGCTGGCTGCTTGTACGATCAGAGGTGAAATACAGTACATAGCTTTTGCCACTGTCATGTGAAAACTTCCACTGTGAATATGTTGTCACATTTTGTCCTGTCCAAGCACTTGTTTGGACCTTAGATATCCAGGGTGTGAAATGTAAGATACAGTGAAGAAAGTGTGAACCGGAGGGCATGAGGTGATCAGTGCCTCACTGATTGAATCTTGTTGATCAAAAAAGTCTGACCATCGTATGCAGGAAGGAGTGTTATTTTGTCAATATTGTGTGTTAAGTAAGAATGTGTTCTTGGATGTTGTTGTGGAGAAGGTCATCAACCAACCGGTGAAAGTGATACTGGCTGACAAGAAAGTGAACTCAAGTTAATCATGCCTGTACAGTTCAGATCAGACAAAATCCAAAAACAGCTGTTGTATTAAAGTCACATTCACCCATGATTACTAACGTCCAACTCAGAACTCTAAATGTATCAGTTTCCTGTGTCTTGACATGTCATTGCATGTGTCAGAATCAGTGAAGGGAAATGAAAACATGTATTATTAGTCACACTGAAACCATCAGGAGATCTGACAAAGAATGAGAAAAATATGTTGCATTTTGTGAAGTGGTGAATTTTTAATTCATGAGATGATTAAACACACAGTATGTCATTTTTACTGCTAGGAATGTCTTACATAGGGATGGAGATCGTTAATTTTTATTGATATTGATACCCTTATTGAGACTGCTTAACGATCCGATTCTTTATTGATACCACTATCGATACTTTACTATTATTTAGTGATGGTTATTTGGTAAGACCAGACCCCAACGGGCACGAGGTATGCCTGCATGGTATGAGGAGAATATTCAGTGTGCACTTGTGATCAGTGTTGGGAGTAACGCGTTACAAAAGTTAACGCCATTACAGTAATGTATTGCTTTTTGCTGTAACGCAGTATAATATAAGGCATTACTAAAAAAAATCTGTAATATTATACCCATTACCATTTCAGTAACGCACGCTACAATGCACATTAAACCCGGAACACTAACACTAAGAATCATTTCAGCACCAGAAAAACAAATCCATGAGTACAAGAGTAACGGTATTTCCTGTTGCTGGAATCCGATAGTCTAGATTGTAGTCCGGGAGCAAACTATGGGGGAGCTTGGCTCCTCTTAACAAGATGGTAGCTCCCCTAATGGATCACGCGGAAATCGATTTTCATGATACTTTCAGAGAGGCTGCTTTCAGTTCAACCTGACCGATCCTGTCGGAGTGTCGGGAGATTCAAATAATCAATGACGTTATGCTACTGTACCGCGTGCGTAAATGCGCAGAGCGTCTTTCTCAATGGGGAGAGATTCATCCTATTTCACACATCCAGCCCCAGCCCACCCCACCTTCGCTTAATCAGAAGGTTAATTTTTATGACAAAGAGCCACACGATCCGGACATAACTGCACATCAGTAGAACCCACCTATGCAGCACATCTTACTATCACAATAATGCTGCCATTAAATAGCAGTGAAAGTAACTCAAAAGTAGCAAAGTAGCGTAAAACATACAATTCAGAGAAAATAATATTGTAATATAACTAATTACTCTCAAATGACAGTAACTAGTAATGTGTAATGTATTACATTTTGTAAGTAACGTGCCCAACACTGCTTGTGATAAATAAACATATTGAAGAGTACATATTAACTGCCTGGTTGTTCTTAATTCAATATTTTAAATACAGGTAAATGTTGTTTCTAGTTCAGCAACATTAATGTTTACAACAGCAAAGTAACTCAATAACTTCATCTGACATCACAAGTAGTGAGTGACGTTTAGAAAGAATAACATCAGTCTGTATCAGTCCCTCCTCCTCTCTCGCTGGCTGCAGGTAACGTTACCAGGTAGAAGGAGGTGCGGCTGGTTTGTCTCAGCCAGCAGCTGAGTTTTAAGACTACAGACCAGTCTGTGCTCCAGGCAGAAAGCTTTCTATTTTGTTTATTTTTAACATTTGGCCAATGCCAAGCTAGCGTTAGCTGTGCTTTTATAAAACATACAGGATGAGATACTGAGGACAGAGATGATTAAATTAACAATTTCTACATGTTAAACGTTACCTTACAGATAGGTGTATTGTCTTTTACGTTATCAACTAACGTTACAGTAGTTTTGAGTGCGACGGCGCAGCCTATCACTCTACTGCCGTGTGTGTGTGTGTTGTGTGTGTGTGTGTGTGTGAACCGACAGAGAACCGGCACAGACGGCAGCCTGATGATTTTCCATTGCTTTTGAAATTAAATCAGATTTGACGCTCGAGACATAACGTTACATCATAGGAAACGCAAGGCTCGATAGCAGTATTGATAAGCTTGGACCTTATTGATTTTCGGGTTTTGAGAAATTTTGGAACCGGGTCTCGATCCCCTTCCTTAGTCTTATATCAAGACAGTAACAAAAGATGTATGCATGGGAGTTGTTGTTAAACAACCACCTTTGCTGATGAAAATCTATCTGACGTGACTCAGGCAGAAATCACGTTCACGGATGAGGTAATCTGTTAAAGTTAAAGTATTCGCGTTATGTTTTATCACATTGACTCACTTCCTGCCCCAGACGTATCTGATGAATTTTGTGTTTCTCCGGAAGTTATAGAAACTGAAGGGTGTAAAGGGAATATGACACCATTGACAGGCAACCAAGTGAAATGTACTGTTACTTTTGCGCCATGCGTAAAGCCCAGCAGGACTGTTTTATCCACCCATATTTGCTCTCTCCATATGCATCCCCAAAATTATTGTTTCCTAAATAAATAACAACTGGTAGCCTACTGAGTGAAAGCCAAGATCAGTTTCATCTGCAACATTCTATTTAATTAATTCACCATTGGACATCGCTATAAAACAAATAGCAACCAGTGTGAATTAAGGAAAAGAAAATGGATTGTTTCCATCAAATAAGCACCAGTTAAAGCTGTCCTGCGTAACTGCGCACACAGCTTGCATGATAGCTCATTTCAGTTAATGTAGCAAAAAATATAGTAGTTTAAAAGGATATAGTGATTGTAATTCAATAAACTTTTTGTCAAATGCATTGAAGATTTCCTCAGGGTTCCCTAGCTCCTCGTTTTGTGTGCGGTCTGATAAAAAGTCTGGTGTTCCTACGCCCTGGCTCAGTAAATGGAAAACAAAGTAGGTGGTGTGGCCCTTCACCACAACATTGTTCCAGCCAATCAGCAATAGGTGACATAGCATTCTATGGCTTCCTATCCCTTTAGCAGAGAATGTAGGAAAGATCAGAGTAGATTACTAGCCAAAAAAATACAAGTAAAGAAAAAAAGTACCTTTTTAAAAAGGAATGTGAAAAGTTACTGTTGAAACTACTTTTTTCTACTAATTTGTGTTATTTGTAAGACTGTCCGCCCCTGCATGCTAGTGGCATGGGTTTAGGTAGGTCTAGATCTATGTGTTTGTCAGCCCATCACTTTGGACCATACTGAAATATCTAAAAAACAATTTGAAAATGAATGGATTGCCATTAAATTTGGTACAGAGATCCATGATCCCGTCAGGATGATTTGTAATAACTTTGGTGATCCCTCTTCTCTTTTCAAATGTTAGCAAGCTAACATGCTAAAATCAGATGGTGAACATGGTAAATGTTACAACTTTTTCATATCAGCGGATAGCATTGTCTTTTGAGAATGTTAGCATGTAGCTTAAAGCACCACTGTTCCTAACTTCAGCCACACAGAGTCGCTAGCATGGCTTAAACTTGGCTTAAAATTTTTAACTGGTTTTTAGTTGGTCCACATTCTTGAATGTGACCTCAGAGACGACACAGTTTGCAGGAACAGAGAATATTCAGCTTTTCAGTGGCTGCTGGCTAATCTGTCCTCCAACATTTCTGCCCTGTTGGAGGAGGAGGAGGAGGAGGAGGAGGAGGAGGAGGAGGAGGAGGAGGAGGAGGATGATGATGATGAAAAAGAGAGTAGCTTTGGGGCTAGAAAGGCAGATGGGCCCTCAACCTCCCTCCCACCTGCAGCTGGTCTGACCTCCACGTCCCTTGAAAGCATGATACCTGTGAACATCCTGATTATGACCAGGCCAGAGTGCACAGACCCAGGACCCCTCACTGTGCAGGTGAGTGTTAAGGCAGTAGAGTGGACATAATTGACTCTCACTGCAATCCCTGTCAGAGACCTGCATTCCAACAGGGAAAGATAGAGAGAATGGGAGATGCGTGGCAAAAGAGAGAACCCCCCCTCCTCCTCCCTGCATTCTCTGGCTAATTAAGTGTTATTATCCTGCACAACAGGAGGTACCTGAGAAATAATTGGCCACAGCGACAGCTAAATGTTCCAATCTGGAGGTGAAGCCAAAAGCACTGTAAAAGGTCACATGCCATTATGCATTGTGCTGATCTTATTAGAGCTGCAGTCTGTCAAAAGACCTACCATTAATTCATGGGCAAAATACTTCCTAGATAAAAAATATTCCTTTTCCCTTGATTTGAAGTCAATCTTGTTTGGGTGAGAAAATTAGATTTTTTTGTGTGGTTTCTGACCTCTTAGTCAAAGAGACAGTCCCCTGCAATTTTGGCTTTTATACCCACTTGCCATGTAAGGATTATGTCTCTTTTGTAGTGCTAATGCAAAATTGAAAAACGCAAGCATATACTGTAGAAATAATTACCAAATTATAATAGATATTTATATATCCTAACTAATACATGAAATTTGTTGAATTTTCTCCCTCTAACACCTATATCCATACAGTATCTTCTGCAGATGGGATAGGGATAGCCAACAGTGTGCCGGATTTAGGGATTAACACGTTTAACTAGAAAGAAAAAAGTTCAGTAGCTGTCTTGGTAATTTTGGTGTTATAGGCAATATTTTCCTGAAGTTTCATTTAAAAGTTAAATGTGTAAGTTCAAGTGACATCTAGTGGTGAGGGTTGCAAATTGCAGCGAATCCAAACGCTTAAGATAGCAACAGTGGCCGACACAGGACAAAAGAGAGTAGCTAGTCAAGAAATTAGGTTTCTTTAGATAGATTATTAGGAAATTATATTTACTTAATTATTCAGTAAAGCCATATGGCATTGCGCATATCATTGTTCATCAAACAACTACAATAAATGAAGTGCTACATTATGTTGCATACTCCTGTAATACATTATTTTACTGTACTGTTATCATGCATTGTGTTATATCTTGGGAGGCTTGGGTCATCTGGACTAACATAACAAAGCAAAGAACATCTCAAAAACTATTCCTTCTTGTGCAAGTATGATCACTGTCAGATAACAGGAAAATGTAAGCCACACTGTTTCTGCCCCACAGTCTAAAACCACATAATACAGGAAGTTTGCAAAGCCATTGTCAGGTGAGGATCAAGGCTCCTCTCCACATGGTCTTGTTATCATAATGCTGTTTGCAATAAAGTGTTTTCCACCAGGGCAGTAAAATGTGAAGCTTAGCTGGCTGATCTGAACTTCCATGCTGGACTGTTTTATTTCCAATAACAATCAGCTGATTGTCTCACGAACATAACTGGCACATTTCTGTCCAGGTAGCAAAGCCCAGACACAGTGTTGGAGGACAAAGTTAAAAAAACTAAATGTTTTTTTCTAGGGCAGTTGATGTTTAGCTGGCTTATCTGAGCTTCCTGTAGGCTACTGTTTTATTGCCAATTAATCAGCTTATTGTCTCATGAACGCAAGCAACACATTTATATCCACATTGCAAAGCCAAAGCGCTGGAGAATGACATTACATGAAATTACAATCCAGCTACATTGTTTTTCTACCAGGGCAGTAAAATGTGAAGTTGGCTGGTCTGAGCTTCCATGCTGTAAGTTACCATTTTATTGCCAGATAATCAGCTGATTGTCTCAGAAACGTAAGTGGCACATTTCTGTCGATGTAACAAAGCCAAAACACAAAAAGAATAATGTTAGTGAAATTACAGTCCTATGGAAGCCCTAAGCGGCCATCAATATTTTTTTTACCCCGTTTTCCTATGATAACGGGATAATTAACTCGTGATCTTGAGATAACGAATGTTGTTTCCCCTTGATAAATGGGTCATTTTCTTGTGATCTCAAGATAACAAAACAGTAGTTTAACACAAACGTCAGCAGGTATGTTTCTTAATGATAATTTCAGTGTAGTTTTCAGTGTCACTGGTTTGCTCAGTTGTTCAATCACAGGACTCATGATCATAGGGTTGTGTGTTTGATCCTGACTGAAGACCTCAGTTTTTTATCTTTTTCATAATCCTCTTCAACAGTCTTCTTACGAAGAGACTGTTTCACATTCTTACAATAAAGCATGTGATGGACTGTGTGCATCCCGGAGATTTGTCAACCGATTCGGACTTTTCATATCCCCATCATTCCCAGGCAGAGGAAATTCATCCGCTTCTCTATCAGGGGAATCCATTTTAACGTCACAACATCACAACGTCACAACGTTATTTCTTGACCACTATTTCGGAACCTTTGAAATAGCCATTGGGTAATGTGTGATTGAATTCCCCTGAATCTCTTCATAACAACTTGTTGGAGAGGATGTTAAAAAACACACAAAAGAAGAAAAAAACATTGCTAAGCACTCAGTCCTGTGCTTTACAAACTGGAGCTAACCAGTGACACTACAAATATCTTAAAGAAATTATCCTAAAGAAATCACCTGCCGATCCCCGTATTCAGCTATGGTTTGTTATTTTGAGATCACGAGAAAATGGTCTTGTTATCACAGGAAAACGGAGTAAAAAAAAATATTTGAATCTATGGCCGCTTAGGGCTTCCCTGCGATCAAACTATATATTTAACAACGTTCACAAGGGAAACATGATACTTCTATCAATAATTATGGCCAGCTAAAGCTATCAAACAACAGCTTTCATTTGCGTAGCTAAAGTTAACTTAATTACCTGTCTAGCAGAAAAAAGGCAAATTCTGTGCTGCTTTGACAACATTTGTCCCACATCAGTGACTTCCATCTGGGAAAATTCACATTGATTATATCCTTTATTTCTGCCGTCATCTGTCTGTATCTGTCCCAACTTGTCTGGCTTTGTCATGTTTTTGCTTCTTTGCAGACGAAGAGCCACATGTTGTCGGCTCATGTTTTTTCTTCTCCATACGCATTAAACGTAGTGACGAGCGTCTACACTGCCGTAATTATACAGGAAGAACGACAACAACAACAACGCAGTGACGAAACGTGCTTTGTAGAGCTGTTTGTCCGTTTTTAGCTACTGTAGAAACATGGCGACCTCCATGGAAGGGGAGACCACGGTTTTGTACATAGAAGGCTCAGTCTAAGGTAATAAAAAGACAACGGCCTCTTATTTAAGGTCTTTATACACCACTGAAAAAATTGTTATAGATATATTGCATTTATGTCAATAAATCCCCAGAAATATTACACACTGGACCTTTAAGCATAAGGGAAGAAAGGCAAAAATGATTTAAATCATTTCAATCTATTTCAATTGTATTTAAGTTAGATTTGAATTAGATTAGCTTTAGTTTTGAAAAAAAGGCTGAATGTTATTTTGATTAACAGTAATACACCTCTGGATTACAAAACCTCTGAACTGAACAAGTGGCCATGGATTTCATTTAGTTTTCATGCTAGAAGGACATCTTACAGTCCAGCTGCATGGCAAAACTTTGTTGCAACAAATCTTAAACCAGCCAAAAAACTGAACAAAATCAGCATTCCTTTAACTCAGTAGTTGCCTTAGATTAGCAATTAATTTATTTTTTTTTTAAATCAGTAAAAGAGAGAATATTCACCATATTCAGATTGTGAGACTGCCTCCAGGAAAAACACATTGGTCATTTGATGAAACTGCTTAAAATGACCAATGTGTTTGTTCGGTGCCTGAGCCAGAGGTGGTGTGACTTTCAGCTCAGCCTGACAGATCTCAAATCTTACCAGGGACTCCAGTTATTTCTGTTATTTTAGAGTGCTATCCTTTTCTCCATATATTCACGAACTGGAGTCCTAAAGCCTCAGGGTAAGTGCAAATGTGCTGCTCAAGTTAAAACATTTTCAACTCCTACTGACATGTATTAGCCCCAACTCGCATCACTGCATTGACTTTATATGGGATCAAGGTGCCTTGTGCTTGAATCCAGTTTTCCTGGAGTAAAAAACTCTAGTTTAATTTATTTTCAACTGGATAATGGAAACTTCACTATTATAGCAACAAAATAATTGGGTTTACACAATCAGTAAATTGTTTGTGATGATGAAGTGTTAGGAGTGTTGTTAAAGGTTCTTTGTATTGATGCATCAAGGCAGGGTATTTTTGGGCCACCCATTCTTGCTTATCGTGAATTATTGAATACCTAAATTGTAAGTCAAAACTTTAACCTTGGCAACTAGCCAAACCTTGCATTTAGTGTAATACTCACTCACTTCTTCACTGAGCCACACAGACACATTTTCAACCCAAAAAACAGGAGTCTACCTGTACACTGTATATTCTCAAGAAATATCTGAAGTGTGAGAATTGTGAGGCAAACTCTTGATGCTGAAGCTCGATAAATGTAATGCTGGTTGGTGGTTTGCCATTGTTGTGTTGACTTTTACATAACATTACTGTCCGAGAGGAGCTTTAAGCTATATTTCTAATATTTTACCCAAACTCCGACCAGAGTAATTAAACTATATTACAAGTAAGGTCTCAAGCTACAGCAGAGAGAGACTCAGTTTATAGTATAGTATTTAACAATAATAAATGCTATTTGCTGTTCATTTTTCATGATTCACTGCACCAATGGTGCCACAGTTGTAATTCAAGATTTACTCCAATGTTTCATCATTGCTCTGTTCTGAATTTGTATTTTCCTGGTGCCAGCAGAGTGTTTTTTTTTATCAGTATGTGTGTTGTCTGGCTGGTTAACAAACATGTATATGGATTATGGAAACATTTAGAGCTATTTATTTGTTGTGTGCCTCATTCAAAAGTCACAAGTGCCAGGCTTGCTCATCCATCCCTGTAGTCCATTATCCACGCCAGTTTGGCAGTGCCCAGCCATGATCCAACCCCGCCCTGACTAGTTGCCTGCATTCAAAAAACAACTGGCTTATAGTCCACAAATGGAATTCTTACTATGGTTGACTATAGACCTACAGCTGTTATTAAACAGTTATTTTCTCTAAGCTGTAATACAAAAGTCATATTGACATTTTGACTTGTCACAGACAGAAAAGTACCGGTGTTACCAAAAACAATAATGATGGCTCTGTTCTGATCAAGGATGCCAGTTCAGTCATTTTATTATTTTCACCTGTGTTTTTTCTATTGTGACATGTCAAAATGTGTTTCATGTAAAAGGACTGAAAAATATGCAAAGGCAAAAAAAAGTGATGACTGATGTACCAACACATACCAACACATTTAGATTTGTTAATTGGGCTCTAATAACCAAATTATTAGCAACAGTTTGCCAAAGAATATTTGGAGAAAAACAAACACCCAGTATGTTGCCACTTTACAGTGAGTAAAATATTCAGGATATATACAGTAAAAACAAAATGATACTCAGTGTAGTTAAAATGCTCCCTAATGAGGAAATAAGTCCCTGTGAGATTGTAAAGTGAGACTCTTTGTTCCTGCTGTGACCGAGTGTAACATGAATTAATCAGCAACTAGTAACACAGTGTGTTGTAATTTCACAGAGTGCTTTGATGAACTGAAGGAACCATAGCAAGACTTTTTAATACAAAGGATTATTGCTTTCTTTATCTTTGCACCACAGAACAAAATAAGAATCGACATGCATTCATAAACTGACTGAACAATATGAGGTGTTGTCAGATAACTGAACATCATGCTGTGAATAGCCAGCAGGATGCGTTTTTTTTCATGAACGACTGACCTAGAGTAGGGTATTAGTCGAAGAAACAATAAGCGGCACCCATCTCCAGAGTTTGCACAGAGCAGATGGCTGATGTGAAAGCTCACCAAATAGTGTAAAATTGATCTTTCTCTATTTGCGACTGCAAAAATTCCATTCCATTTTGCAATTTATATGCTTTCCACCTCACATTGCCACTGCTATGCCCCCCCATGCCACCACCCAGCCTCTTTGTCAGCCAATCATTCACCTGATGCTAATGACCAGGTGGCAGCTCTTCTGTCCCTCAGATATCATACCTGAAGACTGATGTATTGATCGGGCAAGATTGATCAAGGCAGGGATGATACAGCAACATTACATGATTTATTCAGGTTCTAATATCTTGCGTCAGGATTGCCCTCGGGGACTTGGCTGTCGAGGCCCTGCGTACTTTCATCAACCATCCAAGTATCAGACCCTCTTTACAGACTACAGCTTCAGTTCCTCCAGAAGCTAGAGGCAATGACAGTCTCCACTTAATAGTGAGATAAATCCCAACACAGTTTGAAAACTGGTGCTTTTTATATTTAATATGATGTTGGTTGAAGACTGTTTTTATTTGCGGTCTCTCACTTTACTAAACAGCCACATAATTTGCATTCTGCGGACGGAAAAGTTTAAAGCAATCGAATAAGCAGTTTTACATTTCTCAAAAACAGGACCTAACCAAAACAAGACAATCTTGCCTCTCAAAATAACGTATTAGTATTCATCAGTTGGAAAAACTAATTTGTGATGCATTAGACATACTCACTACATGCGCATGCTGTACTTAGAGCACTTATGCCATTTGTTTACAAAATCTCACAAACCTGAAGTACACAAAATCACCAACTGTCTCCCAGTGGCAAGCAGAGAATTTGTTCAGGCTTCAGCAGGGCAGTGAAGCAGGCTGTTCTTCAGCTGACAGTAAATAGTTTCAGGTTTGCACTCAAAAAAACAAAAAAAATAAAAACAGATGACCACATGATGCCAAAGGCTTTCCAGTAATTTAATGAGCAGCCGACACAACACACTTTAGCCTGTGACCTCTATCAGGATACAGCTTTTGGTCACGCCTCTAAATCACCCCCCCTTGAACCCTGCAGACTAGATACATTGACACTACAGTTATATCACATTGAATTAATAAAATATTATTATTATAATAAGCATACATAGTCAATATAGGGACCTTTCTTGGACTTCCCAAATTTTAAAGGACCACTTTAATTTTTACACATAAAGTTCAGTTTAGTTGTCATGAGGATTACCACTCAGACTGTGAAAATATTTGTGTAATGTCGTCTGTAGCTATGGAGTAGCTTACTAACATTTAAGAAAATATACGGAGCATACGGTGTATGTTTCCTGGATAAGCATATGGAAGGGTAGATTTCATTATAATGCCTTCCTGAATTCACTTCATAGCTCACCAGGGGACTGTAAATAAACAATCGGCCTACAACTGTATGTTTACTTCACTGGACAAGATTTCTGAAGATTCTAAAATGGCACAACACTAAGGTTATTTCATTTAAACATATTGAAAACAACATATCTTATTTATAAATTCATTTAATTTCATCTCTCAAGTTTAAGCATTGATTTTTCAACATTATTTTTAACATACTTCATTTATTGGATAAGAACAGCACTCATTGATCAAAAGAAAAAAGTTACTGTAAATTAGAAAAATTTACATATGTCTCCTGACCCCATTAAAAGGCACACCCTAAAATAGACTAAAAATATCTAGTTTAATTATCTTACAATATTCTGATTTTGTCTGTTACCAAGGATCATCTCAGTACCTACACCTCTTATTGCCACTCCTTTGCTCTCTAAACCTTTTTTTTTCTGTTTTGCTTACAGTCTTCTGAACATTTTTCCCCAACAGTAGTTATTTATGCCATTATTTATAAAATGTCACAGCCCTAATGAACGAGAAGTCTCCCTGTGGCTACTGGAGAATTTGTTCAGGCTTCAGCGGGCCAGTGGCGCAGGCTGTTCGACACAGCTGGCAGGGGAGTGCACCCTGTTGTTCAGGGGGGCTTGAGGGCAGGTGAGCTTCTGTCAGAGTAGAGGATGGGTCGGGCCCATGATGCGTGTGGCATGTTGTTGATGCAGCTGATGGGGAGGGGAAGAGGGTCAGTGGTACCTCCCAGGCTTCCCATCCCGTCCCCTCATCCCATCTGTCCTGCACTGACAAGCTGTGAGCAGAATAACAAGTCAGCATCCATCCAGTAATGAGATCCCCTGCTCAGCATCAAGATATCAATTGCTAACAGGTGATAATAGTATAGCCTCCTCAGTTCAGTTACTGCAATCACATGCTCCTCTGCAAAGTACTCTAAATAATCATTGCAAGATAGTTCTGCATTTCATTGCTTGAAGACAAAAAAATGACATGGCTGAGCTTGTTTGTTTTAGCCTAGCTTAGCGCAAAGATTGGATGCTAGCTACTGCAAATTTACATAGCCTAATATGTCTTCCAACAGCTCTAAAGGAAAGTCACTAATTAACATTTTGTATTTTTTTGTATCTGTAAGCAAACAGAAATGTGAAAACAATTATTTGGGGTTTTAGGGGGGAGTGCTGCACCTATTTCATGCACAAAGAATCTGCGACTACAGTGCAGCTTGCAAGATGTGTCATGCACACATATGTCTCACGATGGTACCAAACCTGGCAACCTCTGTGATGACTGCACATAATCACTAAGTCCGGCCATTGTTTGCAACAAAATAGTTAAGCAAGTAACTCCCCCTGAAAAACACACATTTTTATTTTTACATTTCAGTTAGTAGACGATAAAACACAAAAAATATATCATGTTAATTAGTAAGCGTTTAGAGGTGCTAGTTGGCTTTTCTCAGTTTGAACAGAGCCAGGCTAGCTGCTTTCACTCATTATGCTAAGCTACACTAATAGAAATTTGACTCCAGGTTCGTACATAATGTATATACATAAGATTAATATCACTCTTGCAAAGAAAAAAAATGTCAAACTATTCTTTTCACCTTAATCTCTTTAATTAGAATAAACCAAAACTATCAGCTAACATACCAGTGTTCGTCACAGCATCCTTTGCTATATGGGAAAAAAAATCTGTGCATGTTGTGTCTGCAATTTTCAATTAACCATATAGTTTCCAGTCATGTTGTCTTGACAGTGGCTCCTCGTCGTACTGCAGCCAGGCAAGAAAACACCATAAACTCTGAAAAGAGGAGTGAGAGTGTATTTTATTAAGAGGCTGTTAGAAAGCAAGCTCATTTATTATTTACAATAAACTACATATATTGTAGATGTTTCGCATGAATGGTTTTGGGGCAGAAAAGATTCAACTGGTGACATTTAGCTTTTGTTGCACTTGCTTATGGGAAAGAGGGAATTTCTTTCATTTTTCATGCGGGGGTCAGTTTAGAGAACTAAAAAATGCACTTTAGAAGAAGGAAGCTTTGCTGCTGTGACCTTCAGCTATAAAGCAGGTCCCTGCTATTTTGCAAGTCGATTATTGGGTGGCCTTTGTCAACAGCCAACTTTTTAAAATTTGTGGTTAGATCAATAATTTTACATGTGCTTCCATTTCTTTTCTTCTCATTGAAGTATTGTTGCTCATTCTGGTGAAAACACTGACATTAATCTGGTGACAGGAATCAGACAAGTTGATGTTAAATTCATCCCCCTTCCATATTTCAAGCCTCTGAAGAAGTTATGGCATATACACAGTTCTTTTACCTCCAGCAAATGACACAGTGGTCATGTTCATTGATTAACTTTTTTCTCTCTTTTGCATAAAAATATTGAGGGTGTGTATGAATAATAAGTTGTATTGCCACATAAAGCATCATGTTGTGTGTGGACTTAAAGAGAAGTGATCCTCAGGGCTATATAGAAATCACTGAACCCTGCTCTTTGCACTCATGTGCAAAGCATGATAATTCTTCAGTCCACTGCACAAGCTTCCTATTTTTTCTCTTCCCTTTGAGCAGTGTGTTCTTACACACACTGAAAAACGAGTACCCATATGGTCCTTCAGAAGATAGTACAACTTTAATAATGAGAGCTCTCATTGGGCGGTGGAACCTCTGACTTTCATCTACTATTACTACATGGTAGCAGAGTTTGTGCTCGCAAAGGCTGAACTAAGCTACTGAACCACACCATGTCCAATCTCAGCATTAATGCTACCTAGCAAGCTACACCAGTCATTTCAGCATTTTCATAGTGATGAAAGCTACAGTAAAACTCAAGTGTTCTGAATTTGCAATGAAGTGGTGAGTGAATGCCTCCAAGTTCCCCTCTGCAGTTTCACAGTAGAATCAGCCTAATATAAAATCGCAAATGAACAGACATTTAGACTGTGTGGGTTCGCATGTGGTTTGCTTTGATCATTCTGCCTCACTGTGTGTGGAGTCATTTCACCAGGCCTTATCATTTGATATAAACAACATATCAAACCTCCGTGTTCCACACTCTATTAGCTTGGGGACTGGACATCATTTTTAACTGAAAATATTTCTTTGCCTTAACTTTCAAACCAATTAATTGGTGATGTTTTACCTACTTTAGGCCTTTTCTCTCATGTTATTAAGAGTAATAATTATTATTATATTATGGAATATTCAATATAACTATTGATGCTATTTAAACCCTAATTTTGTAACATTTACATACAATCCATCTGGCTCTGTCTCCGCTTTCTAGGGAATTGACAAATATGTGCTGTGTGTCACATAGACTATGTTCAATTTGACAGGACACTTTTGACAGCTGTCCAACTGTCTGATTTTTTAAACCTCAAAATGGAGTCCTTAAGAGAGATTAACAGACCTTCTTCTAGTGGGTATGTAAAATTAACACAGTACTGTATGCAACAATACAGTAAAGAAAACAGGCAAAATATTTAGTACATATAGATTTTAATAATTTTTCCAGGGCCCATGATACCATTTACTTTTGGCCACCATCTATTTTTGTCTGTCACTGCTAACTCTATTGTAGGCTCAGGGGGCGACCTAAGTGACACATCACTAGTTTTTTCTCACCTGCCAGCAGTGAGCCTTTATGCCACATTTGTGTCATATGTGAGTGATCGTAATTACCCGTTTCTGACTCATAAATATTGTTTCAAATCAACTTCCAAGTTGTTAATACAATTGGGAAACTGAAAGCTCCAATACATCTGATTTGGTGGTTAATAATATGAAAGTGCCGAATAACCAAACAAACATGGATGCCTCACGTCAGCCGAATTCCATTGTTCAAGGTAATTACACCCAAATTTAATAGATGAACAGCAGAGTTATGTTGCAAATTTCCTGTACTTTTAAACGTCAAGATAATAATTCTGCCAACAAGAGAACCCTCTATGGTCACAAATAAGACATAAAAAACATGTCCAAATCTAGCTTTAACACCTATTCAGAAACCACTTTCAGAGTCACATCAAATTCAGCAGGTAAATTAACTTGATCCATCTTTCTAAAGTGAGTGGCATGCATTGGTCTGTACCATAGTTTCGTTTGTGATATTACCACACTAAACCTGTTTGTTTGTTATTGAGATTCATAGATGAATGTAATTTCAGAATAATTTGTTTATTCATAAACTTATATATCATTCAAAAAGGGCTTTGATTTGTCTTTTCTCTTTAGAAACAGTACATTGATGCTTATATGCTCTTCTCTTATGGTGTTTTGTATGAAATATCATCACCATGACCAGAAAAGAAAGCCATAGTATACACTAACCATCAGGCCTTTGCCTTTCGCATTATGAAGCCACTTAGTGGACTTCGTAATCATGCAATGAAATGTTCATTTTATTTTATTTACATTCAATATTCAGTTACAACTGAGGGCACGTATACCAGATTTGCAATTAGTTTTCCACACAAACTACTACCAGTTATTTCTGTGTATACATATATATATATATATATATATATATATATATATATATATACACGATTATACGTTGCAGCAGTACACAAAGCAAATACATACACACTATACACACTAACACCATGCACACACTGACAATACACAACAATACAAAGGACATAGAGTACCTTACGGTTGAGTGATTGCAGTTATGTGCAGTGATTTTACAGAGAGCTGTTTAGTGCACGTAAAGAAGATGGTACAAAGCTTTTGCTAAAGCCGCCCCTCCCGCTAGATGATTGGTCTGTATTTTCAGCTGAAGGGAAGGTGAGTGAAGCGGCAGTAGAGTGGCTGGTCGGAGTCTGAGCAGCATGCTCCCTTGTGTTAGGGTAGAGCAGGAGAGTTTAGTTGGGGGACCAATCATATTGGCAGTTGTATGTGAAATTTTGGGGGCCGTGTTTAGTTTATGATGACAATCCAGAACAATCATTGTGAAAAGGAAAATAGTTACATATAACAAAACTGGGCCAGTACGGTAGTTTCATGTACCATGACTTCTTGAACTCACATTGACAACCTGTCAATGTACAATCCTTTGAAATGTGACTGGCAGTTTTGCATTGAGAATGGCATCACTGAAAGTTTGGTCTTTTTGTGATTTTGCATGGGTCAGATGTGACTATCAAACAGTCTGGTAAGGGACACTACCATGTCACTGGTTCAAATCGCAGAAGCCTCATATTATAAATGGGCTTTAGGGGGCATGGATGCCGTCTTCTGTGCGTTTTTTTTACAGCTTACATGGGATTGGAAATGGCTTTTTGCATGTGCAGGACTCTTTGTCATGGCTTGTTTTATGCACATCTTGGTGTGCATAAATTTCTTCTGAACAAGACGAAAACACTTTGCTTTTAGCTCCAGCAGCTAAGGCTCAGACACTGCAGAAATTTCCTGCACATGTAATTACACAGAATAACCCTCAGCGTACAAAGCTCTACCCACGAAATAGACTGAGCAGGTAAATGTAAGCAATGATCGATGATTTAACTATTACAGTGATGAAAGAAACAGAGGGCATTGTTTAAACATTTTTTGTCCCCCAAAGGTCAATCTTAATCTTATAACATGTAAAAGTTGGCACTAGATATCATGAAAAGAAGCAGAATATAAAGACAACACTACAACGAAAGGCTTTTTCAACACAGACATCAGTGATTTAATTCTCTCAAATGCATTTCAGTACATTTCCTCATTAGATTCTAACAGTTCAATCTAAATCTTCCTCTCATTGAGCTGAGCTCTCTGGTGTTTGCTCAAGTAAAAAAAAGAGCAAATATCAGCCCGCTGTCTGCAGCCTCCACAATTCCACACCTTCAAATATGAAACCTGGAGAAAAACAAGAAATACAATATTTTGTGGCTTTTATGCAAATATGACATTTCCCCTGCCGGTTCCACAGAGCCAGGTCCTCTGTTGACCACAGATACCTGCCTGTGTTACTGCTGAGGCAGCAGCAGCCTCTGTTGCATTGAGTCTTCATTATTTGTTATCAACGCATTAATACCTGTCAAATGGAAATTACACACATGCAAGTCAAAAAGCTGTGCTGCTGCTGTACCAAATCTATGGGACGTGTATGTCAAGTATATCAGTGTACAGGCCTATCTTCTGGCTGCAGTTGCAGTGCATAGTTAGCTTTTTTCAACCAGTTTCATTGAAGAGAGATTGAAGCAAAGATACAGCAAAGTGCTAATCTACGAAATAACAATTCCCATGTATCTTAACACTGTAATGTTAAATAAATGGAAATATGTGACATGCATTTTCCTGCCTGAGCTTTGGCAAAAAATTGTATACAAACCAATCATAAAAACAGACCGATTATTGACTGCTAACAGTTTCAATTTCATTTGCTATTGACATTCAAAGTAAAAAACTACAATGTTCAGCCAGATGGTGATTTAAAATATGCACACCAGCAGCTTTTTGATAGACATTTGCAAGAATTTCACAAAACTGAAAATAAATACTAAATCTTGACATCTTGATAGTTTCAATTCCATCCTGTCCAGACATATCCCAGCATTTTATTACATTGCAGTAACACAGAATTGTCCAATTAAAGCTGCATTTGTGATATCTCTATTAAGTTAATAACAGTGTTTTATCTATGAGTAGATTACTGTGTTTATTTGGTGCCTTCAGCAGCACATACAGTTTTAAAGATGAGTAAAGACATTTTCATTTGAGGAACACTTTAGACTGACACTTTTTCATCATCTGGTTTTTCTACTTGTCCAATACTATAAATTATTCATTGATTTATATTTAAACTTTCTAATGATTCAATCTATATTTGTTAGCCAAGCTACAACAAAGCGTTTTGGAACAAAGATGTAATCAATTAAATTCCGTCTAGTTAATTAATTTTTGATTAACATATCTCAGGACTACTTAGTAGCTTTTTCCAAGCAAATCCAGAGTAAGAAACCCTAGGTAAAGCTGAGATTCTTAGAAGCCATAAAAATAAATTATCTGAATCATATTCTCAAGCACCAGTGAATTAGAAGCTTTATTCATGGACTATGATTGTTTTTAACTTCTGCTTTTGCACAAGAAAAATGTGACATTCATGCTTCTCAAGGGCTAAAACCCATTTCATTTTAAAGACCCCTTTCGCTTTACAGACAAACATGTACATGGGTTTAAAGACCACTTAAGCCTCCAGGGGCCGCCAGAGAGGCTTTAGACTTTGGGCCCCGCAGAGTAAGAAGCTGTGTTTTTTAAGACTTGAAAAAACAGTTTTCACATTGACAAACATAGAGTACATCAAAATGTTGCCACAAGACTCATTTCTATAAAAATAACCCACAAGAAATACAGCTTTGACTCTTAATTGATAGATGTGGACTGGAGAGTGCTGCCAGACTTCATTCATTGCCATAGAAACTGAAAGCTGAATCATTCTTCACTTTTTCTCTTTTAACCAAAAGTTTATTCCTTAGTTTAATTTAATTTAAACTCTCTATACATATTTTAATATCATCATGTTTTGTTACTTTTGCTGCTTCTCAGAGTGTACAAATCTACAAAAGGCAGTTATTAGTCTGAACTAGAACTGTCATTTTCCATGTTCCTGTTACAACTTTCTGTTCACACAAGATTATCCCGCTCACATAGGTGTTTAGCCAATTAGACTTATCATTTTTGGAGTCTTATGGAAAGCAGGTTTTCATGCTAGCTGCCTCTTGATGGCACAGGTTCCTGAAGAATGACACTCTGGGGTGAACGCACAGTTTGGGGTAGTGGTTGTGCATGATATGCATTGATATTGTCTTTGAACCAAAGTAAACACACTCCGTTTTCTTCAGAAGGTTTTGCCTTTTCTAGTTGTTTTTTGACTTATTTAGAAAACTTCGCTTACCAATAGGGGAATGTGGGAAAATAAAAGGCTGGATTGATTTTGATTAATATTTCAACATGTACCGTATGCTTTCTTATTGCGCTGTTGAAAACACAAACTTATTGGCAAGAGACCAGTATAACTGTCCTTTTCCACCGCAACTTTTCCAGGAACTAAGTAACATTTTACTATGTTCTTATTGAAGGAATCAGGGTCAGAATGGAGTTCTTATAATTTAAGATTTTGTAGTTTCTGTCTTTTGATCAGCTCTATTTTGTAGTTTTTTTACTTCTTCTACTTGTGTTTATGTTGAATTTCATCTCCTTAAATTTGGACAGTGAGCTGAATGTGTCTTAAATTGCCACACTGGAGTTTACATCAAAGCAACAATTGGCCACAGAGATGTCCAATTGATGGAGCTTTTGGACGAGGTGATAAAACTGTCAACCTGCTCTTTCAGGGAGGACATCATTCAGCTTCATCTCCCAGACCTACGAACTACTTTTACTACTCAATAAACATATCAAACAGACCAATTTTAATCCTTTTCAATCATTTTCATTCACAGCTGAGCCTTGTATTTAAAGGAGAGAAGTACTCAGGCTATGGCATTCATAAAATGTATGAATCAAAATGAGACATTATTGACAGTGTCAAAAATAACTTGAAGGTCGGCGACATTTAATCCATTGTATCTCATTTTTAGGGCATCAAACACAAAACCAGGCCAGGGGTTTGGAGTGTTATTGGCTCTGACAAACAAACATAATGCCATGCGCTCCTTGAATGGTTTTCATGTGCCAGATGTGCCTGCGTGTTTTTTATTCACATTTGGTATTTAGTCATGGCGTGGACTGTGAGCTTTCATTTCCTCTGTGAGACTGTAAATAAGCCTAGCATCCTCTGGGAGTGACTACATAAAACACTCTGTGGTTAGCAGACCTCAGTGCCTGCCAGAGGCAGAGGCTAAACCATGGACGCTTCACTTCTATCAAGTAAAGGCAATATCCTAGATATCTCTTGTTTATCTAGTAGAAGAACACACCATCAAAAGACAATGCTACTAATATAAAATATAAAAAGCAAATGTCTGAGGGACTGCAGTGACAAAAGCATAAAGGAAATAAGGCACATTCACATTGTTTTTGTTATTAACCAGCCAAAGCGGTCAATTTTAATCTGATTTGTTTTGATTATTCTTAACATATGGTGTGTGATTATGCCATAAATTCATCTTTATTTACTGCAGAAATTATGCTATTTTGCAGGACTACATAATTTAGGCAGATGTTTAGGAAGGTACGAAAAAGCAGATTTCTTTTGAACCCTTATTCGTTCTACACTTTAGAGTAATCTCTAATTTCTGTTGCTCCCTTGGCCTTGACTTGACACGTGCGTTTGGAGCGGTTGAATTCACTTTTAAATATGCCTTTTCTCCAGAGGTCCCAGCCCCTTGTGATGTGACCCGCATGACTAATTCCATTTAAAGGGGAATAACACGCATTAGGGCTCTCACTTTTCTGCCTCACATTTGCATAATTTTGTTTGGCAACTTGGAAAAGGGCCATTAACAGCACTAAGATACACACTGTAAAGGATAGCGATGGAGGCAGATCAATACTTCATTTCAACATCTTTAGCAGCATCGGGGTCCAGATCAGGAGGCATTCACTAATTCAAATTCGTGCAGGAGTCTTGTGATGCTACCATTAGTTCCTGATAAGAAAACACCGTTGTACTGCCTCTCTTAATCTCTGACAGACACGTTCGCTCGATCAATAGTCTTTTACTTTTTTGTTGCAAAGACAAGATTGATTGCCAGCTAGTTGCCTGGGCTCAATTCCACTTCTCGCTTTCCTCATTATTGTTTCAATTAGGCATTCTCTAGAGACCTTGTTCGGGGTGGCATTAAAAAGCAGCCCCCTGCATTTCACATCAAACACCGGATGTTTGGCAGAACAACCTTTGACACCAACTTTATTCAGGTCAAGCAGTTGAAGCGCCATCCAAACAAGTGGATTAAGCAGGAGAGGGGGGGGCTGTCTGCGGGAAGCGCAGTGATGACCGGGGGAAGTTGCGACTCGCGCCAGTGAGGAGGAAATAATCACAATGTTACCTTCTCATGAATTATTAAGTACCCTGTGCCTATTTTAGTCCGACTCAAATTGCTGCATTTTCATCTGTGGGTCTGAGGCAGCGTGCAAGGGTGTTTTTTTTCTGACAGCTGTATTACTGCTGATAAGCGAGACTGTGTGAGCTGATCAAGTAGTGAGACAAGCGTTCAGAGCAGTAGCAGCACAGCAGCAGCAGCGCTCTAGTCACAAGGAGCCGTGGCAGCAGAAGCAGCAACAGCACTATCAGTCACAGCAGAGGCAGCGGCAGCAGCAGCAGCAGCAACAAACTCTCTCCTGTCTTTTTCTCTTCTTTCTGGAGTTGTTTCTTGCTCAGAGGACAAAAGCCAAGGAAGTAGGGGGGAAGTGATCCGGGGCTGATAGCTGCCATCAAAAACAAAACCAAAACGCAGACCTGGCTGCCCCCATGCCTATCGAATTTGTTTGCAAAATCAAATTTGCAGAGGAGGATGAGAAGCAGAAAAACAAGCAGGATGGGGACAAGGAGAGCCTGATCGAGGAGATCTGCACACCTCCGGCTAAGGACTTGGCTGGGTTTGCTAACTCCTGCTCCCTTCATGGGATTAACCACATCTTTGTCTCTGGTCGCCTGGGCATCCGGCAGACTCTCTGGGCTCTTGCCTTTTTGACTTCACTGGCACTGTTTCTGTACCAAGCGGCTAAGTGTGCCATCTCATACTTGGAACACCCTCACGTCACAGCTCTGAATGAAGAGGCGACCCCAGAAATGGTTTTCCCCGCTGTGACCATCTGCAACATCAACCGCTTCCGCTTCTCCACGCTCACCGACGCCGACATCTACCACCTGGCTAACTTGACGGGTTTGCCCCCCAAAAACAAGGATGGGCACAAACCTACTGATTTAATGTATCCTGCCCCTGACATGCAGGACATCTTCAACAGGACAGGACATCAGTTAGAAGAGATGCTCATGAGCTGCAATTTCAGTGGACAGAACTGTTCAGTGGAGGACTTCTCTGTGGTGAGTTAAAAAGTTTCTGAAAGTTCTGTTTTTGCTGGACTCCTATCGTAGTACATGAATTCACCATGATTTATTGGCTTTATCAAAACTTTTCTGTATAAATTAAGTTCAGTGAAAGGAAAACTTTCATGTTTTAAACATTCTGAGGAATCATACAAAACTACCGGTAAGCACAAAAGCAAAATGAACACTTTCAGGCAAGAGGAAATGAAATTCTGCTTGTACTCATCTCCAGGATCCATGTGGTTCTCACGATACATTTCTGCATGCAAGATTCATGGCTTTGGTTCTAAGCAGCAACAGTGTTTGTCTCTTGCTGTGTGTTTCAGCCTGTACCAGAATCTGTTATGTCAAAGAACAAAGGCTGCTCCGGAAGAAGAAAGACAGAGAGCTGTCGTATGTGCTTGTATACTTTTCCAAGGCAAACTATGCTTCAATGCTGCCTCCAACTCCAGTAGCTGAGAGTGCATGGCAACAAAATTGTCATCAAAAATAGCCGATTCTCTTCTTCCTCTCTTTTCCATCCGTCCCTGCCGCTCCACCTCTCTCTCTCTCTCTCTCTCTGACATTGCACAGCAGCTGCCTCTCTCTCTCTCTGAACTCGTGTACCTTTCAAGAGGGAAGGAGTAATGCTTCTTCAATGTTGTATTTCAATCTTGCTGCTGTTAAGATTAAATATTTAAAGACAGACATACATGATTTTTGCATTAGCTAGATTGACTAAAAGGAATGAAACAATTTCCATGAGAGAGGGAAAGTGTGCGTGTGTGAGAAAGGGAGAGAGATCAGGTGAAAGAGGGAGAGTTTGTGCCTGTGTTCTGTGCACTATTTATTAAAGGCACTGTCCTTGCAGGAGATGGATTTCCTCATCTCTCTTGCAGGAATAGGAATATGCAATTGCTTTAGTGATGATAAAGTGCGAGTGTCAAGTCTTAATAGGGTGTGTTGAACATTGATATGCTCACCTTCCTGAGACCTAAAGATTCTTTCCTATCACAGGAATGGCACTACATTACCTCTGATGTGCCAAATTACACCAAAGAAATAATGACATTTCACTGCTTCTTCTTCAGTTTCTCTAACAGCATATTGAGGTATTTATTTTTCCTTGTTGTCTTTACGACAGGCCTTCTTACGTAGACATAAAATTACCTGTGACACGAGAATGGATCCACCTCCAGGAAATTTTCTCAGTTGTTCTATCAGGCAAAAGAAAATGTCAGGCTCCTCGGGGGAGCTGAAAAGTTTGACGAAATGCAGTCTGAAGCAACAACATGACTCTAAAAGTTTATAATGTGCTCCTAGTATGTTTGATGGCAATGTCCTCTGACACTTTGACACTCAGTCCTCCCTGATTACAATAATTAGCAGACAATTCTGACATCCAGGAAATGTATGTCCCATGTCAGTCTATGAAACGTCCAGTAGCTCTCTTTAGACACTGAGTGGCTTCATCACAGATTAAGATCCTGTTGAAAGTTCTAAGCTGCTGTTTCCTCTCTGTTGGCTATGTGATCTGCATTTTCGGGGGTCTGTCAGTTAGATTTGTTACAGGCTGCTTGCTGCCTCCACGCATGACAAATCACTTACTCCGAGAGCTGGTGGGGGGAACACAACTGGGAGTGCATAGCAAGGAGGCACTGGGAGTTGTGGGACCAGGAAGGGAAGCAGAATGTAAAAATAACAGAGCTCTGTTCGTGTTTGCGTGACTGTGTATTTTGTAACTGCAAATCGCACATCATTTGTTACAGCACGGAAGTCATTATTACAGGTGATGTGCTATCAATCACATCCAAGCATGTATAAACCCACCTGCACCCACATACAAAAAAAGCCCTGCATCAGTCATTATTCTTCCTCCCCTGGGGCCCTCCTTCAGGATCAGAGTCAGGATACCAGTATTGTAATGTGTTTTCTTTTGATTGATCATTGTGGGAGCTCCAGATGTTTTATTTCGGTAATGGCTACATGGATGTGGGGCTCTTGGGAAAATTACATGATGAATTATAATTGCTATATTATCTGACATTTTAGCTCTTCTGTAAATAGACCGGGATGTGTGCAATAGACCTCTGGTTAACATTTTGTTTTATTCTACAAATAATTTCAAGTAGTTCCTCATGACTGATAATCATTGAATTCATCAAAACTCACTTTCTCAAATTTGTGCTTTAAACTCCTTGAATCCCAAAAAAAACCCAGGGTGTGAATATTTTTTTCTCCATCTATTTTTAAGTTATTAGTTTACTACAGAAAATCATTAACTGGCTTCTATCTATTTGCTGTTCAAACAAGTTAAATTTACAAAAAGTACAATTGTCTGGCTGTTCTAATTTATAGCAGGAAAATACATAATCACGCATCAGAGAAATTTGTTTTCCTCTTTCCAGCACCGGCGTGATTATTTAATGTAGGTAATAAGACCATTCTTTATAATTAAAGATTAGATTATTGACTTGGATCACAGAAGATAAAGCTGATTCAACAAGCCATGAATAAATAGATTAATATTTTTCTTCCAGTCTAACTCTCAATAATTGTTCGTCTATTGTATGGCGCTGTCGCAGAGATGAGCAGCGAGCCCTTTGGCTTTTTTTAAACAGAGCTCTGAATTGGTTTGCTCTGACTCTCAGCTGTGTTTGCTGCTGCATTATCAGATTTTGCTCTCAGCAAGGACAGATCCCTTCTGCATATATTCATGCAGATAACTAAACAGCTATAGGGTGGCATGCGAGGTGATCTATAAAAACCTGGGTTAACGGGGACGGCAGTGAAGAGCTCTCCACCTACAATTTGTCATTACACTGACTGAAGGCCCCTATTGTGTGTTTTATAGATAATTGAATGTTTAATAGTATAAGTCACAGATGATGTTCACCCCCCCCTCCCTCGTCCTATCCGTCATAGTGGGATGAAATCTTAAACCGCATTAATGTAAATCAATAATGTGAAGAAATGGCACAATAGAGACATCATTGTGAGTTGTTTTTTACTGTCCTTGTGTGGTTCATCAAAATAAGAGCAAAGGAAAAACATATTTACAGCCTAAATAAGAAAATCAAAATGACGCTTTGATAAAAGTAAACCGTGGGTACAGCATGTGCTTAAACCTAGAAGACTTTGCACATACAGTAGGGCAGCAATTGAGTGTGTGGTGCGTAAACTATAGGGTTTGTACCAGTTTGAGGTATAGCCACACAGAGATGAGTCACCAAAACTACACGTCTGGTACAGCGACTCGGCTTTACAGAAGTAAAGCCGAGTCGTTATGCTGTGTACTGTGACACAAATTTTACATGTACAAATTTTATTTTTGACTTTCAGGCGCAAGGTCGCACTGCTTGTGAGTCTCTTACTCGTCCCCAACGTGGTGTGTAAGATATGGTTTCAAGCCAGTGCATCTGTAGAAGGAGACATAGGTGTGATATCGTCCCTGTTACCACGAGAAAAATATCCCATTCCTTCTGAGTTGTATGTGGGTCCTGCAAAAAACTCCCATACAGGCACAGGCTTTCATTCTCAGTTTTTATATATACAGTATGTTTGTGTGTGTATGTGTGTGTGTGAGAGTGTGCTGTACATGTGAAGATGACTGTGAGAGTGACATCCACCTCCCTAGTGGCTCCAGTGTCTGCACACCCCTTAACAGCGTACACACCCACCCACCCACACACACAGACACACACGCGCGTCTCGCCTAGCCACCCACTTTCCCCCTGGTGGAGAGTGAGGAGTGTGGGAGCGTGAAAGTGACTGGCTATCTGGACTTGCTTCGTCTCCAACAGCCTGTCAATTAGCCGTCTACAGTTCCACTGCTATGGGTGTCCCTGCAGCGTAGCATGCTGTCTGATATCTGATCCAAACACCCAACACTGGAGGCCAGCACTGAGCGTTATTACAACCCATAAACAAACACATTCACATACTGTCTTTTCTTGTGTTTTCTTTACAAAATGCAAATAACTGAACACTGATCCCGAATCTTTTGAGGCCAAAGGCTGCTGCTTTTGCAAGCCACTTCAGTCAGACTGCATTCCTTCGCCACCTTCTCCTCCTCCAGCATATCAGAGGAAGATGAATTGCAGTGCAATTGGTCGGCTGCTCCTCCCAATATGTATCACCACTGTCTAATCAGATGAAGCCCACCTGTGACCAGCCACCGGATAACACCAATACGCAAACAGCTTATATTTGGGAAGATTTACCTTTTCTATCACTCCCTGAGCCAGTTTTAAAACCTCTCGCCGTGCCTCGGTTTAGAGCACTCGGTTTGATGAGGAGAATCTCCGGCTCAGGGACGGCTTTTAACTCTACGATAAAGGCTTCCGATGTTGTGGTACTGCTAAACCCCCCTCCTCTAACCCCTGGGAGTCTTTTACTCACAGAGACATTTGTCTCTTTCTGACAAGTCATACACCAAGCTGTTGCTAGTGTTAATGTGGCTGTACACACATACACACAAAAACGTGTATTTAGAGTGTATATGGTGTAGATACACTGCTTCCCCATACAAACACACACAGGTTTCATCACAGATTGAGAGAGTTGACTCGCAAGATTGATCATGACTCCTGACTGGATGCCCCTCCCTCTCTGGAGGATCAATACATCCTTCAGTCAGATTGCTTCCCTGCCTTTCCTACTCCAAGCCTGGTGTGACTAATTATCTTGTGCCTGTGTTTTGGGCCTGGTCTCAGCTGCATTTCTTAATGCCGCCAGAGTTGGGGAAGAATTTGATCTTTAGAACAAGATATCTGTTTGTTTTAGCGTATATATCCAGCCCAAATCAATCAATATACACTGTCTACCTTTTCCCTAAAGGGCGCTGAAATTATCGAGCAGTACAAGATGACTCACAGCTTGGACTGTGTGAGGATGGGGAGGAATGAGCTTTTTGATGAAACGAAATCAAATTTAAAGTCCAATCCAAAAGTCAAAATAGAAGTTTTTCATGTGCAATTGATAGCATCTGATTTAGGATCCAGCTAGTTTAGAGCAAGAGGGGATTTTGATGGAGATTGTACCCTAGGGCCTGATTTGATTAGGCCTACTCAAAAAATACTGGAATTAGTTCATGTAAAAGAAAAGCATGTATCTACTGGGTTGCGGGGGTAATGGCATATGTAGGTAAGATTCTTTCTCCCTTCTTGATTTCCATATTGCAGGTGTACATTAACATTAACAGTGCTAAACTGTAAATTGTTGTGGCATTTTCAAATTATGTCCCTCTATATTACCAGTTTGAAAGGTTTCATTTGCATCTACTCTGCTTCATTGACCCTATCAAACAAATAAATCTCAACCTGATTTACAGTGCTATGCACAGTACCAGTATATTTCCCCAGGAATGTTTTTAAAAGAACTCATTAACCAGCATATTTAAGAAAAGACTGATTTCTGTTGGTTGTTGGTTAATACACTTGTTTAGTAGTAAGTATGTATTTTTTCTTAAATATAGTTGACTGGAACTCCATTTTTTAATGAAGGATGTCTCACTCCTGCACATCCATCACAATAAGGATTGTTTTTTTTGTTTGTTTTAATTTTTTTTACAGTGTACAGTGATGATAAATAGCATTCACCATGCAGATAACTATGATTATGAAAGCCTTTGGCCAAGCACACTTTAAATGCACACTTTTCTTCTTAGCTGCCAATGTGAGCTTTTTATTTTGTCATGTCTCCCAGTCTCTGAATACATTAGTGAAAATTCCTCTGAAAAATTAACCAAGCTTGCTTTTAGGCCACCGTCACATAATGGATTCGTGCTTCTTCATTTCCCTCGCTCGTATGGTTTAATTACTTTGAGAGAGATAGCGAATGCAGGAGGTGGACAGAAAAATAGAGACACCTTACGGTGTAATTTGGTTCAGTGCAAAGGTGTTATTTTTGCTAATGAACTAACATTTAAAAATCCATTTTGTTTATTAAAATAAAAGCAGGAAAGCATTTTAAAATTATGATGAAACTGAAATGCTACACAAGTAAAATGGACTGAAACAAAACAAATTAATTTTCTTTATTTTAGACATTTCCAATTTGCATCACACAAGCTGTAATATTCTCACTCACAGAAAGAGTGGACACTTGAGATCATGGACTTGACCATTAAAATAAGCCAGAAAACCTAAAATATATACGGTCAGAAGCTGAGAAAACTAAACTCATAGTCTGTGTCAGGGAGGTACTAAATCACCTCTGTGGATATTTCTGAGGACGTAGTTGGATTGCAAGAGCATCAGGAAGACCTTACAATCTATGGTTCGGTGTCCTCCCTCATTGTGTGCACCCCCTGTATATTTGATATTTCAAATAGATTTGAAATGTAGAAATCACGGTGTGACTTGGATGAAAATGTCAGTCGGCTACAGTTCAGCCGGTGGAAATAGCATACAGCACAAATGTCATAGTGAATATTTACCCCTGGCATAGTCTGAACATGAGGGCCTCGTCTGTCCGCTTGGCTGGACACTTGGCCCTTATTCTGAATTATGTCTAATGTCACACACTTGCCTGTGCCCCTTGCTGCTTTTCTCGAGCATGTCACCACACACATTGCACATAAAGACTCGACAAACATGCTTTTTAACATCTTCTTTTTCTGTCTTTTTCCCCTCTCTGGTACATTACTGTTGGTTTCAGTTATGCAAACAAGGTTTGAACTATAGTACATAAACACTAAGGTGTTATGACAGGTGTTATATTTTGTCTGAATCTATATGACTTTGTGGTGTAAACCACCTGAAGAGGTGTTACTGCATGATGATATTTGGCATACCTTGTAGCTTCCTCTTGGGAGAAGAATGAAGTAATTTGTCAAATGTCTTTGAGGTTGGGTCAGCACCACATTTTCTCCTGTGTAATGTTCATACAGATAGAAACCTAGACGTTCTATAATATTTAATAATGTATGGAACAATACTCCATGATAGAAAATGCTGAATAATTGAAGCTAATGCCTTGCTAATATCAGTAGCTCCTACTGGCCATGTCTTGGTTATGTCTTTATACTGTTTTGAAAAGCTAAGAGAGATCAATGGCAGACTAAACATTTTCATAAAATTCAGGTTTCCTCTTATACTATTGCTGTTCAAGAGCAACTGCACTGATGCTGATGAAGATGTAGATGAAACCTGGCCTCAGTCAGAGCCACTTCAATCACAATAACCAACGAAATAAGAAGGACTACCCTGATGAGGTGTCTTGGTTTTTCAGTTGCTTCCTGTGAAAAATGTCTGATTGTGATTTTTCGGACCAAAATTACAATTCTTTTATTATTCCCTATACAATAATATTAAAGAAGTGGTATTATTCTTTTGGCTTTTTCCCTCTTCTTTATTGAGTTATATACTTTTTTGTACATGTAATAGATTTGCAAAGTGAAAAAGCCCAAAGTCCTGCCCAAAGGGAGCTCCTATCTCCCACAGAAAACTCTGCTCTGAACTGCCTGAAAACTGCTCGTTTGTAGTCCAGCCTTTTCCCTTGGTGAGCGTTATATGAGGCGCTAAATGCGCCTCATATAACGCTCACCAAGCAGCTAGTCTGACACACCCTCAAAAACACCGGTGGAAAAACACTGAGCTGCAGCACACACCTCTCCTCTCCCTTCCAAACACTAGCTACCCTCCAGACAGTCAGTGGACATAAAGTTGTTACTGTGATGTAGAGACAGAGCTCAGTTAAAACTTTATGAATGAAAGATACTTACAGATTATTAACTCACCACTCTGAAACTCTTGCTCCAGTCTATGTTGCCAAGCTGGTCGGCAACATGTAGCCTACAGCTGAATCGAAGCTATTTACTGGCTTCTCGCTGACCCGCCCCTCTCTGCTTCTGATTGGCTAGTAGTCCTGATTTTGAACCTGAAAATGAGCATAATACCACCTCTTTAAACAAGATTTTTTTAAAACCAGTTAGACAAAAAGTTGACTGACTTTAGATTTGAGGTATACTTAACATTACTCAATACTTATATTGTGTATTGACAAATATCCAGATGTACTCATGACATTCAAAAGTGACAAACTCCTGTTTAGTCACATCTGACAATGCTGTGAAAGTGGGCTGACAACACAATGTTCAAAGCTCTGCGCTGTTGCTGCTTGAGCTAAAGTTAGCTGCACAGACTGACAGAAGTAACTGCTTCACAGATCTAAATTCTGGAAGTCCTGATTCAGAACTTTTAAGATGATACGCTGAAAGTTGTGGTATAATGTGCTTAAAAGGTAAAAGTAGATTGTGACAACTTTGATGTTCACCACCTGTTTGTTACACTCAACAACTCAAACCAGCTACAGGACTCTCCTACAGAGAGTGTTTTAAACAGACAACAGTTAAGATTTAATTTTTTGTTGTTTTGCTAACTTACAGAATAAATGTTAATTAGCTACAGTACATTTTCAACTGACAGTTATCATCATAGACAGGGGAATCAGCGGTCACAGCTTAAATTTCTGCTTGCTGCAGCTTGTTTAGAAACTCAATTATATAAGTTATAATTAAAATTGCAATTTGAAAATTGCACTTACTCAAGATAGAATTTGCATATAAAAACAATTGATTGTTGTTGCAGGGTATTTGTTTTTGCTTAAGTGGGCCTGAAACACAGCACATTACACTTTCACTAGACATATGGATATTGTATTACTCTACAGGCATGCCTTCATTGTAACTATGTAAATCTACAGTTTTCCTCAACATGCAATAACTTACCATTTGTCTTTTTTCTTCCTCTCAGAGACGCATCTTGTTTGGGTAACACATGGACTGTAAATCTTTCACCTGATGTTGGCAGCTTTGTCGTCAGGCTCTGTCCGTGTTGACAAAACACTTGACCTTCAGGTGCAGCGAAATGTCATCTGATTTAGCACACCCAGTTTGAATTGCCACCACTCATTTTGTCACCCAAGCGCTGCATTTTGGTTAGGAATTGTCAGAGCAAATGCTTTACAGTGCAACAGTCTTGTTTTAAGCAGAAGAATCACACAAAGGAGTCCTAATATAAGTTGGACATTTGCATAGTTACTGCATATCTGTGTGTGTCTTGCATGCATGCGTTTATGTAATTCTAAATAATATGAAAATGGATGAACATTCACTACATAGTTTTCTTTAGCTTTGATACCAGTTTGTTGGTCAAATGAATGTGAAACATTCATTCAGCATTCATGTTGAAAATCATGACTTTATCCAAAATGACAGCGAGCGAAGCCAAGATGCACTGTGGCCTTGATGACACTGCAGATTGCTTTATCATTATACATGTATAATGCAATGTTTAATTTATATTTAGGAAACATTGTTGTCTCTGCTCATCCCCTTTTCCCTCTTAATTTATGCTTCTTCTTCAGTTACCTTTTAGTCCAGTGTAACATCTGTCTAGCTATATTTACCTACATTCCTCATGCATCCCCCCCTCACGCGATGCCAAGCCACTGTTAGGCGTGTTTGTTTAAACAAGCGTGTAACTGTAGTCATGTTCCCCAATGGTGTTGTCAAGATTCATTCCGTGTTTTCCTAATGCATGCTAATGAGAAAGTTGTGTGCATTTGATTGTCAATAACGTGAAATACGGCCCTGCTCCCTAAATGCTGGCTCCGTTCAATAACCTATTAAAGTTGAATCACAGATAACTTGGCGCGCATCAGGAAAGCAATCTGAAATTTGTGCTGACATTGATCCAGCAGGAAGGAGACCTATTGCTCCGATTAACACTGTTGCCCCGGGAGAGGAGTCTCTTGGCCATTAATAGCCCACTGTCCTAGATTTTACTTAGACCATATAAAATGCTTTTATTTATGAGACACATAAGGAGCAAAGCATCATGGATGTAGCAGAATAGTACCTTTTAACTGTCTTTTGGAGCTGCGATGTTGATCACGGTGTGTTTCATTTACAGGTAATACTCTAGCCCATACTGCTTTTTTAATCTCTTAATGTAACATAAGTTGCTTAATGTAACATTGCTGTAAAGACTACAGTCGTGTACATACAGCTAAACTGTTCACTCATTGTATAGTAGCAGCCAGATGAGAATTGTTACACAAAAAATATTAGAACCCTGTCTCTTAGGAATTGTGTTTATATACTAATGTGCAAAAGCAAATAAGTTTTGACAGAAATGTAATGTCCCCTGAATTACGTTTTTAATCAACATATCTGCCAAGTCACAAAATGTACTTGTATTATGATACTGACAGTATCAAAAGCTGTGGTTTTGGTTAAATGTTTCTGAAGTAAACACATATTAAAGTAAGACCACAATGCCTAAACAGAAGAACATTTTGGACACTGTCAAAGGTCCTGCGTCCACTGTGCTGCACAAAAAAGCTAGTTCTCCCTACACTCAACAAAACGTTGCCACTGAGCATAACGTAGGCAGGTATTACATTTCTCTTCAAATGGACAGCATTTTGCACATTTGCAGTTATATAACATCTGTTTTTAGTAGACAGGCTTGAATAAGGTAATATCTTCTTGTCATTGTTCCTTTCTTTTTGACTTTCTTTCACTCTGGGTTCCGGATGAACTGCATTTTCTGATGCATTTACTAATAAGAAAAGTCAGAGTGGACTTTTTTGATGTTGATTTTTTTTAGCTTTATTTTAGGATTATGAAGTTGTGGCATTTGGGGGTGCCCTTGACACCAGACTAAGCATTTGAAGTTAGGGGGTTTGAATTCCTAGTTACAGTTTCTTGCACTTTGTCATCTCAGGACCAACAAATTGGTGTCTTGACACATTTTAAACAGTGCACAGGAACATCTGTAAAATGCCATGGACCCTTTCTAAGTGTGCCAATTATTTGAATACCAGATGTCTGTGTGATGCTGTAGTTTAATGCCAACTCATGGGAGGCTGCTATAATTAGACCCACTCAAAATGCGATTGTCTGATCTTACAAGAAGATGAAAAGCATATAACATGCACCATGGCTGGAAAAGACAAATAGCTCATCCATTAAACAACCCCCCAGGAACATCGAGTGGGGGAAATGACAGATCTTTTCAAAACTGCGGTCTCATCCATTTAATTATAAACACTGTGATAAGGGCGTCTCCTTAGAATAAATATGACCAGTAATGAGGTATGGCATCGCTGTTTACGCGTGTCCTTGACATTCACTTTGAGAATAAGGAAAGCGGGTAACGACATCCTTCTAAACAGATCTTGAAAGTCCACGGGAAGGGATAAATGTCAGTGGGCTTCACTCACAAATCATTGTGCTTTTTTCTTCTTCTCTGACCTTCACTATGTCTGCTCTAAAGAGAATTAGCAGGATATTAATAAATAATTGCTCTGTATACTATGATGAAAGTGATCCCCAGAGACAGATTGAATATGTTTTCCACAAAAGCGTGCCCCTAAACTGACAATTAATTAGAGCGTTTAGGTAATGATATATAATTAATTAGCATGACATTGAAGGACTTCTGGGACAGTGTGACAAGTGGATAAACGACCAAGCTTCTTCATAAGCCAAATAAGTCTGAGACTGTAGGCCACGTCACATGCTTCCACTGTGTATTTGAATATCAGTGTAATCTAATTGGTGTCATCATATCTCTCTTGGCAGGAGCTTCGCCTTAGGATACCATTTGGCTGCTCCAGTGGAAGTGTACTATGAACAGATCAATAGATGTAGTGGGCATGATTATGTTACGCTTATACACCGGAGAGAGCCTTGTAAAGCCCGGAGAAAGGTGATTTGAAGAGAGGTGCCACACCTCTTGGCACAGTTCCTTAGGCTGAAAAAGCTCAGTGGGAAACAGAGCGGACAGTGAGCTTGGCTGCAGCCCTGCTTCAGGACCAGCTGTCTCGAGAACAGAATTAGACCCTCCGCCTTGTTTCCACCTGCCGTATGCTGCTCAAGTGTTCCAAATCAAGCCATTATTTGCTTCATTTCCTTGCTGACCAACTCAGCTTGCAAGTAAGTCAGCTGGCCTCCCTTACAACATGAAATCTCCCTGCTTAGAAAAAATCTGAATCAAATCAAATGAGGAGATACATTTGTATTAATGTGACTAATACATTTCAGGTAATAAGTATGAGAATTCTTTTTTACCAGCATAACAATAAGAGCCAAGTGTCAACATTCATTCTACTCTTCATATATCCTTTCAGATATGACCACAACAAAGCTGGTTTTCATTCGTACACTTCTTAATAATTGAACTTACCACTCTAAGGATTCAGTTATGATGTTGAAAATGAGTCAGAGCTGATCCTCGCTGAGCTTATGATGATACTTGGAAGAGGTCACCTTTAACCGTGCCTCTTTTTAATGCAGGTTATGCAGGACTCTGGCCTGATCTCACCAGACATCGCCTGTATACAGAGTAGATGCCACTGAATAAATAAAACCCTCACCCCTCCAAACACCAGCGTAAGATGCCAGGATTAGCATCTCATTAGACAGTACTTGCGCTGGTGGTTTGTGGACAAAAGGGTGTGAAGCCGAGCAAAGGAGGGACTGTTTGAGGTCCTTTTCCCTATACGTGGAAGAGATTTAGAATTTTGCCTTGCCTGGAGAGTTAATTCTACAAATGCAGAGTGCAGCCTTATTTTTATTGTAAAATATCCTTTATACTACAGTGAGCTTGTTATTGGGCATGGTCAACTGCTCTTACACACCAGCTGCATCATTACAGAAAACTGTGGCAGAGGTGGTGGTTGGAGGTAAAGACAAGCTTAGTGATATTTAGTGTAATATTATTGCTAAACTCCACACAGCCTGGAAGGTAGTGTAATCTAGAGAATACTTGCACTTGGTGAAAAACTTGGTGACAGTTTGCTTCTGAGATAAATTGGTCTCTGCAAAAGAGTCTCCTGCTGGTGGCCAGTCTGTATTATCTGTGCCATGAACATGCAATTTCCCCTTGATTGTGCTCCCCGCAGATAAGTAAACACACTGAGCAGAGCAGTAAACTACAAAAGACAAGAGCCCACAAGACAGTAGTAATAATCTGCCTGAAGAGATAAATTCAAACCATAATGCACATAAGATTCTGGAGATTTTAGATATTCAGATTGTCAGCCAGCGGTAAACATGTGGTATTTTTGGGGTATCCCTTTATTAAGATAAAACTTGGATGTCAGTTTGTTCTTCCTGTATGGCTCCAGAATACGAAGCTAAAAACCTTAACATCCACACTGATTTCTTAAATGTCTCTGGGAGATGAACTGTAACTGACAGATATGAATGAAATATGAAACGCCAGAAATTGCCTGGACAGCTCAGGCTACCCCACACCACCACCTCAATTTAGCTGCACAAACAGCACTTTGCGGTGTTGGATGGCTAGGGTAATGTTAAAGACTTGCATGGAACAAAGTTTAGAAAGGTTAATGTTGGTGTGTTAATGGCAAGTTAAGCTAGAGAGTGTTTATTCCCATATGGATTTCCATATTTAAAATACTCCTATCATATGTATACATAGAATATGCTGTAAAAGGAGGCTGAAGTATAGATGTGGATTGAAATGGCAGTGGTGTGCTTACTCCTGGCTCTTGATAGTGCCCTAATCTCTTTCCAACTCCGAGGACCGCTCCTCGTTAGTATGCAACACTATCATAAAATCTTCACGTCACTATGAGTGGAGCAAGAAATCATTCTGTGAATCTTACTAAAGTAAAACTGCCTGGCTTTGCCTTGTCGCCATGACATGTAGGCAGTGTCTGAAATTAACTTTTTAGCTCACTGCCAAGGGCTATAAACTAAAAAATTACCTGCCAAGAACACCGCCCCTTATCTGCTAAAATAATTAATGTTTTTTTTTCTCCATAAAAATATGTCACACTACACGTTCAGAGCTTCTTTTTTCTCAATGGAGTCACAGAGGTACTCAATAGTTTACTCAATAGTTTGCTTTGAGATGTTTGGATTTGCTAAAATGTTTCACAAGTTAATTTTACTGCAAGAAATATTGAGCCTCTCTTCCAGCTGAAGTGTTAAAAAAGGGTTTTGTCCAGTCACATAGTGAACAGAACAGTCCATTAAAGATTTTTAAAGATGATACAAAAGGGCAAACATAGCATAGACACAAGACAATACAATAAAGCAACTGATAGATAGAACAATAGATATGTGCACCATTAAATGTGGTGAATTAAATGGCATATATACTTTCAATGGTGGACAAATAACTAGATGCCACTAGTGAAGAGAGAAATAAAAGGCACAGAATAGCCACAGCACAGTTCTTCCTGGCAGACAAAGATATATATATAAAACTATATAAAACTGTGATGTGCTATAACAAAATGTAGTTGTTGTGGACAGGAAAATAATATTTTAAGAAGCATCAGGTTGTAAGACACAGCACATCACCTACTCACTACGGTAGAGGAGACACAGGCTGTGTCATGCATTGTCACACCTGTTTCCTTCTTTTAGTCTGGTACAAAGACAAAAAATAACACATTGTTGTCCTTGCGTTCTTGTCCATTTTGGGGTTACAGTGACTTATTCAAAACCAAGCAAGTTAAAGATGAAGTCACATAGACTGACAGGTAACTCATTCATTGGACAGGTTTGGTGACTTGTCGTCCTGCATCATCAGCACCCCAAGGACCTGCAGGGGAAAACCAAAAGGTGGTTTATTTTGGTGACTGATTGAAGTTTATGCTGCGCTTCACTGTGCTTTATTGCTTTATTCATCTTCTGTGGTGTCAAAATAGAGCTCACAATGAAATAGGTGGTCATAGGCGTCATTAATGGAGACTCAAAAACTTCACGTGTCTGGAAAAATGATGGACAGTTAGAAGTTGTGGACAGAAATGAGGTGTCTTGTACTCATAGACTAATATAATATAATATGATATAAAGTATAAATGATCTATCCCTTTGATAAGAATCTGATGACTGTAACTAGTCCTCGTACCTACACAGAAACATTATTTGTCAGTGCTTTCCAAACTAACACCACCCTCAGTAAAACAGCTTTATTGTTTGAAAGCTGAAGCGACCTACTCGTCGTTGTGTGTATCATGACTGCTGTCTTTCAGAATCAACCGGGATGTAACATGTTATTGTGCCACAAACCTATTACAGGAGGAGGGTTGGTTTGGGTGGTTTGGGAGTACAAACATTGTGACTTTGACATGACTTTGCTTAAACCTAACCAAACTATAACAATGGCAGTTCAGGAAAGGGTCAAATGAATCTGTTTTGTAACATCACGTCATCTGAGAAAAGGTCACCAGATCCGAAAATAGTCACATGGGGCATTTTGAAAGGAAATGATGAATAATATGATTTGTCATGCAGCTTTAAGGACTTGTTGCCCAGACCAGCTTCTGCGTTTTTGTGATCTGCTGCGTTGGTCAAACCAGTCACCCTAACCTAAGACTTTGCAGTGGTAAAACATGACACTACTGTGTTTCCATATTTATTATTTAATGCATCCGTACTATGCATTGTTCAGGAAATAGATCACAAAATGAGTAATCCTAAGCCATGTGAACAAATGACCAATGCTGGTGCAGACTGTGTCAGTAATCTCCATGTTTTTTATGTCTGCTATCACTAAACAACAACGCATTCAGGCAAAGTCAGTTAACAGGAAAGCTGTTTGATCCATATCACCAGTGTCATGGGTGGCTGAGTGCAGTCTTAGGTGTGGACGTCAGAAAGACTGAACAGAACTGAAGGTTTAAATATACAGGCAAACAAGCAGGGAGAGAAGCATAGCTGAAACACATCAGGTAATCAAAAAACAGAAAACAAAGCCAGACAAGGACACTTGAGAAATAAACACTACAAAATGAAAAGGAAGTAAAGCATCTGGGAACACACAAGGACAGAGACCGGACCAAACAGGACCTCACTAACATGGAGACATAGTGCTAGGGACTGAGACACAGATACAAGGAGAGAACAGACAGGGCACAGTGATCACAGGGGGGGCCAACAGAAACTAACTTCAGCCAAACAGAAACCGACAGAGACTATGATGAAACTGAACACAAGGTAGACAAGACCAAAATAATAACAAACAGAAGTACACAAACTAGGAGTAACAGTAGGACATGAACTAATGCACAGGACTAAGAACTGAGGTAAAGAACTAAAACGCAGGACTAAGAACTACGATAAGAGACAAGACAGATACAAAGTAAACTTAAACATGCGAATAAACAAAAGACTAAACTAAGCTACAAAACACAAAACCCTAAACATGACAAGATCAAATAAAGCTTCCAGGAACCCAGAACCCAAATCCAAACCCATGAAAACAGACTAACACAGGAAAAGCATGAACACAAAACCCATTCCTAACAACCAGTACACTAATTCGCCCCTCCCATCATTTGTCCTTTCCTCTTACAGCAGTTGACCTGTGTTTTGTCTACTGTCAGACCAGACAAATGTATGCATCTTGTTGACTAGTGTATCACGCTGCTACACTGTTTAATTGCCATCTCATATAGAAATCTAGGAAGTTGCCAGCCTCCTAATTCTAACTATGCCACTTCATCAGCTAATATTTTTTCGTCATCAAAGATGCGGAGATGATGACGGAGTCATTTGTTTACGCTGTTCGTGTTAGCAGATCATGTTAGTAGGAAAATGTATTATTGTCAAAACTTAAAAAGAAAGAGAAAGGGCATGATTGAAAAGTGGTGGGAGGTTCTATCATCTTCTCCTGAGGCCAGTCATGTAATTTCTTTTTTAGATTCACAGGCACAGAGTGAAATGATCAAACAGAGCAGAACTGAAACCAAAAAGCTGCAGTTGCTCGGCATCACCAGGCAGTGCAAAAACAGAAGTTTAAATGCTACAGCTTTGTGTAGACTGAATAATGGAAAGCTACTCAGAGCCATTGTTTTGCTTTGATGGAACTAGCGAACAGTGTGTAGAGGCCAGCAGGGACAGAGTGGGTGAACCAAGGCATTCAAATGTTACTATCTTTACTACCAGACACCAAGATTTACACAAATTACAGTTTTAAGGGCCATAATTGCCTCTTTCTGTTTGAAGATGACACTTTTTGAATGGTGAAAATAAACAGATAAAAATGCAAAAACAAAGATGTTTTAAAAGCTGCCAAAAGAAATGTAATTGTACATATTTTTTCTTTATATAAATTTCATTAATGTGTGCATTAATGTCATAAATAGGGACAGGCAAAATTAAACATATCAATATCTGTAATGAAAATTGGATATTCTTTAAAATGTAAATATTGCACCATAGTTCCCTGTTCATCAGTTTGATCATGAGAAAATGAATATGTGGAGATTTGGGTCACTGCTATGAAGGTATGAAGGCAAAACAACTGAGCACCTGTGACAGTGCAATTTGTAGTTGTACAAAACAGTAAATGTAAGATATGATTCAAACAATCTTAAAGCTGGCAACTTTTTAAAAAAAAAGTGAAATATTGATAAGTGTGTCTGGGAACTACTAGTCCAACAGCCTCCCCTCCAACAGCCTCCCCTTGCAGGAAAGTTAAGATGATTTGATCACCCACCTCAGAGACATCCGCGGCAGTGATTCACTCCCTGTATTTTATTTTATATTTTATCCAGCCGATCATCTATCTTGGCCCAGCACACGGAGCCCGGATTTGCCCTCTGTATTCTGTCTTCCAGATTACAACAGGTTCAGCAGCCTGTCTACCGCCCACCACTCAGCTGAAGCCTTTTGTGGGGCCTGTGGGACGTGGCTCGGTGCCGATGATCCTGAGATGTTGCTGGAAGTTTAATCCCCACACTGTGAGAAATGAGGTTCTTCTGCTCTCCCTCTTACTCTTGCAACTTTGATCAAGCCCTAATGTGATTAGGCAGTGACCCTGACATGATTGGCCCAGGAACTTGTAAAAGAAGCCCATGGAGGGAAGGGGGGGTAGCACTGATCTGACCAGTAAACCAGGAGAAGAAAGAAATTATTCTGAAGGTGTCTTTCCTCTGTTGCTGCTCTGCCTTGTGGGTAATAAAGGTTTCATGTATTCGTTTTTCCCCAGCAAAAATTGCGATCTATAATGACCTGACATTTCTTTTTTAAAACTAGCCAAGAGGCTCATGATTTGAATGTTAACCAGGGCTCTACTTGATGTAAGGTGCAGTCTTCTGGGAAGAAGCTTCTTTTGAATTTTGCAGGATCTGGGCTCCTCTCAGCTGAGTCTTAATGGGAAATTAATGTAAATCTTCCGCTGCCTGTATTACATAGCAAAACTGTTCTGCATACATCCTGTCATTGCAGTACATCTGCATAAACATATTTAAGATCTTCACATGAAACTGTGGCTGCACTATACCCCTCACAGACATCTCTTGTTCAGAATCATGCAGTGAGCCTGTTTACTGTGTCGTGTACTGGACTGCTCCCATATGTGCTGCACATTTTTCTTGCCGTCAACTCGGTGATGATGTGTGGGGTGAAACGCGGTGCCTTAACTTCAGAGGCCAAATGTGTCAAGTCTCAATATATTAACTTCACTCTAATGGACTTTATCAGCCATAGTGCAGAAAGTCATGGAGATTAGAGCGAGAGGGAGTGGATGTTTGATTATTTTTGCTTTCTGTTTGGTTCCCCGCACCATGCCAGCAGTTGCATGAGGACACTTAAAATGCCCTTTGGAATCTGTTGAATATGGCATTATACTTCATTTTCAGGTGCCTGCATTTCCACAACTGACAGAGAGGCTGGCCACAACCCCGTAATCCTCACTTCTAATAAATTCACAAAGGTTTAGGGCTGTGTTTTCGCTGTTTAGAGCCCCAATGTATTTGTATTTGCATTATGTTTTGACAATATATGATGCTCTTGAGGTGTACCCCAAATGTTCATGTACAAAATACGGTAATTAGAGAAATATATTTTATGTGTACACAATGTTTTTAATTAAGTATTTCAGTCAGAAATTTGCTTTAACATCCACCTACGTGTTGTGTATTCTTTGCTTGCTTTGGCAACCCAAGAGGGACAATGTCAAAGAAGAGACAGAATGTGAAAGATGTCCTGTACAATTGGCAGTGAGATGGAAAAATATGCTGCACCACAAGGGATCCTTTGCCATTAGTCTAGAATGAGGGAGCTGGTGTAGAATGGAAATAGGCTGATTTACAGACATGATGGTGCTTTGGATTGAGAAAAATGCGTCGAATCGCTCGCACTGTTGATCGCAATGAACATTTACTTCTGATCAAGTATAAAGCAAGTAAGCAGGTGTACATACTGTGTTATAGACATTTAAAGCATGGATGTGGACCTAGCAAAGCCACACCATTTAATGACAACACATTACCACTATAACATGTAATAAAGTTTGAGAGACCACAGCCAGCACAGTGTGACTCACTCTAACATCAGGGTTTGAGTCAGTTCAGTTTAAATCTTAAAATGGCATATCTATGACTCATATTGACTAACAGCACAACAGCAACCCATACAGGAACACTGACAGGTATCATTCCCATCCATTGAGTTGTAGTAGCCTTAAACTGATCATGTGTAAACTAGGGATGATTATGCTACCGAATTAGAGTACAAAAAATAGAGATAAATAATGTTTATTGATCAACCACTCTGCAACCTCTGCAGAAACTTTTGTACAAGGGCTATCGACTATTTACCACAGAGTGCTATCTTCAAGTGGGTACAAAAGATGTTGACAAGCCTCAGTGCCTCAAGAGGTTTAATTGGAATGTGGCTAAGTAAGATTTTGAATCATTTTGTGAATAAGAATAAAATCTAACCATCCACACTTTTCTCATTTGCAATTAATTTATATTTGCTGCAAATGATATGTTTGTGTGGATGTTTGTTTTTTGCATCCAGCACTGTCTTGTTTGGTTTGCGGTAGTTTTTGGAAATATTTTTTTTTGCATTGGTGCATTAACTCTCTCTGCTTGCTCTGTTGACCCACATTCTCTGCAACACTTTCAGCAACAAGTTTTAAATGTAAGGAGAGAGGTAACACACTACAGTGCAAATTGCAGTAAAAATATTATCCTCAAAAACCTGTTTCCAAAAGCTTAAAAATTCTGCTTTTGCTCTATTACATCTTAGCATGCTACAACAGAGCAACAAAATTGTCAAGTCACTAGCAGCCCAAAGATACTGCCTGCTTGACTACATCTCGTGTCCCTCCACATTCAGCAGCGTCATTCAAGGCCGTAAGGGGCTAGACAGGAACATAAACTAACACAGACGCCTGCGTGGTGGCCTTGATAGATCGGGCAATAAATATACCATTTGAACAAGGTTCTTTTTGCCTCGCCTATATTTCGATTGGTCGGTAAATGTAAGGACCACAAATTGAGTCAATTATAATGAATATCACCAGTTCAATGTAAGTATCTAAGGGCTCATTGTGCTGTGGTGTATTTGCAATACACATCCCATAGCTCACTTGTCAACTGTTTAGGCCAGTACTCTGTGAAGAGGATATTTATGTAGCATTTTTTATATTGCTTGCTGGTGGCTGGTAGCTCCTAGATTGAAACGGCTGTACCACCATCCAGTTAACGGCAGGTTGAGGAGGTACTGGCACATTTCAAACTTCCTTGAAATACTAAAACATGCCACCTGAGATTCAACTGCCAGACATTAAGACATGGTGCCCAGTAGTACATTTAATAAAATAGCTACATGAAATGCATTTAATGCATGGACTCTGGAGACAGAAAGATTAACTTTTGGGCTAAACACACTCCCTTTTTGCATGTGTGGCTACATCCGTGGCCTGTGAGTCACACTATTTTTTTTGTCAAAGATGGAAAGGAGGAAAAGGGGGCAGTTATTTTTAAGAAGCGGCAGCAGATTATTTTATTAAGTAGGACCACGTATCTCTTATGTTAATTGGGTTCAGTGGTGGTCCGGTGCCTACATTAAGATCCACTGATTTTAACTGCAAAATACTAAGGCCACAGTTTGCATTATAGTAGGGGTTTCAAAGTCAGACTGTGCCATGCCCACCCCCAGACACAATCGAGACAACTACATCCCCTAACACAAAAGTATACCACATAACTTATTAGCAGTTCCTGTTTGTAATGTATCAGAATTTCTGTGATTAATGAATGTTTAGTCACAATGGAAATCTGGGATAACAATATACTCGGTATGTTACATTGAATTTAAAAGTATGTGTATAATGTCTTTGTGTTGAGATTTATGAGTTGGGACACCAAGGAGTATGAAGTACTCATAGACAGCCACTGTCATCCCTGTACCTAGAAAAAAAAAAAGTCTGCAGTGTCTAGTCTGAACAATTACTGGTCTGTGGTTCTCACATCCGTTTTGATGAAGTGCTTTGAGAAACTCCAGCACATAAAGAACAACATTTTAGCCAGCCTAGATTCTCCCAAGTTTGCATTCAGCAGATCCACAGAGGATGCCATTTCCACTGCCCTCCAATCAGCCCTCACACACCTTGAGAAGACCACCTACATAAAAAATGCTGTTTGTACACCCACAACTGCAGCCCCCGACATGGAGAGACAACAGGTTCAGGTTCCTGGGAATCAGCATCACAGAGAACCTGACATCCTGACATGGTCATCTCACATCTCCACGCTGGTGTAGAAAGAATTCATAAAGAGGTCTTATTAGACTTTCTATCTTTTGCCTTATCTTTTTTTGTGCATGTAATAGGTTTACAAAGTGAAAGAGCCTAAAGCGACTAAAGTCCATCCCGACGGGATGGACTTTAGTCGTACTGCTCCTGAACTGCCAGAAAACAGCTCGATTGTAGTCCAGCCTTGACTTCTGTAATACATCTGCGTCACGTTGTAACACGCGTCATAACACTTAAATGCACAGTCAATGCACATAAAGCTGTTACTGTGATGTGGAGACAGCGCATCTTAAAACATTACATGTGAAATATTAATTTGTTACAAATTAATTACTTACCACTCTGAAATGTCTTGCTCCAGTCTAGGTTGTGAAGCTGGTTCAGGTTGTTCTGCCTGTGTTTTGGGATTAGACTCGAACATGTAAGGCTGAACTGAAGCCAGGGTTAAAGGCTGATGCAGCTTTGGTTTGGATCACGCTACCTTGCTTGTCAGGATCCGCCCTACTCTGCTTCTGGACGGCTAGTAATCCTTAACTGGTAGTGATGGAAAGTTCGACTCTTTTGAAAGACTCGAGTCACAAAATCTTGTTCATTAAAATGAACTAATCTTTTTTTGTATCATTTCGTTCATTTGAACTAGGCTGGTTGTTGCGCCGCAGCAACCCTCTATCGCAATCGCCCCCTCTGGCCGATTAAAAAATAGCGCCGTTCTCAAACATGGAAGGCTGTCTGGCTTGCTTTAATTGACAAAGTATAATGCACAAATTCACCTCTTGATCACTCTATATCATCATTATATAACCTCCTGGGCCCACAACCAAATTCAAACCATGTAAAAAACACAGAAATATGTTGTCTATATGCCACTACTCCGGCTAAATCCTTCCATTTTCAGTCTTTCCTAAGTATACAACCAGACCAGCCATATAAAGGCTCATGTATATAATTACTATCTTTATCTCTAAAGTGCTCATTCATACAGTAGCCTACCGTCCCTATCCATGAGTAAAATATTAATATCAGATTTGCGTATATAGAAGTAATAAGCTTGATAAACTATATGAATAAACACACTCTTATTAAAATTCAACCAATTTAATAATAATCTGGATCAAGCCACCAAGTTCTTAAAAGAACTCCAGCACAGATTAACACATTATATAAATGCAGCAGTTTGGCAGGTCTGGATGCAGAATGGGTCACATCAGGTCCTGATTCTGCAGACAGAGAGAAACAAACATGAGCACATCGCTCTCAAACACTGCCAGGTTGTTCACCAATCAGGAGCTGTGACGCAACAGCACGGCTCTGTTGGTAAATAAAAAGTAAAACGTTGCGTTCTCTGGTGGACCTGGATCAGCTGTTAGCTGTAACACATCACAGGGCTAACGCTAACGTTGCTATGTGGCTGTGTTTTAACGTTTTAATGACCTGGTCTGTTTGTTTTAGAGAGGAGACTACATTACGGGGGTAATTTGGCTCCCTCTAGAACCCTGTCAGGGCTCTGAAGTGGAGCAGACCCAGAACAACTCTCATCAGCTGTTAGCTGTAAACATTAGCAGGACTAAAGTTACGGTATGGCTGTGTTAAAATTATAACTTAGCACAACATCACTGCGCTGTAATAACGTTATGCTTTATTAAATGTCACGTCATTAACAAAATAGCTATATAATGTCAGTCCAGTGGCTGTTACCTGACAGCCGACCTGCCTCTCATTCTCCGGCGCCAGCAGTCACTCAGCCTGCCGAATGAACAAAAGACTGAGGAGGAGCCATATGAGCGGTGAACGAGTAGTTCATTCCTGCTCCACAGTAGGAGCTGTCATTTTACAAATGAACGACTCAAACCCAGAGACCCACAGTTGCTATGAGTCGTGAACTAATCAGTTCTGTTTCCTGTGCTGCCTGCTTACCACAGCCTTTAGCCTGCTGTCATGTGACAAATGAACGACTCAAACAGACCCACAGTTGAGAGTCGTGAACTAATCAATACTGTTTCCTGTGCTGAAGGAGCCCATGCAGCTGCCGTGTGACGAGTGAACGTAAGAGTCCAATATCCTTCGCGCATGCATGAAAATGAACGAATTACTCATTGAGACTACCCGTTCCTCCCGAGTCATACACACGTTTAGGTCTTATGAACGAAATGTTCATTGAACGACACAACACTATTACCTAGGTACTGTGCATGTGCAACTCCCAACAAAGATCAAACAGAAGTGAGATGCTTCACTCAGTAGCTAAAACAGAGCGTTCACCACACAGGTTGAAAAGAGGAGCTGCAGCAAAGTGCAGTATGACAAAAATATGGTGTTTTTTTGAAAATTAAACTATGTAAACTTATTTTGGCTCAACCCCTAAATAAAATTATGAACCTGCAAATGAGCAAAATATGACATCTTTATGGAAACTCAAGAAGGCAAAATTTCCATGCCAAGTTCTTCTTAACATTTACAAAGAAGCAATAGAAAGCATCCTTACTGGAAACATCCCAAACTGGCATGGGAGGTGCACGGTCCAGGACCAGAGGGCTCTGTAGCGGGTGAACCACTCAGAGGATCATTGGTACACATCTAAGAAGCATCAATGATATCAGTGAGGTAAGGTGCCTGCGCAGAGCCCAAAGGATACTAAAGGAAAGGACCCACCCAGCCACAGCCTGTTCCCCTGACTACTGTCTGGCAAGATATACAGAGATATCCACTGTTGTTCCACCGGACTTCAGAACAGATCATCCTCAGCACTCCACCATGTCAAATAGTTTTATTTTACTTGATATTTATCCACCTTTTTAGTGCTTGCTTTTTGTGAATAGCATAAAGGTAACTACAACCTCATTTCATTATATAACCCTGTGTTGTAAAATGATAAATAAATCTACCTTGTACCCTGAATTTTTGATGCTAACTGTGGCATACGGGGGCACTAGGGGTTTTAAGGTGATTAAAGTAGTTAATATCGTCCATGAGCTGTGTGTCACTGCTGACTGTGGCCAAAGCAGTGGACCAAACAAATAGCACTAACTTCCTGAGGTTTTTAGAGCACCTGCATGCACCTGTCCCTTTCACCTGACACAGTATCTTTTCCTCGTGTCTCTCTCCACGCCACGCTGCAACCCTCCTGCCTCACAGTTTGAAAATTGTGGATTGTTGTAATTGCCATATTTAAATCTAATACAGAATGAAAGAGAATAAAGGTGCCTTAGTTAGTGACTAAATAAATACCATGGCTTATTGTTTGGTAGATGAATTTGTCAGACTTGATTTTTAAGAATTGGATTACATGGGATCTTAAGATTGGTTCACAGTAAAGCTACGGTTTTAATGCAACGTTTTTACTTTTTACTTTGGAGTCCTGGCCTCAAAAATGTAACACAAAGCAGCCTTTCACTCCATCCAAAATAGAAAACATACAAGTAGTTTCCATCCCACACAGAGTGGGCCAGACATCCCACCTTCTCCTGTGTTGGCCTTTTGTTATTCCTGTTCTTCAGCATTATACACAGTTGCATACCTGCTGTCCTTTCAGCTGCATTGTGGACTAGTATATCAACAGAGACCTCAAAGTAGCTCCAAGGCAGTGTCTTCCCCAGGGGAAGTCAATCAAAGCCTCCCAGCAGTGAGCCATTTCTCCAGCCCTAGCTGACCATTTTCCCTCTAATATCCCCAGTCCCGGCAGCTCAGAGGCTGATCAATGTTGTTGAAAACAGAAAAGTGTCCATTCTGTCTGGGAGTGGTGGGAAAAGTGAAAAACAAAGTGAATTGATGACTTTGTAAATGGAAGCTGGGGTAGGCTTTGTGACACCCATAGTTTCCCCCCTCAAAATACATTCCCTGTCGTCCTCATCACACACGAATTAGCAATTCAGAGTGTGGCCCTGGGGTTGCCGAGTGTTTATGTGGATGCCCAGTGTGATGAAGGCGCACATTTGTTTCCTGTCAGTGACCTGTCAATCACTCTGCCATTAGAGCCGAAGGCAACGCTGATTTTAACCTCAAATAGTAGCAAAGACGTTAGCTGTGACCAAAGAGGGAGCGACAGAAAGAAAGAAAAAATAAAAGAGGAGAAATGTTTACTTACCCCAGACCCGCCGATCGTCCACACACACACACACACACACACACACACACACACACACACCAAACAAAGCGGACGTTATACCATCAAAGCTGTCAGGGAGAAATGCCCTTCACAAAAGTGGTGGGCTGGCACAGTTTCACAGTAGATTACATGGTGAAAGATGGGCTCTCTGGTTTTAAACATTATTATATGCGATCAATAGTCCTAATTAGCACTTCTAAAGCAGCCTAAAGTATTTTTCAGATTTTCAGATTATATTTTCCAATGCATGGATCAATTAGCTGTTTGAAGTGTCATCTTACTGCTACAGTAATTCTCCCTCCTGCAGTCAGATAAAGAAGGCTCCCCTGCCTTCTTGGGACGTGGAGGTGCACCATAATCTTTTTCAGAGGCAACTTACAGTAACTTTACATCGAGTTTGAACTGAAAGATGCGGCTTAGCCACAAAGCACACATCTCACATCATGTAATGTAGATTAGCGACAAAGCGCATTACATTTAAATGGCATTTAATGTTATTCATCACACTGATCCAAAATACCAACAGCAGGTGTTAAATGAGATTCAGTGTGAGGAGCGCCAGTGGGTTGATGAAGGTGGAAATAACGCCTTGTGTTATGCAGGGGGTTGTTTTATATTCAGTACTCACAGATACTGTGTGCCTTCAGTGTTATAGTAGCTACCACATTCAAATGTTTAGTCTTCAGTTTTAACTGGTTCACGGTGAGAATAAATGGGTCCTGTGCAAAACACACCTTGTGGAGATTTAGAGTTATGTTTACATTCAGTTTTATCACCAAAATACATTATATGTATAATTGAAGCCTAACAAACAAGGTCAAATAATTTCCTTCCACATTTACAAAGCAATTTTTGGGGAGAATTTAAAACATACTTTATCAGTCTTCTTCTTCCATTCCTAAATTTGCGCATTGCCACATTTCTTGGCAAGTTACCACCACCAGCTGTCATTCAGCGGAATAGTGTGGAACCATCAGCAGGACTGTGCATTACATTACATTACGTTTATTAAGCTTTTATCCAAAGTGGCTTAAAAAGTGCATTCACCCATGTGGATACAACCCAAAAATGACATGCAAGGATCGACTGCTGAAATTCTCTAAGTGCTACATTTAGAAACAATAAGAAATAGAGATGGGTTTTTTTGTTTTTGTTCAGACGGAAGATACAGTATGAGTTTCTGCTGTTCTGATGTCAATTGGGAGCTCATTTTACCATTTTGGAGGGCCACAAATAGTCATAAATTTGTTGAGCGGTAGCTGAGTCTGTCTTGTAGAGAGGGAATAGCAAGCTGATTGGCAGTAGCAGAGCTTAGTGGATGTGCTGGGCTGTGCATGGGCGTTCTCGTGTGCGTGCACGAGATGCAAACAAAACATCCCTCCATAGCGATGCTAGCAGTCAGTGTACTTAAATAGACCTTCATTAACTGCATTTTTTACCAGCATTTTTATGGCCACCTGGGTGCAACAGAAGCAGCTTAGAAATGCAACATTGACATACTATTACTCTATAAAGGTGGTATGCGGTAGGCAGTTGGTCATTTACACATACAACAAATAACATTAGCAATCATTTGGAATACTAATGTCCAGTCTTCAGTCTCCATTTTGCTCTGGGTTTCATCTTTGCCAATTCTTAGACAGAAACTATCTGGATCTTTAGCTGTTAGATGCTCCACTGTGTTCACCAGCTAGTCGCTAACATTGTCTGTCTGATAATGACAGGTAGTAATGCTCGCGCTTGGGCTTTGCGTCATAAAGATTAACATGTCTGATAAAGAGAACCACTACATGGAGAATCATTGTTCTAATGCATACCAACTACTGACTTTATGACTGTGTACATATGAATGATATTTAGCCAAAATGGATTGTAATAAAGCAGAGCAGAATGCTACATAAAACAGACTAATCAACACATTTTTTCCTACCACATTTTTATCCGCCATTTCCATATAGGATGACAGCTCATTGTAGCGGCACAGTCTTATTAAATTCAATGGCGGTCATGTCAGCGCAGGTTTATATATATGCTGTTTGTCCATTGCTGACCCTAATTATTCAAATGTAGCATTAATCCTCAGAATCCGGGGGATTGGGAAGCTGAATTAGGGTCAGCCAGAGGTTAATGATGGTCAGAATTATCTGGGTGGTTCTCAACACAGTCTTTAAAAAAACTCCATTTAATGTGGCTGCTGTGTGATTATAGCTTGTAGACTCAATTTTGCCCACCTTGTCGACAAAATGCTGTTTGTGTTTGTGGGTGTGGAACCAGTTTTAACCTTTACTCTGTTGAAATATCAGTCATAGACAAGTAGCCCATCACACATAGCTGTTTAATTGTAGAGATCCTAGTGGGTTAACTGTCCAGGTTTGATTCCTTTGTGAGTGTCTGTTCTTTCCGTGTGCTATAGCCTGATCAATAAGAACGTGGGTGGCCACTTACATGTTCTGCATGAAAGCATTCACTCAGGTATAGTTCACCACAAACAAAGCAGCCAGGAAATGAATAGGGAAAAACTAATCAAGCTACTGTATGTGAAAACAATGTTGGGAGTACTAATTCAATACTTCTTGAAAGCTTTTGATGTGATTTTGACGTGAGTGATTCTTCAGGCTACATCAACAACTCCAAATGTTTGCTGGAAGGTAAATAGGGGTATAAAGCGCTCCTTGTATAACATCAATCCTAAATAATCAGAGCAGACCTTACAGGCATGTTTCCCTAGTCTGTTGTCAAGTAAAGTAGCTGGTTGCCTCTTCTTCCTCAGCATTAAACTCTATGTTTGGGTGGATGTGCCTGCATGTCAGATGAATTACTGTAAGACATAATGATGATAAAAGTTTTTATTACTCTGTTATGAATATAAATATAACCAGACTGCCAGAGCTTGAAATACACTACTAATCAATGTAGACCTGATCCACATCACTGTGCGTACAAATAATACTACAGAAACAAGTTTAAATAAATCACAATCTAGCATTATTTATATTGTAATTACAACCTACAAGTAAAGTCAAAATACTATTAAAAGTCCATCATGACTTCTTTTCTACACTTGAGACAAAAACAATGCTGTGGAAGCAATTTTGTCATCAAGGTTGGGTTTGTCTTTTATCTGTGAAATCAGGTATCAGTCTATCAGGTCTATCAGGTGCTGCTTGAAGTTTCAATATCCCAAAGTCTCATATACTCTCATTGTTGTTTGACCGCCTTTCAATGCCACAGAAGCACTAATTATATGGCTCACATATGCAGACATAAAATAGACTATGGTATCATGAACAGTTTTTATTGTGATTTTATAGCTAAATACATTTTTGGAAAACTTCCAATTTGTTAGCTCATCACGCTCAGGGTGGGTGAAGGGGCCTGAAGCCTCACCTGTTTGTGATCCTAATAAGCAGATCAGGCAGCCTGACAAGAAGGGCTTTAACTTAATAATTAACATGTCATGGCTAAGCTGGCATACATGTAGCGTTAGACGCCCTACAGCTCTCATCAGGTCTAACATGACGACACTGGTAGTCCGTGACTTGGCATAAGCAGTGTCTAAGGAGAAGTGCATGGGGCCCAGGGGTGCACTTGATTTGGTCATCAACATAATGAGGTAATTTTAAACAGATTGCCACTGAGACAGATAATAGGCACATCATCAGTGTGCCGGCCTGACCTTTACTAACAAAGCATAAAATCGTCATGGTCTGGCTTAATGTTCATGTCTGAAGTTTCCAGACAGATTTTACTTATTAGATCTCTTTTTTGGAAACAATGTAAACTCATATGAATTTATTGATAAATCACATATTATATATATATATAATAGGGCTGAGCAAGTTAATTAATTAACACTGACAATTATTTTATCTCACGCTAACTCAGTTTTTATTATCATTATTATTATTATTATTATTATTTTGAAAGTCTGTTGCTCACTGGCTCTGAATTCATAGTTTTCACATGAAGTTATTTTCCAAGGAAAATGCTCCCTTGCAGGGCAAAAAAGACGTTACTTTCCACTGCCCGCCAACCAGAAAGCAAGTGATACACTGTTACTTTGAGTTTGTTACTTTTTGCGTTGCCAAAATCCTGGATGGTTTTTGTGCTTTCGGTTGCACTAATTGACCAGGAGACAAGCCTGAGCTGTGTTAGGTGAGGGATTACATTTACCTTCAAGGTACGCGTAAATGTAAATAACGTATATGCTCCGTATTTGTATAGCGCCTTTCTAGTCTTATTGACCAACGTAAATATTAACACAGTGGACCACTGGCAGGGACCCTTTTACGGCAGAAATATGGCAGCAGGTGCTGTATATGGATCGCAAATGCCCAAAACTGTTTCTGTCTATATATTTTTCTTTAGTTGAGAGGTGATCCTCGTCTCTACGAGGGAGTCCGGTGTGAGCCGCTATCTTGGTCTGTTGTTTTGCCCTCCAGGTCACCACGCATGTCACGTGACTGAAAACTGAATAACTGGGGGGTGGGATGTTGATCAGCCTGCAAGTCACTCAAACAAGCAGTGGAGGGAGGCTTCGGCAGACTACGTTGGATGCAGCGTGTGGGAGAAATAGATAAACAAAAGCAAGACAAGCGAACAAATGGCAACGCAAAGTGGATAGCTACACGCTGCATGCTGATTAGTATTGGGGAAGATAATTTTTGAACACGTCCGCTTGTCGCTACGCCTTGTGCTCGAAGACTTCACTTCACTCTAACATGGACACTTGCTACTGAACAAAGTCTGTTTATGCTGCTCCCTGATAAAAGAAAAATGTTTCTGCTGATACGTGTTCAGAAAAAAAAACAAGAAATCGTGGCAGTGGCAAATAGCTTTGGTTTTATATTTGATTTAACTACATACATTTTTAAGTTGAGAATTTTTGCGTTGCCCAGCACTAATTGCAATGTTTGATCCAAATGTAAACAAATAGTACTATTACAACTGAAATCAAAACCAGAAATATCAAAAATTAATTTGTCATGTTGTTGAAGTAAAACAGGCCTAAGTGTTTTATTGTTTTGAGCTGAGAAACTAACAAACTATTTGTTTAAAATCTTTTGTTTAATCATCTGCACATCCAACTTTTCAATTAAATAGAAATGCACCTGTGATTTTATTATGACTTGCCGTTTCATGTTTCAAATCATATCACCAAAATTCAAATTCAAAAGAACAGATAAGTGCATACACGTAAGATTAGAAATGATCTAAAGGCAGGAGAGGTTTAGAGTAACTGAGTTAATACTCCTTAACTCAGAAAACAGAATCAAAATTTCATGACTCACCATTCAATATTTGTTAAGATACTTCTATCTAGTGCAAAGTGGTGGACAGAACTACCATTTGATTTCTAAAATGAAGCACTTTTTAAATATTATCATTTTCATTGTGAATCTATGAATGTACAGAACATCTTCATTTTGTATATATTGTTAATGTTCTTATGTTCAGTATGGGGAAGGATTTACCTTGTATTCAGCTGCAGCACATTAAATTATGGAACTGGCAGTCCAAGCCCGTTATTTACTTTGTACAAATTGACAACCTCAAATAGCAGCTCTTTTCTGACGGATGGCCTCATCTTCTTACTGTGTTGCTCAATGAGAGATGCACACTCTGTCTCTGGTCAGAGTGCTTTTTTGGTAGATATGCCAACTTGTATGTACTGTCAAGTCCCAGCAGGGCTAAGACTGATCTGGAGGCTGGCTTTCGTGTTGAGGGTGTGTGTGATGGTGTTTACGGCTTTTTTTTTTTTTTACCTCATCTGCCCCGTGTTTCCTGGTGAGAACACAAGGCTTTCACAACGCCTGCAATTTTAATAAGACGATAAATAAAATGTCCCCATGTGGCAACACAGCAACATTATCAAATAGGACAAATTAAGTACAGTTTCAAATGAGTCTGCCAATGGAATAGCTCATTGTGGCCAATTGGCTCTGTGGCTCATCTCCGCACCATCTTGTAAAATAATTTTCAAATTGCTAACAAATAAAATTGCCTAAAGAACAAATGAATAAATACAGCATAATAGTCCACATGCATCACGGGTTGTTATGATGACTGTTATCAACATCCTAGCCATTAGTCATCATAGACAAATGCTCATTGTTGCTGGCAACAGACATTAGAGAGATGGAGTACAACAGAATGTTGAAGAATGTATTATCCACGTTCTTCTTCCAGCCAAATCTCTGAATGTTTTGTTACCCTTTCTTTGCCTAATTAAACCTTTTTGTATGTAAATTCTTAAAGCTGGGGAAGGCAATTTATTTCAGAAGCATCAAATGCTCTGACACAAAAATGAAAAATATCCAGTATCTGTGGCTGTCGCAGGACTGTAATAAGCACGGCCAGTCATTTCATTCAGAGCGAATAAGAGGACTGGCTGGCCTGCCTACCAACCTAGCTACCTACCACTGCCCGAGCACTCACTGCTCATGAAAATGTTTTAGGGGAGTGGCTTTAGAGGGAGTGCTGAAGGGGGAGGTGGGTCTCTCTCTTGCTAGTTTCTCCAACATTGCCTATCCCAGCTATAGGAGATGTGAACAGGTGATTTCCACTGTGGATTTCTGCGTATAAATATGAGTTGGCATGTGCTTTGCATACTCAACCTAAATGGTTTTAAATATATTACTTTTGACATGTAATTTACCTGCTGTCTCTTTCCCATAGAGTTATTCTGTGAAAAATCTCATATTTATTATCATTTCATTCACATTTTATGATGTTTTTAAAATAAATGTGTTCCTTAGATGAATGTTTCCCCCTCCTCTCAGTTGTAGTAGACAGCATAGTAGATAACATCATGGGGAGAAGCACTGCAGATTAAAAACGTCAATTTTAAACGTCACACTTTGCTCTATGATATATGGCCCAGGGTTGGGAACGTACACAGTAATCTGAACAAGGACTCTACACTCAAATGTTGCAGAGAAAACACCTGCTAGAGCCACATTCACGCACATACACACACACACACACACACACACACACAACCAAACCTGACTGTCTTGACTCCTTATGACACAACTATACACTCTAATCTCCGTTAGGGTTCACCTGGCGTGCTACGTGCTTCAGTCTGAATAATGTTTCTCCATCCTCTGCCTCCTGAACCTCGCTGGCCTTTGACTTGTTTACACAGATTAAAGATGTGATGTTGAAACATCTGCAGGACCAAACCGCCTCTGCCGAGGCGTAACAAATGTCAGCATGATGAAGGTGAGGACTCTAACGCTGTATTATCTATGCTACATTGTTTAGTGGATACAAGAGGGGAAGCAGGTGTGATGAATGTCCAGCAGAGACAGACACACATTTCTACCTGTCTCCACCTGTGTTTGGAGGGGAAGGGGAAGGGGGGGGGGCATTCTATTTAGCCGTGGGGGCTGGGGGTTGGGTCAGGCAATCCAATCTGAAGATGTTTGCTGGTTGACGGGGTGGAAGCAGTGAATGGACATGGCACAGTTTGGCCCTGGGAGATTTCTGTCTGACACTGCCAGGGAGGATACGCAGGAGTGGGTCGAGGACAAAATGAGAAGGTCAGCACGAGACTGGCAGGTGTCACCTGCTGTATTGTGGGTTAACAGCCTCCGAATGATGTTGCCATCGGCTCAGCCCTCAACAGAGACACCTATGAAACAAGGCTGAAATCCTTCCCCCTTTTTTAAGTGAATGTGGTTGAAGCTCTATGTTCTATTATGTAGACCAAGGCCACCCAATTTGGGGACCACGGGCCAAACATGGCTCCATTTGTTTTGGTCCATCAAGGCATTTGACAAGATCATGCTTATTCTCCTCTTATTTTGAAAGTGCTGAATTCTAACCGCAATGATTACAAAATGGAAGTTTTGTGCAGCTATAAATGACAAAATAAGAGATTCACAGCCATGTACAGCACAGTGCTGCTATTATAACATTATGTCCATCTTATGTATGAAGAATTATAGTATTCTCTCTCTTTCCCTCTCCCCCTCATGTGCTGTGCATGTATCTTACGTCACATTCTTTGACATCCTTTGGCTCAGGTATCTGCGCTGATTGCGATTGCTTTTTCATGTGGAGACTTTGTGAAACAGACTAATCAGGCACGGGTTTCCTCCCAAATCAGCTTGGTTATTGGTGGTTTTTGTCTGTCTACGTTGTAAACAGACAAAATACCGCTCTGGAAGAAAAGATCATTAGATGACGTTTGCTGTCAGATTTCTGAGAGAAAAGCAGGCTCTGGTTTCAACATGTAAAATAATTATAATATAGCACAGTGACCTTTTCCCTGACCCTTTTTAAAAGGCTGCTCTGCTGACAGGCTCTAATTAACATTAGCCTCGAGCAGCTGACTGGTGTCTTCTGGGAAGCAGAGAACAATCCTGGCCAGGCAGTAGTCCTGTAAAACACAGCAAAAGGCCATCAGTTCATCTGTTCACCCTCCCCCCTACTTGTCTCTGCCCCCCCCCCCCCACCTCCGCTCACCACCCACCTCCTTCTCGTCTTCCACTTCTGTGAAAAGAAAAACAGCTTGAAAGATGCCCATACAGTAGATGCTGCTATTAGAAAAGCTTTCTCTCTGTTGTTACATTTTATCCTCTCACTCCATATTTACAGTCATGTAGCTGATTGACAGGTTGCTCCAATCACTTGAGGACACGTAGGAAGTGGATAGGTTCGAACAGATGGAAAGAACAAGATGCCGATGATTTAACATTATTTGACGAGTAGTGGCTGTAACAATGTAAACTTGGTATCCACTACCTGATCATTGTCAGGGATTGTTATTTCGGAATTGTTTAGACCATGAATATCACAAAATATCTTGTCAGTTTGGCAAGTAGTTGTTGAGATGATCTTGGCACTTGTTGTTTTCTATTTGAACCCACGCACCTGCAGCAGTACTGGTGCGTGTCACTGTCATCAGGATACACCACTTTTCCATGAACATCAGCACTCCAGAAACGCCCCAGATTAGCAAATTCTGGATGCTGTGCTTTAAAAAGGCATAGGAGTTCTGTTTATGTGTCACGAGGAGGCACTATGTCATCAGGGTCATTTCACCTTGATTGGACTTGAGACCTGTTTTAAAAACTGTGTGTGCGATCAAGGAAGCAGTGGGGTCTAATGAAAGGCAGTATTGAGTTGCATTATGGCTAATGTAGGATCCAGCACTTTTGGACTTAAAAACAGGATCAGAATCTGGGCCTCAGCTACATCAATTTTGATCATTCTTTTTTTTATCCCTTCAATTTATGGAAGTGCAATACTAAGTAGCTGAAGAACCCCATAAGCTACTCCTTGTATTTCCTGAATGGATGTGTCTACTGTGTAGTGTTCAGATGTTAAATAAAGCAGTGTGTGTTGCCCTTTAGCTCCTGTCGCTAGCAGAGCAAAACTAAATTAAAGCTCAAACAGACAGATTTTTTTTTTAACAGAAATGTTCCTTATGCTTTTTTGTGCTCTTTCACTGTGATGAAGACACAGTGGTGAAATCAAAATCTTTTTTTTGCACCAGTAAAGTCTACAAATCAATGAATGTGCTCCAGTCCCTTTTTTCCCCTCTGAAGTTTGGTGTCCTTGATCTCAGAGCTGCCTGTTGCTGAAAGATGCTTAGGTTTAGGTGCTTATATCAAAGAATCGTGCAGGTGGTTATGAATGACTATAAACATCATCTCAATGCTCTTTTGGTGCTGTGTATTTACTCTGCTTCTGTTAACCCTTACTCAGGCTGTAGTATTAATTAAGTGTTTAAATATTTGCTGGGCTCTGAGGCAGCCAGCTGAAGCACTCTGAGCTGAGATTTTTATTTTTTTAATGGTGAGCAAGGATGATCTCTCTAAAAAAAAATCCCCGGTGAGTTTTCTAATCTATGATAGGTTCAGATTTTTCAGTCAAGGTCAAGATAATTCTCAGCTCTGCACTTCAAGGCATAGAGTATCCCCTCAGTCAAGATAAATTCAGGTAGCGTTAGAATACCTAGTGAAAACGATTCCCCATACCTTCTGCGATTTGTGTAGTGCCGACAAGTAGTCCCCACGCACCTGCCATTTTTCACTGAAAAAATCAATCAACTGCATCAGGGGGGCTCATTTTCATCATCACTTCATTGACTTTCTCCCCGGCTAAATTTTCTTTACAACTACCTAGTGATATAGCTGGAGGCCAGGGAGATCGCAGAACGTCTTAATGAGCTTGTGCGTGCAAGCGCTAGCTGACATTTAGTGAAGGCGCTCACATGTTGCTGACAAAAGCATTCCCAGTAACGCTCTCACTAGGTGAGACACATATAGCTCTGTGCTTGATCTTGGCAGCTCAGAGGCATGATCATCACACAAGAGGTCAGAAGAACAAAGGGGAGAGAGCCTTCCTGGGATTTTGTGTTGATTTAGCAACTTTGATGCTAAACTTGAATTACTTTAATGTTCCTGTTTATGGCAGCATTGATAAGGCGTGTTTGAATGCTTTGTATTCAAAGGATATGACAGAGGCATAGATGTAGCCAGCGCATTTTAGTATTTTCACATTGAATTTGAACATAGAAATACTGCACTTTGACAGTTAAGATTATGCATTTATTTTCTTGGGTTGGATTATATTTGGTATGTCTGTCAGGTTTTCCCACCTCAGAAATGATGGAAGGCCTCCCTGACATCTGATACAAAATCCCTATTTTATTATAATTATTTATATATTGATTATTTATTCACATATTAATAATGTCCTTTTGGAAATTGATTCATTATTTAAAGGCCTAATGTATCCCAGGATTTCCCTACAAGGTATTATTATAAAATAGAATTTAGTAACCATATCATAATAAAGTGGAACTTCTTAAGCTCTACTATGCTGAGCCACTAAACTGGTCAAACCCACCATTTTAATTAATTTCACATTATAAAATTCAGGTATTATGTCAATAAAGTTGTGCTCTTTTTAATCTGATAATGTCATTACAATATAAACCAATAATCCCTATATATAATAATAACTGAACTAATAAAAAGTTACAAGTTGTTACATTATTACTAATAATGTAATAACACTTTTTATTAGTAACGTAACGATTCCGATCGAGTCTGAAACAACGTGATCGGGCCCGATTTCCGATCTCGTGATCGGATCTGGACATCCCTAATTATTAGTCATTATGGTTACTTCATTAATTACTAACTATGTTGCTCTTTATGATGAAAAAAAGCAACATTGCGTGTATGTATGTAGACACAGTTGGCTTTATCCAGCAACAAGTAAACACCAGGTTATCTTGTGATTATATTGATCCAATTTTAAACCCAACATGGAATTGATAATACAGTTCTGTTTGGCTGTTGCCATGGAGATTATTAGTAGGGAAAGCATTTCCCATTATCTGCAAGGGATTAGGCATTAGACTGTAGGCCTTCTAACTCTTGCATTCGCAAGATTGCATGGTGTAATTACAACATTCCCTGTGCCTTTTTGTCATTGTGTCTCCATTCACTAAGAAACATTTTCTTTTTAAGTGCAACTATCTATTCTTTGGAGGCAGCTGTGGTTGTCTAATAATTGACTCAGCTTCGTCCTTGTGGCCACAGAGGTCTTCCACGCTTTCCAATGCTGACCTTATTCCCAGTATGTCTGATGTGATCCAACATGACATTCAAGTATGTCCCCTGGACCACCGAATGGCTCTTAGTGCTGTGCGCCTTCAGAAGAGGACCGGCTCTCTGGTTCCCTCTACTTTCCTACAGGGAATTAACCAATCATCTCTAGTTTTCCAAATGGACCTTACGTTTTGCAGTGAAGCAGCAAGAGCACCACTATAGAGCTGCTCCTCAGGTAGTCAGCAAGGTGGAAAAGTGCTAGTGTATGTAACTGAGGGGAAGAAACTCATGTCACAGATGGACGGGTATTTTTATTTTAATTAGAACTACATGCATTATACCACTGCTCAGTTAAACAAAGGAACACTGAAGTTCAACATAAGGCCGTGTGGTCATAGTGATCTCTGAGGCCATTGATGTGTGTTAAACAATCTGAATGTTCAAATATGCTAACCAGTGTGGCTGTGGCCTCACAAGGGATGTGAACTGTGCTAATGGAAATCAATGAAACCACTGGCATTTCAAATGTGCTTGATGAGATGTGTGAAGTTACTGAGAGAAAGGGAATACATTGATCCCAAGAATAAATTGATGCCGGCAGGACTCATAGATGCCGCTCGCTAGTAGAGGGAGTGCATGTGAGATACCTGTAGCTTACCGTTGTCCAACCACTGATATGTCAAAAACAGCTGGTGCTAAATATTGTCGTAGGGGGTTCCAGCCAAGAGCTCACAGAGGACTGATGCCCCTGGGGTAATCACTGGTACCTAACACCAGCAGGAACAAAAGACAAAGCATCACAGCAGGATACTGTGAAATGTTAGTCTGTGATATTACCAGCAGAGGTACAGATCTTAAATCGAAGTTATGTGGGTGTTGGATGTGTTTTAGAAGGTTTCCCATGAGAATCGCGGTGGGAAATGTTCTTTGCCGAAGGAAAGGGAGAGAGAAAATGCAATCTTACCTCCTTTCGCTAAGATACACAGTTCAAAGGTGAACTGCCAGCCTCCTCATCTCACCTTCTCATTATTTTAGAACACACAGCATTCCTGCCATGTCAAAGCACAAAAATAAAACATTTTAGTACTTGCTTCTTTTATGTTTGTCTAATGCAAAACCTACGTACAGTGCATACATACTGTACAGTGCAAAGAAGCTTTCTCTGCTGCTACATGACATTACTATGAAGCAAAATGCATGCTTGCATCAGTTTTTGTTATTTGAATATGAAACTGTAAATGTTCTGAGTGAAAGTAGGAGCACTAATAGATATAATTGTAATGCTTTGCTTTGCTCTGATAGACCTTTTGTCATTTAAATGTAAATACGCTGAGGACTGATTATATTAGCAGCTAATTTTGATAATTAAAAACTGCTGTTATCAGCAGGTTGCAGGGTCTGCATCAGATAACCCTTGATAAAGGGCAAAAAGAGGGATTAATGGATGTTAGATGGATAGATTGGCTTAATGACAAACTAATAGTGATTAACTGCATGTTGCACTGTTATAAATATGTCCACATCCACCACCGTGTCACCAAGGGGTTCAAGAAATAAGGAATGACAAGTTTGTTGAATCTGCTTTGTTCATCAGGGCCCTTATGAGCAATGGCACAGATGTTCTGTAGAGTTAAATGAGTATGTTCAGTTGGATGAAGAGAACAAAGTCAAAAAGAAACTTGGGAGAAACTGAGAGGCTGTGAGGAGAAAGCTGCCCATTTGGCAGACAGACAGCTGCTGTAGCAGTTCCCAGCCGGCTTTCTGTAGACTCTGCCTTTGACAGCCAGGGATAAGTGGCCATTAAAATCCCATGATCACTTAATACACCTGTCATTAGCCATCAACTGTGCATTAACACTGCTAGCTGGGGCTTACTACAGAGGAAGAAATACAGTATTGCGTCAATTAAAAAACTAAAAAATTGCCCATACATTTTGCCAATTTGTCTCGCCATTATTGTGCTCTGTTAAGTGCTCTCAGGAAAGTGAAAAAAAGTATTATATAACATATAATCTTTGGCAGTCAATATTTGTGAACATAAGTCTGTCTTGAAGCTTGAAAAAGGCCAGCAAAATCATGAAGCAAAACTTTTTAGAACTTGCCACTGCTACAGCATGCATTAATAAAGTCTGCACCACTGTTTGTTAATTGTATCGATATTAATATAAAATATTATGTAAAATACTATAACAATCAACATTAATGTTAAGACAGTTATTTGCAACGTTTGTTGTTGCCTTTTTAAAATGACCCACATGACCAGTGCTTGAAGTGGGCCGGTACTCACTGGTATGCAATGCCTGCAGTTCTACATTTAACTTTTTGGCGTACACACACCACCGTGTGAATCAGTTGAGTACTGTCACTTATTTTTTTCCCTTTACTGCAACTGACTGTTCCAAAAATGACTTCTCTGAGCATTTTGATATCGGCTGCCTCTATGATTAAGGTTTGCTTAAATTTAGAGACCGAAAACTACAAAGTAAACGTTTGGAAAACATTGTAGTCATTATGAAAGTTTGGGTGGGATCATGTTCGTGGCTGTAAGAAACACAGCAGAAGATCAGACACTGTGATCGCTGGTATCTCTTTGAATACCCGACCATCCACCTTGACATCTTTCCTAAGATGTTCTGCAGCTGTATAAATATGTCACACTACTTCTGCCTTTGCTAAACGACCAATGGTGTGATTTTTCTGATAAGGACATTCCCCTTTGGAGACAGCTGTCTTGGCTTCCAGGGGTTTTTAAATCTCCCTTTCCACCTTTGCACAAATCCTTATATCCTTCTTAGAGACTATCTTCATGACTGTGTTAGTGTCTCGCCACATCCTTAAGTCACAATAAAATTTCAATTAATGAGAGCCGTGTCATTTGCCCGGGTGTCACACTCCTTCAGATGCAGTGGAAACGCAGAATCTAAGGCATTAAAGGAATATTTGGTCCCCAAAATTGTTTCTGGGGCTTAGAGTTCCTGGAACTGTTGGGTTGAAAATGTTTATTTGTGGACACTGACCGTATTTAAAGGGATTTCCCAGGACTGGGAGCATATTTTCATATCTGCAAATCTCATTTCTCTAAAAAGGCTCACAGACTCTGAGCCTGTTAAATCTGCCAAACACTGTCAGTGAATCAACTTCAGAAATTGAAGTTAGATACAAGCACAAACTCTGCTGTCCTGATTCAGGCATGTGGATGGAGTTGACTATGTAAACACATACGGTATCGACTGGGCTGTCTAAAATCTCAGACAATCTCAGGCGTAACTGCTGTTTCTAATACAGATTTGCTATGTAAAGACAACAGGCAGTTTCTGTCAAAACGGTTTTTCTGATTGTGCTCTAAAAAAATAAACAAAATGGACATAGTGTTTGGTCCTTGGCCAGTCAATGAAATGTTTTCATTAATAGAGTCATTAAAAGAATAGGAAGCTGTATATGTATAAATGGATTTTCTGGTAATTGTTTTTGTAGCCTGAGGCTTGGGATGCGGATTTGTTTTGTTGGTCTGTTTATTTCTTTCGGAATCATAGCTAAGGGTTGCCCATTTTCTGCATGAATATACTGTTTGAAAAGCATGCATGTCAGGTCATTTTAATTCGGCCCAAAAGTCCAAAACACTGCATCTCTCCTGCTAACACTTTTAACTCTTCCTCTTGTTGTGCCAGAAATTAATATACAAAATTACATTGTATTATCAAACCTGTTTTCTCTTTACATTTAGCAGTTGTGAAATTTACAACAACCTGTATATACAAAATCACTAAAACAATCTGTGAGTTATAGCACCCCAATGGCTTCAGGTTTATAAAGGTTAAAGGTTTATTCAAGTTTTCTTTCCACCTCAACTTAACATGAACACATTGACCACCTATATGTAATTTGCATTATAGTTCCCTTTTTAAACCTTAAAAATACTTACCATATCTGATATAAATAAATCATATCAGATATGGTCTTACACTGCGTGCGGACTATACCACAGCTTTCAGGGGAGCTCACTTTTGGGGGGGGGCAGAATGTGATTCTTACTGCTGAATCATTAATAGCTGCAAGCATGTAGGCCTGGCTGTGAAAGTATTGGGCATGTTTGTCTTGTTATTATAATTATTAATATTATCATATGTAGCCATTTTGTACAATTAAGCTTCACACAACAGCTGTTTGCGACCTGTCCTTTCTTTTTTGAAAAGTTGCGTGGAGCCCCTAGCTTCAGTAGTGCGTAATTTTCATCCAGCCAGGCGAACGATCACGGACCGTTCGCAGTGCGTCAGCCATACAAGCGACACAACCTGCAGTACCGGAGACGGAGTGGAGCGGACAGAGCCAGGAGATCGGGAAGCGACCGGCCCGCTGCTGACGGTCAGTGATCGTTCTCTCTGGCTGAATGAAGTCTGCCCCTCCTGAATTTATGCATGGATCCGTGATGATAGAGAAACATAGAAATTAATGACAATAAAGCATGCTTTTAGGGGAGCTGATGTCCTCTTTAAAGGAGCTAAGCTCCCCCTGGGTACCCAGTAGTTCGCACCCTGGTCTTACATTCGTCTTGCAGTTAGGGAAACCATTCACTGTGTAATAGGGTTTTTGGAGATAAAGTGAAAATTAATGGAGTAGTAAACAGAGGAGTAGAAATAATGGACGAATGAAATAAGTAAACAAAAAAGAACATACAAAGAACCCATTTTACTTTATTTTTATATAAATGTATGTAATTTAAAGTTATTTTAAGCATATATGGCTAGGAAACTAAATGACTGAGGAAATCACTTGATGTTTTCGCCCTGTTTATGCTGACTTTTATAAGTACTTCTGCTCTAAAATAATGCATACAGTTTTACCTCTTCCAATTTGCAGTCGTCAAGGCTCTTGTTGTTACATGGAGCCCCTGAAGAAAGGCTTGTTGGATCCAAGGCTGAAACCCAAATGGTGGTTGTAAGGTCAAGTGGAAGTCATCATCAAAAGATTTTGAGACCTGTGTTCTTTTCACTCTTCCTGGAGGCGGGTCAGTTGTTTTGTGCTGTTAATAACTGTTGAGTTGTGCTTGCTGTGGGCCTACAGTACTAGCTGCCCTCATTACACTGTCATCTATTAATAAGAGCTATGAGCTAAGTTGCAGTGAGATGTGGTTTCTTGATGAATATGAATATCCATGCTTCAGTTTTTCCAAATAGGCATGCTAGCTAAAATTTATGCCCATGTGGGACTTTTCTTGTTTCTTTGCTGCCTGAGGGTAGTTGACAGCTGTTCGGTTTGCCAACAGGCTTGTCAGATAGCAGGCCAATGAGTTCCAGCGTTTCTTCGCTGGTTTCTTTCCTTATTGCAGTTTCACCAAAACAAATATAGAAATGGAGTTTGTCAGTGCTCAGTCCCAAGGGATGTTGAACAGAATCAATGGCATCTGACTCTCTGCGGTCGTCATAAAACCGCATGACAGGGTATACGTACTGTATGTGCCTGGGGTAGCATTGGCACTTAATGTAGTGGTAGCTAGCTTGTCTTTCCTCTCCCCCTTCACCCCAGCCAACCCCACCCCCTCACCACCACCACCCAGCGCTGAGTGATGTCAGACAGTCGGGGATGCTGGATGCTGGAGGAGAGCGCAACGGCAGCAGGCGGCAGAGATAAGGCCCCCCCATACCTCCACAGATTAAACAGCAGGATTAACCTCTCTACTCCACCACTGCCACCACGGTGTCTTTCACCCCCTTATCTATACCCAGCTCCCCCTTTTCTCCCCCAACATTTGCCACCATACATTTGTACAGTTGTCATGATGTGGGAAATTGCTTTTTAACCCTATGAGGCTTTGCTCCATCCTTGGCAATTGAAACATAAGAAAACAGAACAGGCCCTGCCATGGGACAAAAAATAGCTATTTTCCCCAAAATGCTTTCTGGTCTCGTCCCAAGCCAGACTTGAAACAGCATGTCTGCAAAAACAAAAGGAGAAAAGGAAACTATGCTATGAATTACAGTAATTTTGGTAATTTTGACAGTTTTTTTACTACTTTTCTTTGCACTTGTTAGATTTCATAACATGAAGATTCAGTTGCAACATTTGAGTTATTCATGTATTCATGTTCAAAGAAAGAAGTGGAGCCAGAGGCACCAATAAATAGTCCAAAAGAAAATGTCCTCAGCTGTGCCCCCCTGAAGCCACACTATGGAAATGATTTGCGGATATTTATTTATTTCATGCTCCAGTGGTCAGGGTTCCAAACACACTTAAACATATTCACATACATGTCCAGTTCTCGGGGTTCATGGTTATTGAATAGCAATCAAACAATCTAAATGTTAAACGAGTCTGCTAAAATGCAATGGTATATATTTACATAAATTGTATGGCACAACATTGTGTGAGTGAGTATCCATTCAGAAGTCAATGCATTTCAACTATCTTTGCCTCAGGCTTATGTTGCGATTATACGCAAACTACATTTGAAACACCTCACATTTGTGGTTCACACTTTTTTTTCAAATTTACTTACATATCACTCAATGGATTACATATTTCACTTTTTCATCAAATCAGAATTTCCTGCAACGTCTAATAATAGTGCCTAACTATTCACTGAAAATATAATTCTGTGTCAACAACACAACGTGTCATGTGGACTATTTTGTCTCTGCATGGGTAGGCCATTGTTTGTTAGGTAACAACTATAATCAGTCACATCAAATGTTCTGGCCGTCAGGCTAAGATGCAGGAAATGAAGATTCCCAGCTCTTCAGACCAGGCAATTAGCATAGCATCCCCATGTGTTAGGTACCTGCGATAAGAGGGCTAGTGACCAAGTGAGCTATGACATTCCATTGATCCAGAAAATTGCTGCAGAGCCAGCCTTGAAATTAGTTTAAATTGCTGAATCAAAAAATGTTATCCTGGATTCTGGCAAGGCCAGCGTAAACCTTGTGCCTCTAATCCCCAGACTGATGCTAAAAGTTGTCAGGGATCGTGTCGCCCACCGCCACGATTGATGGGGGAGTTTGGATTCTGTGTGACAGAGAGAGACACATGCAAGCAGCTGGGATTTGACTTGGATGGCACTTATGGCTACCAGGGTCGTGACTTGGTTTTAAATCTGCACGCTTTTGGGAATTTCCAGTGCGATCTAACACTGGCTTTGTGCTTTTCAATTCAATTACACGCCAACTCTTTACTCTGTGACAATGTCGGATATCAAGCTCTCTTAGATGTGAGTTGAGTCATAAATCTAAGCTTTGACGCACAGTTTAAGGATTGGGGGGGAATAATTTACCATCAGTCAGGTGCCTCGTTTTATCCTCTTTGGATACTCTTAAAATAGCAACAAACAGCAGCGTTGGAGTTGTGGATGATGGAAGGAGGGAGCAGGCACGAACGTGTCAACTCTAAACACCCTTAATGTGGAATAAGTTCTGTTAAGAGGATCGCTGAAGCAAACACATGAGTGGATTAAAGTCAAACATATTCTGTTATAAGTTTAATCACTAGTCTGCCAAAAAAGCAGTGCTTGACCAATAATACTCACACTACTAGTGCCGGTGCTGGAAACGTTAGATCACAATTTTGCTATTTGAACAAGAAACACTGATTGCTCACAATATCGCAAATAGTAGCAAGTCAGAGGGAAGTTGTAATTTGAACTTCAAGAACTCACCCACACATTGGTTGGCACACTATACTTTTCACACAGTAATTAAACAGGCAGCACGTAGACACAGCCTTCTAAACCTTTTTGAGCTCAGTGATTGGCTACAGCATATTACTGGCCAGGTGTGCCGGGACTGCTCGCTAGTGAACGGCTGAAATACGATTTTAACACCAGTGCACAGCAGCCAGCAAATGTCACAGCTGCAGCTGTTGTTTTAACCTGTATAGACAATGAAGTGTGTAGCTGCATGTTTGAAATACAACCCCGACACCACTGCAGCACCACAATTGGCAGTTTCACATTCAAAGATTTTCTTCCATCCTCACCACTGAGTTTGGAAAATGTCAACAACCAAAGAAAACAGAAGGCGTTTTATATGCCACTTTGATGGGGCAATCTTTGCACAGCTCCTGCTTTCAAGGTTTGTCCATCATTTCCCACAGTGTCAGCAAATGTAAAACTGGTGTGTTTTTAGTTTCTCTTTTTGCCTCATGGAAAAAAGTTAAACTCTAAGTGGGTGAAGCTTTAAGTATCATACATAATCCCTCTTGCTTCTGACAGGAATAAGAAACTTGCCCTAAAGACCACTCAACGGATTTTTAAGTTAGTGTGTGAAAATCCAGCAGGATAAGGGAATGCCCCACTGGATACACCAGGATTAGTATATCTATTGATTTGTGTCATCATGAGGAACACGCAGTATATTACAAGCACATTAGAAGACAGTATCTCTCCGCTTTAAAATCTAAAGCAAAGGGAACGGGCAGGGGCACTTCAAACAGCTGCTTAGCAGCTTACTGATTTGCTGAGTGTGTTTCTCCCCAACAGGTATGTAGTAATATGTTCTCATTAGAGCTCCAACATCAAAGCCACAAACAAAATCCGTATCTACTAGATAGGGCTGATCACCACACTTCTATGTTCATGGAGAAACTTCATAAATCTCAAGAATACAAAATGCGATGTTACTTCAAAAACAGTATGTGGGGTGAAGGAAATGCCATCGCAGTGACCAGTGCTGTACCTGGAGCAGTCCTCAGTGCTTTGTCTGCTTAAAGTATCCCACAGGGGAGCAAAAACCACAAGGCCTGACAGAGTGTCGACTCGGCAATGTGTTGACACTGTCCTGTATGCCACACCGGCACAGATGCTGAACTGGAACAAAAATAGCCAACCATAGCATGGTCAATGTCCAGCAAAGCTAAATCATTTCTATCCTTATCCCTGCATTTTCTAGAGCTTAAAAGCTTTACACTATCACAGCACACATCTTCGGATTCTACAGTAACAGTTAAACAAACAAATAGAAGTTGATAACGTTGAAACAGGTAACACATGTTTTCATAATGGTGAATAGGGGTGAAAGAAAATCGCACGCATGACTAAATCTTGAGAGGCTGATCTTCACCCTGTTCATTATAAAACTCATACTCCATAACAAATACACAGGTCACACACTTCAGATAGATTCAAAGATGGTTTTGTAACACCACCACAGCTAACTGTGAACACCGACAACATCGACAAGCCCAATTGCTAATGTTGATTAATTCACACACTTAGGATTGACATGATGCTGCCACCCCAAGTGTTAGAAACAGTATAACAAATGATGATATACCAATTGTCTTGCATATTTTGTTCTGCAAAAGAACATGTTTCAAAAACATGACCACGGTCCTTGAATTGGAAATCACGCATTTACCCACTACAGCAGCAGCATTGATGAGAAGAGTGCACAGCCTTCTGGGGCCTCACTGCATCATTCACCTCCATCATTAGGTTTTGTTGTGAACAACGCAGTGAAGTGATGGACACAGTCCAGTTCAGTCTGTGAAACACAGATTGATTCAAAGTCTTTGTCCAGACGGTGGATCAGACCTGCCCCTGCTTCATCAACGTGGCAAAAGAGTTCAAAGACTGTTTTAACCTCACACTCAGGTATGCGCTTTTCAGAAAGAGCACCTGAACCATCCCAACTGAACTCATCACTACGAGGTAAAGAAACAGAAAACCTACAAGATGAATAGCAGTCAGACCGTGGTAGAGGAGTTTTGAGAATGGAAATGTGAGCTGTTTCTTATTGCTTGACGCCAGCGGACTCCGACAGTTCCTGTAGTGGAAGCGGTGAAAACCTGCATCTGCAAGCTCCAAAGAGAGTTGATTTCATATTTAAGTGATATTGACAGGACATCTGTTAAACTGTACTGGGTGGGGATCACTTTCAGTGGGACCAAGTGCAGTAGCAGGCTTCCTAGACAGGAACAGTTGATGGATGTGTCCTCAAACTGTGCTAAAGATCACTGTCACAATGTCCAGAAATAGGGAATTATGGCCTCAATGAACCTTATCCCCTGAATCTAACTTCTTGTGTAAAGTGAAGTGTCTATATATATATATAGACATGAAATATATATGTATATATACACAAAGTATATACTAAGTTAAGTTATTAAGTAATACATGGCTCAATACAATACATAGATGTTACAGCATGTGATACTTGCTTACCCTTTATTACCCATAAGTTACTAAAAAAAGGGAAGATAAGGCAACATAAGATTTTTTGATAATGTTAACAATTTAAAAACTTAATTTTGCTGTGAAATAAACTCACACCCTAAAACCTTATATTTAGCAAGTCACTATAAACTCAGTAAAAGACTTAAAACACAAACTGAATCATGGATTTAAGTGGTACAACAAAATCCAGAACTGCTGTTTTTGCATCAAGAACCACAATGGAAATAACTTGGACATTATGGTATGACTGCTAAAATGTTTGTAGTTTGTGTCCTCCATCTCATAAAGTCAGTGTTTTAAAGGTTCAGTGTGTGAGGCTCACAGTGCATTCACATGCTCCTCGGATGGTCCCATTTCCCGAGTTGCGAAGTCGTTCTTCCAACTTCAGTGTGTGTTCATGAGCTCTTAAGTTGGAATGTGGAATCAACATGGACGTTACTACAAAGATGTGATGGATTAGCATTATCAGAGCATAAATATAACACGCAGACATCCAGTTCACTCTACACGGACAACAAAACTAACTGTTATAACTATATTACAAATTATGTTTGCAAAGTGCAACATTTCAGAGTGTTTTTATCTCTGAAAGTCTAAAAGTCTATTCTTAACTCTTGGTTTTCTAGTTGCAAGTGTGATTATGTGATTTCTATGTGGTTGATGTTGAGGTATTGTAGTTTGTTGCAGCAGCACTACAGTGCCTGTCAAAATGGAAGGCAAATGTAAGTAAGTAGTACACAGCTTTGAATAAGAGCAAGAGAGGACCATGCAAACAGGCAGAATAGTACACGTTAGGAGCAGTCATAATGACAAAAGGGGGGAAAAAAGCATACCTTATAGTTTAATTCTGCAAAGCAGCTCCATCGTTAAATAGTTGCTGTGCAAGGACCTCCTGGGAAATTAAAAAAATATTGTGTCACAATTTCCCTGTGACTCAGAGCATCTCCGGGGAAAGCACTTTTAAAATTTCTAATAAAGGAGACTTCAAATTACAGAGAGGGGACCTGGCATTAATTAAACTGTGGATTTCAGGAGGGTCAACTTCTCATATTTATCTGTTTATACCCATGGTTTGGCCTTCTGTAAAGACTGTTTGGTGTATTGAGGTCACAGCTCATGGGTAAAACAAACATGTGGATGTTCAAAGGTATGATACAGAGATGATTTATGTGTTACAATAAACTAAACTCAGGAAATAAGGAAAATGTGTTGCTGTGCAGAGGGGTGGGGGAAGTTCACTTTTCTCTAATTTTCTTTGAAATTTTATCAAGGGGCCTTTCACTGTAAAATTGTGTTGTTTGCTGCTTAATTATCAGTTTTCAATATCATCACCTCATTTGTCAGACTAGCCTTTTTAAGAGGGTATGCAGTGGACGTGTGTTTTAACAAGACTTTTCTTGCTCTTCAGCATGACCTGCACTGGTATGAGTCTGCCATTATGTTTTTCTGCTGTATCTACAAACGATCACTCACCAACTACCTGCAGTTTTACAAAAGTAAAAGCACCAGTAATTTACTGTCATACAATGGCAGACTGCTGTGAATCTGTTTTTATTCAAGATACTAAACCTGCAGCTAACGCTGTTTGCAGCCAATATACAAAAAATATAGGATGCTGTTTTTCTGTGTGTGTATCTGAAACATGACTGTGGTAGGGCAGTTATTGTCTTCAGAGGTTCAGTCGTAACACTTGTGGTGTTTCCTTCACCACCACAAAGCCACATAATTTCCACATAAAATAGTTAATAATATACTTAACAGATTACCATTAAATCTCTAAGGCTTCTCCTCTAGCAACACCCTCTTTTTTAGTTCTCCACTGAAAAGATCATGGTAAAATCATTAGTATGGTATTTGCTCCGAGAACACACCAACAACTGTCTTCTGTTAAAGCTGCACTTTAAACATGGTACGTAGCCATTTTTATGCCACCTTCAATCTGTGTGTTCACAGTCAACCTTAATACCAGATTTTGGAAGACTGCAAAACACCAAAATGCGTTCGCTGACGTTTCATAAAGCTTCTCCAATAATATTTTTTAACACAATGGAACAACTCGTACAGCCCTACGGAGCATTTCTTTTAACGCTTTTTTTTTTTTTTTTTGGCCCGCAACTTTATTATTTTGGTTCATTTTCATGAACCTCATTTCCAGCAGCAGCCTCAGATCCACTGTATTGTACATTAACTGCTCAGCACCAAACAATTGAAAGTTACTGACCACCTGGGCTGCCCCCAAGTGGCCAAAAAAATAAAAATAATGCAGATTTTTGTATATATTATTAATTTCTACAATATCTGCATTATATTTGTGTGGTAAATGTTCAGGAAAGATTGCACTGCTGTCAGCGTTTGTGTGTGTGTGTGTATGTGTGTGTGTGTGTGTGTGTGTGTGTGTGTGTGTGTGTGTGTGTGTGTGTGTCATGTTTGTTATTTCCTCTGGATGAAAAACATTTGCTGGCAGTGTTTACAACACAAGGATTTATTATGAGCTTTGTTTTACATGACAATTACAACTAGTGATTCCAATCAGTAATTTCCTGTGTTACCATGTTCCCCTTTAGTAACACAGTGTTACCGTGTTATGTTGATTCTGGTTTTGTAGATTTTTGTATTGGGAAGAAGGATGAAATATAAAACCTCCTGGGTTCACACATACTTTAAGGTTTGGAGATATTTGGTAATAAATGTTGCGACCAGACAGATATGTATTCCAAGATATAACAGGCTGTCAGATTTAGAATAACCTGAGAAGAAGAACGTGGCTACAAGTGCCTCAGTAGTGGTTGAGACCATGGTTGCATGACTTTAATTACATTGTCTGTTTGGCAGAGCAGTGGCACATCAATCTTATCTGCTCAGCTGCATGCAACAACCCTGAAACCTCAACAAAAACCTCTCAGCTGACAAATACAGCAGATATTCTGCTCTCAGAGGGAATCACTTTAGAATCTCACCTTCTGTCTCGATCTTACCTGGATTAATCAAAGACCTGTAATATTAGCCTTGTAGAAATGATCACATCTGACTTTAGGGAGAGAAAATATTAAATATTTAACTGTATACAACAAGTTGACATTATGTATCCTTAATGACATTATGGCTATTATAACATTGCAGTTAAAGAAAGTTGCAATTTTCTGTCTGTCAATTTAACTAGTTAAACTTCATCCACATCCCAGGCGAGGCTCTTTGTTTTTGTTCAGCATTAGAGATTGGCCCTTAACAATGTTTGATTGAGCTTAATTGAAGATAAGGCCAACTTTATCTCCAGCTCAACAAACAGCAGGGTAGAGCCAAGTAAGAGTGATGGATGGTCCCTCCTAGCTCCTCTTGTTGTTTGTTTCATCCCTCGCTGTGTTTAAAAATGACCCTTCAAAACGGTACCAAGGGTGGAAACTAGTGTTCTCGGCTGCGCTGAAGGAGTACATGCTTGCTTGGGTAATCCTTTACCATGGCTTTTACAAGGGCCTTTCTTGGCGCCAAGGCAACCCTTCAAACATCAATATCGGGTGTATGCTATCCCCTTTGGGTAGGTTCAGCTGATGGCTTTCCATCTGTATATGAGGGCTTGCTGGCAGAGATGGAAGAGACGTGGGAATGCACTGACATTGATTTCTTCATCCCAATGCACACGCTGATGTATCGACTGCTGTGCCGATCAGTTAGAAACATTCTATTTGCCGCTGTTTGGTGGAGCTGCAATTCAGTAAACCAAATTTTATCTCCCGAGTCAAAGCCACCGAGTCAAAGGCCATAATCATTTCATTTCACTGCAACACGGTCCTCTTTTTCGCTTTCTTTCAAGAAAAAAATTCGACTTTGACTGTTTTCGTCAGTGAAATATTGCCCGAGTCAGTTTAGAAAAGAAGTTTTGACTTACTGTTCAAGCTACGATGACAACCAATGTGATTATACTGAGGAGTGTCTGAGTGCAAGCAGTAAGGCCTGCTCTCCTCTGTTGCACTTACTGTCATTCACTTGCAGTTGGCTGCTCATGTTTAAAATGTCTATAGACTCTTTGGAGGGTAAAGACACGCATTAAGAAAGCCTTGTGAGGACTTGTGGTGGGCCTTCCCTCTTTCATCACAGTGAAGAGTCTCTGATTCAAAAGGGATTTGTAATCATAATTTAGTCATCTCAATGGTGTCATCGCTCGCTAATGATAAGTCATGCACAGTGCTAAAGTCACAGACTGCAGGATGTTAAGGCGTTGTCTGATGTCTTCAGAGGTGTATTTTGTAGCTTGTTGTCACAGCACGGCTAAAATAAACATGCTCTGTTTCTGACATCTGTCAAAGTGAATTATAGATCTCGAGAAGAGTTGCAGAAGTCACAATTCTTCTTGCAGCTTTGTTGTTTGTTGCAATAAGTCATGCGTTTTTAGTGCTCTAAAGGCAGAATACAAGAAGAAACACACTGCAGCTGCTTCCCACCTCCAGGTAATGGACCTGATTTTGTGTGTGTGTGTGTGTGTGTGTGTGTGTGTGCGTGTGTGTGTGTGTGCGTGTGTGTGCGTGTGTGTGTGCGTGTGGGTGGTGGAAGGGTGCTTATGACTTTGTAGGGAAATATTCTTGCATACTTGATAATCTAATATCAAAATGTAAGAGATAAATTAACTGTATGGCTTCATTCATAACCCTAAAATCTATTAAAACCTTGAAATTCAAGTAGTCTGATATTAATTTGAAATGCACCGATTTCTAGATTTGGCAGATATGTAAAGCGTTTGCATTACCATCGCGTGTCTGCCTGCAAGAAGTGCTTGTCGTTGGAAGCATCAAGGTTGGCTTTGTGTCTGTTAAACGCAATGAAATTGCTCTGAGTTGTATTAATGGAACTCAGGCACAATCTGAGCAGCACGGGACAAGGTCAAAGTGGAGGTTACCACCTTTGAAATTGATTTGACACAGATTCATCCGCACGGAACAAATGTGTGTTAAAAAATGCATGTCACCTGATATTTTCATATTATAAATGTTGAAGCTATATTCACCTGTGACACATTGAGGGGGAAAATAAATATATTAATGGCTTGTGTCATAGATGGAAATACGGTATAAATACCACCAACTGCATTATAGATGACAAGTAAAATTATTTATATGTTTATATCGACAAAAAAACAAGTATCTGTAATGGAAGGAAAAAACCTTAATCAGAAGGTTTAATCATGTTGAGCCTGGAGGTGGTACATAGTTTTTGTGTGAAGATGGTTTGAGCAGAAAGGTCATCATGTTAAGTCAAAAGAAATGTGGTAATAATCAATCAAAGCCACAATATTACATGTTTACATATAGGCAAGACATGCATGCTGGAGAAGAACCTGACCAAACTTAGCGCCGAGTTCGTCAGTGCTGAAATGTACTCGTCACTTCTGTACAGTTTAATCATCATCTGTGATTCCATCAATGTTGGTTCGAGATCTTGGTTTAGCCTGGTTGGTCTATGCTAATAAACACAAAGCACATATGAGGCTAATGGGAATGTCATTCATTTTGAAAGTGTTTGATCTTAAACCAAAGTGTTGGGAATCACCAAAGTCATTAGGATTTATCCTCTGGGTTCCTCTGTACAAAATTTCATTGCAATCCATGCAATAGTTGACAAGACATGTCACTAAAACCCAAACATGTCAACCTCACGGTGGCACTACAGTAACAGGTCACGAGATCACTGAAGTCATTAGAATGAATCATCCATGGATGTCTGTACAAAATGTTATGACTCTCCATACAGCTGTTTCATATCTTTGGCTGTGTCAGATATCCCAACTCATTCACTACACCCTACCCACTATATAGTGAGTTGTAAGAAGAGGACTATATAGTGAGCTTACCCGCATAACGAACACAACTCTTTCGGACACTACTCCAGTCATTATTATCTGCGCAATGCATGATGGTATATAAGGTTTGTGACTTGGTTTGTGACCATCAGTTGTACACTACTTTTTAAAATGCATTCTGGGATACAATGAGTGGACTATAAAGGGTATAATCATTCTCACTATACATTCAGACAGCACTACAAAATGGCGAGCTCACTATATAGTACACTATAGTGAGTAGTGGACACAGCCTTTGTCTATTAGATATTCACATATTGTCACAGAGTTAATGAGGTCACAAGACAGTCATGTGACAAAATGGCCATGTGACCAGTGTATGTGTGGTTTCATCTTGGGACACATAATGTAACGATCAGCTCGACCTCCACAACACCTTAGCTGAGTGTACAATAGCACAGACTCTCTCCGAGGCTTTGGCTGTAAATAACAACAAACAACTTCAGTGTGAGTAAACTCCAAGGAGATCAAATGCACATTGACAGTCAGGGCTGTAACCACAGGAAGCCTTCCAATATTTTGAGGCCCTATCACAAGCTAGTTCTTTAACTGACAGTCAGAGCCCAGGCAACAGGCCTGCGATTGTCACGACTGTGGGATATACAGAGCCCAACATCAACTCTTTCTAATCCACACTGAGCTTCTTGGCCTCTGATGCAGGATATCAAAAGCGCCTGTTAAGTTCATAGAAAATTAAAATTTAAAAGTGAGGCAGCTGTGGCATCAACTTCTAAAGGTTTCTGGAGCAAATACAATCACCTTGTAAGCAAGGTGTGAAACAAATTTTCTTTATATATAACCTCTAAATGGACATTGAATACCATACATATATGGCAAATATATGGATTGATAGATTATTTTAGAAAATATGTAGCATTTTTGGAAAAAAAAAATGTCCTTGAGGTTTGGGAGCTTCAGCTGCTTCCTGGAAGGCGTCCTGTGGTCTCATGATCCCCATTTGGCAGAACTGGAGTCCACATGCCAAACATCTGGGCAGGTGGCATCCCGCCACTCGGCTAATAGCAGGCCAGATATCTGGCCTGTCTTTGATGTGCAGACAGGGATTACTGTGGTCCTCTGCTCTCATTCTTAATAACCTGGTATTAAAGGGGCATCAAATCATCTATAATCTTTATCGACCTCCATTGGTGAACAGTGGGAGTTGCAACAACAGTGATGGATCAGCCTCAGGCACATAGAGAGAAAGAGAGGCGAGAGACATGTAAGATCCAACAGAATGTCTAGTGAAGTAGTGATATGTCACTGTGGTAAGGACTGGAATAATTAGGCTGTAGAGTAAAATAAGTGCTTTGTTCACAAGGGTGTGTAGCTTTCGTAACTGAAATGTAATGCCAGCCACTCATCTGTACGCCAATGCTGGAGGGATGTGTGTGTGTGTGTGTGTGTTTTTCCAGAGCAGAAAAAGCACCAGAAAGGGAGTTTAAAATGCCAGAAATGTCACCACCTGAGTTGTAATCAGTGAAATTAATCATCAACCCTATCAGTACCCTGCAGATACTCTGTAGAAATACGGTCATTTTGTCCTGTAAAAATGTTTCTTACTGTGACTTTGATCATAGTCAGTCAAGGACAGGATCAGTGGTCTGAGAATTTCAATTCCTGTTCGATCTGCTGGCCCTTTGTGCCATTGCTGCATTATCTCCTTCTTTAACTCAGCTATTTGAGGGGACTGTGATTAGAGGCCAAATTAAACTGGGCATGGTTAGGTGTGCAGTTTAAACCCCTGTGTCTGCCAAACTTCCTTGGGCTCTGGCTTTAGATCCAGCTTAGTCTAATGGACTGTGAGATCTGCTTTTGACTCAAAACAAGCTCTTTCGCCTGAGCAAAAACACTAATCAGACTTGTTTACTTGGATGATTTATGTAGCATGAAAAACACGAATCCCCATCCTCATAAATGTTACACGGTTGAGAGGCAAATATTGTTTCACTGTTGCGCTCACCAAAAGGGGGATGGTTTGGATAAGTGAGTCAGTAAGTGGATAAGTAAGTGCACTTATTGCACCATCTTGTGAATAAAGCAAGTGTTGCATGTCATTAGGAGTCCCAGGACAGTAAACAGGTTACACTGGGGCAAAGGAGGAAAAAGGCATTTCTTATTATCTCATGCACCAGCTGCATTTTACAAAATACTTGCAATCACACGCATTTCTTTATGTTGATACATGTGCTCAGTTATGAATAACTTGTCACAAAATGACAAGGGCTTGCAGCTGATATTTATTTGCATCTGTACCTCTCTCATTTCCCTGAAGGGACACCATATTTTATTTTGATGAGTCATGTCAAAAGATAGTAGATCCTGCTTTTCCTCTCCGGTAGTTTCATCAACCCTAACATGTGGCTCCAATCCAAAAGATATCATTTCCCCAGAGTTCCCTGGAAAAGAAAAACAACCAAGCAGGTGTCTTGGTTATGATGAATACTAAATAAAAGTTTGGCCAAGGAACTGTGACGGCGTTTCTCCTGTCGCAGTCGGGTGGGAACGTTTGTGTTTTGGAGCGGGTGCCAGAAGAGTCTGAGAGAAGCAGCGAGTGGCGTGAGATTGAGAGCTTTGGAAATGAAATCCTGTGTTAATGACAGAGGTACCTTAATTAAACCTGAATATCTAAATGACTGCAGAAAAATAAAGTAGACAGTTAGACAAATGCCTAAGGCGGGACTGTTTGCCGGTGCAGTGCCCAGGGCAGATTCCTCCTCAGCTTCATCTGTGTCTACTGTACAGAATGACAAAATGAGGTGAAGTGGAAAAGTAAAGCATACTTGGCTCATGTATAGCGGGCAATATGCTCCTTTGCTATCTTGAGAGACCCATTAGCTCATACATTCAGCATGACTGTACTGTACTCCTCTCTTCTGAGCCATGACCTCAAGCACTGGTGTGGAATAAATAGCCTGAAATTGTTCCTAAACCACCATAGGCTAAAAAATAACCATAGCTTCAGCAGAGCTGTTCGGGTTTGATGGGGAGGATTCTCAATGACTCAGATGACCCAGAGTTTGACAGGACCCTTCGAACATGCCAGGCATTATACATTTTTATATTGTTAAAGAAGTTTTTGCTATTATTAAGGATAAAGATACTTTGACATGAAAATCACCTACCAGTTTGACTCATTTTGATATAGATAAATGGAAAATGACTATTGTACCATATGGAGCAAAAATTAATAGGCGCTGTTCTGTTCGACTTTTAAGGTCAAGAATTACTCATTTTGGTTGGTCCCATGCGCAAGCTCTAGCCGCAGGAAATGATTCATCTCAATTACACATAAAGACTGATTAGGGACCTGGCTCACTGTGGTGATCCAAATGAATTATCCCCATTATGACAGTAGTGTCTAATCACATTTATAAAACAGCACCTTTATGGGCCCATGGCCGTGATGTTAGTGCAGACTGTACTCAAAGGAAGGCTTTCATATCTCTGAGAGTGCCAAACGTACTGGACTGTTCTATTTGTGAGTTACTGTATTGTGCTGGAGAGCCTGTCCATTTTCAACCTCTTTTTCAAGAGCATCTCTCACGGCTCCATTAGCTGAGTATGCTCGGATATGCGGGGAATAACAGCATGGGGTGGAAACAGGACAGAAGGAAAAAATTGGGAATACTAACATTTGAAGAGAGAGAGAGGTTCGCTGAGTGCAGTGCTCTGGCTTTGGTGCTCCACTTATTTGTGATGCTCTGTCGGAGGAAACCAGAAAGAGGGCAGCAAAGGCAGAGAAGAGATGAGTCAGAACTCCCACTCTAATGACTGAGACAAGCCCTGCGAGTTCACATCAGAGTTCATCATTTTAATGTATGGTACTTAGCCAAACGGGAGAGCAAAATGTACAGACATGCTGCGACTTCAGTTCACCACCTTGTAGCGTAAACCTACCTCAGTGTTTGATCATGAACAGAGCGGATCAGTGCGAAATTAAATCAGAAAAGGTTAAATTTTCTTTTCTTATTATTAATCAGAAGGTCTGCTGGGGAAACTCATTACATCCAGCATTCATTTACATTTCTTAAGACAATTTTAGGAAATTACCACACATATTAAACATATTATTCTGCACAACAGCAAGTAAGACCGACCACGATGACTGTCTGCTGATTACATAGTATTTACCTCACTTGAAGGACTGTATTAAACTGCCTTTGAGATCTCGGCACTCGGTTGTGTGTAATGAAGGTTGGAATTGATACACAATAAATGCAATGTTTTTGAATGGCAATACAAAGCCGCGTCCCTGGAGCTGTGTTTAGAGACCAACATTGAGATGGAGGTTAATGGTGCAAAACATGTGTGCCTCACATTCCAGTCCGCACTGTTTAGGCTTTGTGTCATTTTTCTTTCCTTATCTTTTTTTTTAGAATCTCTGCAGCCTTGCTCTTAGCCTTGTTCATGGTTTCTGAATGCTCCCTATGGTTTTCTCACATTAGAGGGATGATATGTCCAACAGCAGATTGTTAAAGGAATTTTTGCGTTTTGGATTAATTAAGAAAATACACAGTGTTAGCAGTTCATTAGGTGCTTGCGTAAAATCTAATGGTATGCAATAGCACTGTAATACGTCATATCCTAATGAACTCTCATAAATCAGTTTTTGTTGTCACTGTGTCAGGGTTTTTTTCCAAATCTGCGGTCATTTATGAGGCTGTAGATGGGTGTGTTGTTGGCTGTAGTATGTCCAACCCATGAGAAGATCTGAGAACTGTTTTTTTCCAGGGCTTTTATAATGAATTGTGCAAGTGTACCCAAAAAAACCCATTGAAATATTTTTTTTTGCCACACAGTCTGTCAAGGGAACCCACTGATCCAAATGATTATTTTTTCATGTGTTCCCTTTTCCTTCCCTTCTTCTCATTTTTGTCAGCAAGAACAGAACTGTACCTAAAAACCAGCGATGAAGATGTGGAGACCATATTTTGTCTTCTACCTCTTTTTTGTTGTTTAACAGTAGATCACATACAGTTTAATGCTGTTTAATGTTCTTTTTTCTCTTTTTTTCTTTTTTGAGCTATTTGCACACCCAGAGTGTGGTAGTGAAAAATCTGTGTCTGCACTGACTCATTTGTAAGAGTGACACAATTGTGAGTATTGACTGCAAGTGTAAAAGGAAGAAATGCAGCGTAAATATAGTTCCTGACTTGGTGTCCTTCACTTGAAGGCTAAGCTCACGCTGTACATTTTATGTGTATCTTTTTGGAAGACACTCTCCTCACATTCTTTCTGTTTCTCCGTTTAAGGAAGATCAAGACATCACATCTCTTTTTGTATGTACCTTTATGTAAATCTTGTTGGCAACAACTGTTTTGACTGAACTGATGCATCTCCTTAAGTACTTTTCGAGGCAGCTATTTGGCTTCCCATTGTTGCACTATGTCCTTTTGTCCTCCAGTGCAGAGCTGGCAAAAATGATGACACTGTCTCAGATGCATTATGTAAGATTTATGCATTGTCATGGCAATGCTGATTTATTTATTTGTTTAGTTGTTTAACAGGGACGTTTGAGCATCACAATACAAACTGCATGTATCACTTGTCCATGTAGTCCAGATTAGAACTGAACTGAAAATGAGCCTCTGTGTTGCTTTTTGCTGTTAGATGCTTAGAAAGCATCAGCACATTTGTTTGAGGGAAGGAAAATGTGAACTGAGAGACTTTTAGCTGCAGTGTGAATCAAACATTAAGACTTTTTAATTCTTTGTCTTTCTGGCAGGAAAGCAGGGCATGCTTTCTGTCATACAGCTACCTCGTGCAAATAGAAATAGAAATAGAAAATGGCCCAAATGTAGAAATTACATTTAGGCTATTTTCCTTCCCTGTGTATGTGTCGTAACTAGTAATTTTGTCTCGTATTACGTTTTTCTTACAAGGAAACATACCTACCAGTGAGATAAGATAATTCCATTTGCTCACAGAGCACTTCCCGTTATACTGGGAAAGTGCATAAAGCACTAACTTGAAACAAGGCAGAATAATCTCTTCACTAGAATTTAGAAAATGATTGAAGCAAACTGAGCTTTTGACGGTTGGATCACCTCATCGTCTATTTATAACAGACTAAACAAGAGAGAGCGCTTTTTGCAGTGTAGTGCATTGACTGGCAGCCTTGTTACATACACCACTGGCCCTGAGAAAACATCCAGAAATACCATGTAAATATTCAGTTCATGTTACATTGTCATTCAAGTCTGTCTGGTGGGAGGCTGTAATGAAGCCATTAAATCAAGGAACGCTGTGTCTCAACCTTAAACCTGCATGAGCCAGCCTTAATGGTTTTCAACTGCCAATCAGTGCTGTGGCATATTCTACCACCCTCCGTAAATGAATTCAAATCCTCCTTCCTCATACTCTGAGAGCTACCCGATGACACGCAGCCTGCCTGGAAATGGATGTCCTCCGGAGAAGCACTGAAGTGATTCCTGCAGGTTATTTAAAAGGAAAAGTGGCATGGGACTGTCAGATCATGGTCATAAAGAGGGTGTTAAAGGGTTTACCCCACTAGGGCTTATGAATTACATGGTAAGGGGTTGGTCTCATAATGCATTTAGCATAGGGAGAATGAAACAAGGCACTTTGGAAGCAAACACACTGGCAAAAGACACATAATGAATTGACATTTCAGCGACAATTACATAATAATTGGTGAGCTAGCGTCATGTACATGCTGTAGTAACATGAAGTATGTTTGCCCTACAGTAGATAAGGGCATGTATAATGTATGTTCATTGTCTAGTCAAGTTGATTATTAAAGCAAATTGTTACATGGTGAACGAAGAGGGTTTGGGACCCCTAAGGTTTTAGGCACCCGGGACAGTTGCTCACTTTGCCCAGTACATCCAATCCAGCCTAGAATATTAGAATTACAAAATGGAGAAACAAAATAATAATAATATTTAAACATAGAACATACGTACAACAGAATAACATATCAGAACATATAATATGAAGTAAATATAATTTATAGGATAGGCAACGTTGCATAACTAGCAAGAGACAGCTAGATTTTGAAAGTGTCCAACCAAAAATATCCACTACCTCCCTTCAGGTCTCTCTCCAAAACATGTTCATTCAGAGCGAGTGCATGGGCAGAGTGCAAAAGAGAATTTCAACAAATATAACAAATATAATAAAAGAAAATGCTTCTGTAATAAATGTCCTACCCTAGCTTTAAGTGTTATCCGTTAAAGAAAGTTTCAGGTTTGTGAAGGAGTCTGTGTGTTCAGACCTAACTCATGAAATAATAGAGAACTAAAATACATGTTTTGATCTTTTTTCCATTACCAACCAAACAACAGTTAATTGGAGCGACATTGTTTTGGACCTCCAAATGACAAGTGAACAATGCTACATTAAGTGCTGCAATAATTAGCACTTGTAAACAATTTTGAGTTACTCAGAGGAGTACAAAACCTCTTTTCATTTGGTTTGTAACTGCCATGCTGCTGCTCTGTTTCAGCTTGTCAACAACAGTGCCAAGTCCCCGCTTGGGAATTGCCCAAGTCAGCCCAGTTACCTTTGCTAAATTTGGTGCAAGATGTAACAAGAGAAAAATGCTCCATCAATCATGTTGCAGATGCAGAAAGAGAGGAGTAGTGGGGGTGGGGGTTCAGAGGCAGAGAAATAAACCAGTGGAAGCTTTGCCAACAACCATTTCCTGGGTGAGATGATGGGAAAACTTCGCCATACTCTCTGGGGACATCATTTGTGAACACACCGGCGTCCTCCAGAGCCCAAAGTTTTAGAGCGGAACCCAGGCACTTGGTCGGGGTGTTTTGAGGATTTCTAAAGTGAAATCCTCCTTTGCCTCTGTTGCCTGCTCCATCAGATAAAGTCTGCCTGCTGAGGCTTAAGTGTGTCAATGAACGGGGGGGAGGATCAATGATAAGTGCAGCTTACCTCCTCAACTGCTCCGCACCAGCCAAATAGAGATTAAACCATTTCAACCTAATAGCACATGTCAGTCAAAAGTCACACTTGAATACTTCTCCCCAGGCCCGGGCCCCCACTCTGCCACCTCCTATTTCCTAATCACACTGACTGGAAAGATGCTGCAATTTAAAAAAAACAAAAATGCAAAGAGGCTATCAGAATAAACTGAGCAAAATTTTTCACCATGAAGACCTCTTTGCGCCACATCACAGCCTGAACCAGGATCTGTAATTGTGTCAGCCATATCTCTGAATCCTCAACTAAGACTTACTTTGAAGGTATACTGTTTGTAATGCATTCAAAAACACACCCACACTCAATACAAACATGCATGCACACACACAAAGATCAAAAGCCCCCGAGGCCTATTGCATAAACTACAGCTGGCCTTCTAAATACCAAGCTTTTGTAAACTGTACTCATTTCTTGCTCTAATCACTGATGTGGATATTGCCAAATTGCCCACTGTTCCAGGGAATTACTTGACTGAACCCCACAACAGTGGCTTTGATTTGTTGTTCAACCATCTCAAATGTGAATACACCCTGTGGTCTGTAAATGAGAGCTTGTGTTGTTCCACCAGCATCCCTTATTTAGACATCATAGCACTCATTAGGTGGATCAAGCTGATATCAAAGTCAGAACACGTCAATGTTTTGTAGAGTGCTGGACCGTCGCAGTGTCTCTTTAATGACATGTCTGCCGTCTATTCAGCTCGATTGTTATTTCACTGTCATTTCTCCAGCGACTTGTTGGTTGACCTCTTCTGCCTTGTGATTTCCTCAGCTTTAATACTTTCATCCCTGTATTCTTTTATTTGATGTTTGGAATAAAATTAATCCAATAGATTACTTTTTTTGCATCTTGGAAAGCCATATTATTTATTAAAAATGAGTCATTTAGAGGAGATGGTGCTGTACTCACAGGACAGCACGGCTCACAACTGCAGTGCTGTTGAAATTCATCACCATTACATTCTCAAAAGTCTATTTTCCTTAAAAACAGCTAAAACTTGGGCAAATGTAGTGACTTTTATTCTTTTGCAGTCTTACTTTTTTATTTTAGCATTTTCACAAAACACGTGAATAATAATAATAATGACATCTTATTTTTGAAAAACTTTTATTCCAGTTAAATTACCACTGACCATTTTTTGTGTAATTAAGACATTCTTTTGACTACATTATTTCAGGTACATATATTCCCACATATAGCTGACCTTCCTTCGTTACTGCTGCTACGCATGTCAAGCTTTCCATTCTCGAACGACGCCACATATGCAATTTATAATGATAACCATAGCAGATTTGTAATTTTTGAAACCACGTGTCTATGATCTCACACAGAGTAGGACAGGGTAGAACTGTGTTTGCGGACAACACCATCATCATCGGGCAGATTTCAAACAATGATGAGACTTCATATTGGGAGGAAATCGAAAATCTTGTAGAGTGGTGCACAGCAACACCACACTACAAGATTACCTACTACCAACCTACTGCTCAACGTCAGCAAAACTAAGGAGCTGTTTGTTGATTTCAGGAAATAGGAGATAAAGACACACTCTCCTGTCTGAATCAGTGGAGCTGAGATGGAGCCGGTGAACAGTTTCAGGTCAGAAACGACTGTATTTCTTAAAGAAGCGTAAGAAGGCCAAATTCCTGTGCCAGGTTCTTGTCAGCATTTAGAGGAGCAATAGAAAGCATCTTGACTGAAAACATCACTAACTGGCATGGGATGTGCACTGCCCAGGACCTGAGGGCTCTGCAGGAGCCTCTTGATTTAATCACCTGATGCTCATCTCCAGAGACCAAAGGATGCTTAAGGACAGTACCCACCCAGCCACAGCCTGTTCACCCTGCTGCCTTCTGGGAAGAGATACAGATGTTTCAGCTGCCACACCACCAGACTGCAGAGCAGCTTTTTCCTCCAAACTATCAGACTCTTAAACTCATTCATCCTCAGCACTGCTCCATTGATAATAGTTTATTTCTGTTTACCATTTTTATAATTGCTTCTATTTTAATGTTTATCGTCTGCTATGTAGCAGAAGGGAGTTACAAACTCAGTGTCACTACATAACCTGTTATATTGTGACAAAATAAATCAACCTGTAACTACCTAAAAACCTTGTTTCATTTCTAGCAACTGTCGCTAGCATATTTTGTCAGCTGTAGCTAGCTAGCTAATCAAGTTAACAATAACTAGTCTGTTAGGAAACGCTGTCAACGGCTTTTTGATGGTTCAAGCTAACTTGTTTTAAAACACAAATGTTGTAAAGAAGGTCTTAAAAATATTCACTTGATGGCATGATATCACGCTAAAAGACTGAGGCTAAAGCTAGCATGTACGTATTATAAGTATGATAACAAAAAATGTAATATAAGACTGTTATTTGGTTGTATCATGACCCTATTGTGATAAAAAAAGGCTTTTAGGATGGGGACTAATCCATGTGTCTGGAAAACACTCAGGTTGGGGTTGCTAGAGTGGAAACATCCCTTAATTCAATAAAGACCAAGACAGAGGCTCTAACGTTAATCCATTCCGTGCACTTTTGCTCTTTTTGAAAGGCTAAAAAGACACATTATCCCTGACACAGTGTAAATACTGTCACTACAGCCCTATGCACATTGCTTTGACATGCGGAGAAATCCAAAGCTTGACAGGCCAGCAAAGTTATGACTGGACTTTCACTTCTTGGAGAAGGCGTTTAGCGAGCAGTCGGTTGAATAATTTAAAATTTGCATTTTATGTTGTGTTTTTCACAACATATCACAGATGTAATCAGGATCAAAACATATTAAAAACTTACACTGGGAAGTGATGGCAGGATCCCATCCTGTGTTTTGGATTTTAGTGGGGGTCCCCAGTAGCCTTTTGTTCACATGTGGAGCACAGATTGTCCCTTTAAAACTCACAGGAGATGTCTGACTTGTAAGATGGATATTTTCTGCAGTGCAGCAGTTTAGAAGAGAAGCATAAACAAAGAGATGATGTGTCCCCCACAGAGACAGCTCCACTGATAGGTGGTGACGTGATAGCTCATTTTAAGCGGCCTCTCTCTTATTGTCTTTTGTTTTCTTTTGAAGGAAGATTAAAGAATCTCTTATGCCTTCTGATATTTCTAGATGCTAGTACTATTGAGCAGCATTGTGCAGGGTTTGTGTGGTGGGTGTAGGGAATTCATTCAAATAGGCCTACGGCTTATCAAAGTCCATGAGGGACTGAGCCAGCAACCTGCACCCAGAGGTTTGTGGGTAATATTCAGTAACTTGCCCAAGCAGACACACAGCTTGTTATTTATTTATTTTTCTCCATATCTGTGCCTTCATTGGAATGCACAGCCAGTATGATCTTGTTAAGCCATGTTTATATTGATGTTCATGATAGGAATCTGTTCTCTTCCAGGTTTACACCAGATATGGGAAATGCTACACTTTTAATGGTAACAAGACCACATCCAGGAAAACCAAGCAGGGCGGAATGGGAAATGGGCTGGAGATCATGCTGGATATCCAGCAGGATGAGTATCTGCCCATCTGGAGAGAGACAAGTAAGCCTCAAAACTATTTCTCCAATGTAATCCCATCCTCTGCTGCAGTGATACCTCTGCGGAGCTTTAAATCAAAAATAACCTGCATCCATTTCTCCGGGTCACGTACTGTAAATAATGCATTTTTTGATTGCATTCCTGCAACCTGGAAAATGTGATTTGTAAAAGAAATTTTTGAACAAAATACACTGCCTCAGATTTGTGCTTGGATTGTAGTTGTCACATGATATTAATCCCCACTGGCTTATTTTTTAAACATGACTGAAATATGGTTTGCAGTTAGCGTCAAACTGAATCCAAGCTGTCAGATGAGGCTGCCATCTGAAATTCCCTTGTGCTCTCCCTTTGCAACTCTCCGTGCTTGCGCTCTGTTTCATCCTGAAGATGAGACTTCCCTGGAGGCCGGCATCCGAGTTCAGATCCACAGTCAGGACGAGCCTCCCTACATCCACCAGCTGGGCTTCGGTGTCTCTCCGGGTTTCCAGACCTTTGTTTCCTGTCAGGAGCAGAGGGTAGGTCTTCTTCATCACAGCACTCTGCCCTCCACACTCCCCTCCACCCCCCACCTCCCATCCCCCACCAGACGACTGTTCTCCCTGCAACCACTCGCGCCTGGCGGTTCAGTCCGGGGTCTAATAAATCTCTGTGTGCTTAGCTGACCTACCTGCCCCAGCCCTGGGGGGAACTGCCGCTCCACCAGCAAAGAGAAGTTCCCAGGATACGACACATACAGCATCAGTGCCTGTCGCTTGCTCTGCGAGACCAACGAGGTTCTGCGAGTGTGCAACTGCAGGATGGTACACATGCCTGGTAAGATCACCTCCTACCTCACATTTGTTTAGTAATTCATGGTCTCAGATTAATGTGAAGTCACTGTTACAGCAGGAACTGAGAATCAATGAAGTGATAGAGGTTGGAGTTAGTTAGTATTTTCAAGCATTTCCCTCTGTTTTGAAAATTGTTAGGTCCAGCGTAATTGAAAAAACAGCCAGCCCAGAATTTGCATGATATTGGATGATCCGTTGTGCAAAACAAGTCATCATTTTTGGCCCACTTGAATAATTCCAGCAGAGATATAATTTGGGCTGCCACATGGCTGACCTTGATGCTTGATATCTGGAGTGGAATGCTCTTCAGTAGTGCTGGCAGTCAATGACTTTTGGATCCACTTGTTCATACATCTTAGCTTTGGGAATTGTTCTGTTGTGCTCCTCTATTAATTGTTTTGAGTGATTATCGTTATTGGTCCTGGTTGTTCTTGTGTTTAGTTTCCACTGGCAGATGGTTTGCAGGCAGCTTTTAGGATTCCTGCCTGTATATAGGATTAATTTAACACTGACAAACACAACGTAAGTTGCTTGGACGTACTCTGCACGTGCGTCGACACGGCTCTGGTGCATGAAGTCAAAGAGCTGAAGTCACTGAACGCAAGCTGCTGTGACTGATGTATCTGATGCCTTTGGCCTGTTTGAGGTGTCCACATTTAAAGTGAAGGCAGGGAACTCACAACGTATGCAGGAATGACTGTGGCTATTGTATTTACACAGTGTAGTTGACATTTGCAGCCTCATTTAGCATGATTGAAAATGTGAAAAAATTGACTAATGGGAATTAAAAACATAGTATGAGACATTTTATTTGAGGCAGAAACGCGATTTGTTAATTTAACCCCATACTGCTGTAACTGAACTGATGTTTTATGGAGTTTTGACAAAGGAAATCTCAGGATATAAAATACAAACACTGTGGTGCTCTGTTAGGACAATTTCAGTCACATTTCAAACTTCCATTTGCAGGCGGACCAAAGTGGTGGTCTAATCTGTAGAGAGAGAAATCACAGCTAATCATTTGATCTCGACAAGCTATGAAGCGGACACCTTTCTAATCAGTTTACGTGCTACACTACAACATCAGGACTGAGTTACAGTAACCTTTGAACTCATGATTTTAGGAAAACTGGCTAAGGTGGCTCTTGACTCCCCTATCAAACTGATTACTGCATGTTAACATCTTACAGAGGTATCAGATCTAAACTAGCTGTCTGGAAAAACTGCACCTCTTTCAGAAATAGTCTTTCAAGCAAGCTTTTCAAATGAATGAGACAAGCAGGAAGAAGCACTACAGAGTGGGAAACTTTTGAATTAATAGATAGTAAGGGCTACTCACAGAGCAGAGGTGTTTGGACAGCAGCAAGAACCACTTTGCTTCCTGTGATGATATACGACATTGGATATGATATTTATTATATCAGAAATGTAGAAGCTTTTCCAGGCCATTTGCCCAGTCCGGCTATTGAAGAGGGCTTCCGTCAGGTAGTGGGTAGCTTGCATTTCTTCACTGCACTTATCAGTAGTGAATAAAATTTATTATTGCATATTAAGTTCGCTGAAATTCTTTCATAAGGTTCCAGAGAGCAATTGGTTCGAAAAGCTCGCCAAGAGAGCATGAGGCCAACTACTGAATTGGAAATCTTTTTACAGCCTCGATGTGACAACACAGCACTGTATCAATGTGCCTTTCAGAATTTACTGTATACATTTTTTTCCTCCAGCAGCCCTCTGCAGCCACAGCAGCAACGTTACCATTTTCTGCGGCAGTTTTGTGTCGCTCAGATTTGTATTCGTTCTAATAGTCTGCTTTTAAGAGAACAGCAGAAATGTTTGCAATCCATTTCTTTCTCATACGCACTTACATAATCCAGCAACTGTTTACAGTCTGCTTATAATGCCAGCAAATTGTCATCAGCACGTTTACATAAGCCCACATTTGCTGACAGTCTGAAGCTTCTGGTTTTTCAGTCTAGTTTTATAGTTTCTATAGTCTATTGTTTTTTTATGTCGTTCTTGTTGTTACCTCCACCAAGTAGCTTATGGTCAATTTTGGTGACATATTTATTATCTGTGAGATTCCTTAAATGTGGTCGAACAAGTGATTTGATGGCTATTTATAAAGCATTTTATATTTTTGCTCCTGAACTGTGAGGCGTAGAAGCAAAATTGTGTTTTTCCTAGATTCTTTGGTTCAAGATGAATATTTCAGTATTTTAGCCTATCTCTATATTTGGATAACCACACCTGCCCCCAAAAAAAGCTTTTAAGTTGCTCTTGTTCTTCATGTGTGAACAGTATAGTCACTGAGCACAGCTCTTGCCTCCACTCTCCAAAAAATAAAATATACAACGTGATTTAAAGTTTTGTTTTTTTCATCTCTTTGACGTGAAACATTATGACCGACAGATCAAAGATAAAAAAGTCTATATCTATTTGGAAACCACTTGATAGTGTAATAGACTCACTCCTCAGATCATCAGACATTATTTGACTGGGTATTAATTAACATTTCTTAGTGACTGGGAAGAAGACTTTCACAAAACATTAAGCCCACAAAAATTTCACAGACAGACAAACACACCTCTGCCAATTAATTGTGCTGCTGATGAATACCTGTCATTAATGGCCTGGGCAATATGTTTGTCTGCGACGAAGTGACTCATTGATGGCTTTTTAAAGACTTTCTAAATATGCCCCACGGGTGAAGCCAGCATGCTTCATTTCTCAGTGCAATCAAGGACAGACGTCCAAGATGGCACAGGCTCCATGGATGGAAGTCATCCTCTGTGTGCCTGCCTTCATTTGGAGATGAATAATAAGCTGTGGTGGAGTGTTGTTCACAGCCACGGTTCCTCATTGCAGCAGACACGGGTCACTGATCATTTTATTTCTGATTGATCAGACTCATTTTCTGTTCTCTTCTCCAGGAACTGCAGATATCTGCCCTCCCAGTAAAATCAACTGTGTTGACAAAGCACTCGGTAAGAAACAATCTTCCTTCATTTCTTTTTCTCATTACAATAGGTTCCCCCAAAGGGAAATGGAAACACAATCAGTAAATATGATAAGGATTTTTTTTCTGTAATACAAATACCTGGAGGTAGACTTGATATTTTGAAATGACTTTTCCTCATTGTGATTTAGTCACTTTAGAGCTTGATGGCTGTGCTGCCTCCATTGTTGAACTGTTAATATTAAACCAACGCTCCATTCCTGCATATCTGCCCCCACCTCTGCAGCCCCTCAGCTTTGACTCTGACCTAACTTTGGTCCAGCAGACATCGTGACTGAACAAAGGCACCTTGGTTTCAAAGACATTATGGCTGCAGTAAAAAAAAAATCCTTTTTTGTGGTAATGGCAGACGTATAAGTAAAATTATCATTTCCCAGCCAAATAAGTCAGAAATTTAATTATGTCTCTCTTTGCTGAATTCAAACCCTATTCACAATATGGTTGAATGAAATCTTAGATATATCTTACAAGAATGGGCCATATTCATGTGGGTCACATTCCTGAATCAAACACTGTGAATAAATTCACCCTCCATGAAAGGTAATAAATTAGAATATGATTTATATATTTATATTGCAAAGGTGTTTTGTTCTCGTATCAGACAAATAATATGTGCCACAGTGCTCGTGCATACACATAACCTAATTGTTGGAGTTATAAAACACATAAATCATCAAATTATAATTACTGCCTTTAGTGCTCCCTCTTTCTGTTTTTGTCTGAACTGAATGCATTTACAACTTGAAAAGAGAGATTAGGAAAAGCTATTTACTCTCCTGTGTGTACGCACTGTTGTTTTAGAGATAGGTTAGATTGTGAATATGTATTTGTTATATGTGTGAGCAATTCAAGTCTGCATATTAACTGGGTGTAAGTATGGGAATATTTTGCAGAGCCCTTAGTAGCACTTAGGTACATCTGCGACTAGTATTACTGCTTCTCTGAACAAACGGTGTAACTGGAAACTTACTGTTTACTTACTATAAACACCATTGCTGCAGTTGTTGCCCATTAAATCATACGGTTAGACTAACATCATTTTGTTAATAAATCCAGAGTGAGATTTATCTGTTAATATCATGTGGTCCATACTAGAGAGGTCCAGAAAACCTGACATGACCTGACATTTTGTTGCACATTTTATCCGTGAAATTATTTTAACTGTTAATTCTTGACTTAAAAACTGTAATGAATTTGTTCATCCTCAAAATTACCCATACAGCTGGGAGCAACACAAACTACTAGTAATTTCAAAGTAATATAATTTAATGATGATGAGTTTTGGCACAAAATATCCACTCCTCATTAAAAAGACAAATTACGCCTTTAAAAACAAACTGTATTAAAAAAAGCCACACAGAGAAAAGGCATATTAAATTATATTAGAAGGGATATACCTTATTATTTACAAGTGTAGTTATTTGTACTTACACTATGGCCATTGAGAATTAATAGCAATGTGTGCATAGATGTAGAACGGTGGTTGAACTGTTAAACTATATTTGAAGTGTTCTGATATGTTGGACAGTTTTAATGTGCATCTGCCAACCAATCAGAAACATTTCATTTCTGATTGGTAGTATAAAGTATATTAACAGACAACTTCACAGCTGCAGCAGTCAATATTTTTACTAGTGGATAAATAATATAACAATGGATAAAAAAAAATGTTTGTTGATAGTTGATCACCTGACTCTCTACAGAGCTTTTTAGTGTGTTTTAGCTAATTGTTTTGGTTTTACTAGTTTATAAAGCAAATTAATACTAAATGGACAACCAAGTTAACGACTTTTTACGGTGATGATAAGTAAATGTTGTGTTCTGCTGTCCCTAAGAGGTCAAAAAACACTATATTTATCATGCACTCCCTATCCATCACACTTTTTCCTTTGTTGCAGATGTAGATTGTTGTTGCCTTCAGATCGTGTGTAGTATCTTGTTTTGTTTCTCTGGTAGAGTGATTGCCAACAAATCAGCGCTGAAACTGACCCAGTCTATATCCATTAAACCACTGTTGCCATTGTGTTGCAGCTCAGCAGCAGAAGAACAGTGGGGATACCTGTCCATGCGAGACGCCATGTAATCTCACCCGCTACGGTAAAGAGCTCTCCATGGTCAAAATCCCCAGCAAGGGCTCTGCTCGCTATCTCTCCAGGAAATACGACAAGTCAGAGGACTACATCAGGTACGACACGAACTTTCAACAAGACGAAGCTCACGCATGAGTAGTGATGTGGTGCTCAATAAAAAGGGCCATAAAGTATGACCTCCAGTCTGCGATCACTAATAGACAACCATAAATATAAAGAAAAATCAATTGTATTTTCATGCAGGCATCAATTTATATTTAGTCTTTAGGTTCATTTGAATTAGAAAGTCTGCAGATTGTCAAGCACCATAAGGTCATTACAAAATGTCTATTTATACATAAAAAAAATGACACAGCAAAATAACACTCAGCGTGAACACCTGTATGGCCACAATCTACAATTTACCCTTACATAAGTAACTGCAGTATATAGCTTGGCAAGTTTTCTGAAGATTAATTCATTACAAAATATACCTTTTTGGTTTAGTTTACAGATTGTTCCATCCAACGCTTTAATGTGCTTACACTGTAATTCCTCTCAGTGCCTGATAGTCAGGAATGTGGGAGAAGGTAAATACACCTAAACCAAAGAGCTCATGATGCCTCACAACACTTAATATTACCAGACTTTCTAAATCCAGACAGATCAGAGACGTGGCAGTGACTGAGCATGCTGTCAGTGCTCGTTCTGCTCATCTCAGTTAAACCCTGAAACACCTCATTATCTCACAATCGCTGGTTAGATCTGTGTAAAGCGCTGTAGGCCTGACAACGCCATCATGACAATTTACAGTGAGCATGAAGATGACTTGGAATGGTATTTTTTTAAATTGTGTGAGATTTGTAGTGATTTTGCCGCAAGTGTTTTTCACTTTGTTTGACATTCAAACTCCACTTGCTTTTCCAGAGACAACTTCCTGGTCTTAGATATCTTCTTTGAAGCGCTGAACTATGAAACAATTGAGCAAAAGAAAGCCTACGATGTTGCAGGTTTATTAGGTAAGATTTTTGTCACTTTTCTGAACATTCAAATGGACAAGCTTCGGTGGATTGAAAGATTTATTAGTAGCAAACAGGACCTGCTTTGGCATTATGTCCATTGTGCCTCTCCTTAAATACTCTTTTTTTTTACAGGTGACATTGGTGGACAGATGGGCTTATTCATTGGAGCCAGCATCCTGACAGTCTTAGAAATACTGGATTATATCTATGAGGTACAGTCTAAATCCAGACACATCAGCCAATCACATTTTACAACACAACAAAAGATCAGAACTAGTTGTGACATAATTAGTAATAATTAACCGATATTGTCCTACTGGATTCCAGCAAGAAATCTGTTGCAACCAACAGTAATTATTTACAAAACACATTAGTGCCTTGATTGTTTATTTTAATTGTCCAAAATGTATTTAATTATTTTATTATTTAATTATTTTTATATTTATTATAAGTGTTACAGTGTAAATAATGTACTTATTATGCATTTGAGGAGTTTTACTTGATTTCAAGAGACAATATAACTTCATTGTCAATCAGACTATACAATTGACAAGTGCACTGTAGAATTAAATGACATTGCATCTAGCTCACTAAGGAATTGAAAAATACTACAGCGACTAACAAAACTGACAAACTAAAAAAAAAAGATGAGCAGTTCTGCCCTGTATGCTGCAATATCTCTTGCCGGAGGGCAGAAGGGCGAACAGTCCATGGTAGGGATGGGTAGGGGACTCCAGCCTGGAGAAAGTAATATCCGCTCAGGTCTGTACTGAAGACATGCTACTAACACTGGTCTTGAAATGAACTCCTGCCTCAGCTATATCCTATTCTAAGCAGCTGCTTGCCAAACATATATGAGTCAAGCAAAATCTGACAGGTGGGGGCTGTAATGCAGACTTCAAAGTAAATAAACTCTTCGCTCTGCTGCGTCTCTTGTCTCCCTCACTCACCTCTGCTCTTTCTCCCACCCTGCTGCTGTGCTGTGGGTGAAAGCAGGTGATCAAGCACCGGCTACAACGTCTGCTGAGGCCGCAGAAAGAGGAGAAGAAGAACAAGAACCAGACCAGCACCGTTGCAACAGTGGGTCTCGAGGAAATAAAAGCAAAGGTACAGCACACACTGTACCCTAACAATTGGCACTGTTTTCATGCCGAGTGTACAACTTTTCCTGCAGTACAGTTACATCATTAGGAAACTACAAAGAAATAATTCAGGGAGAAGCAAATTAATATTTCCCCACTTCTAAAATAATAAAGAATGTAATGTTCCTAATTAGTCTTAACCACTGTGCAAAGCATATCTTCCCCTGGAGCTTGATATTGCTATTGCACAACTTTATTCTGAAGTTGCTTATCTCTGCACAATAGACTTCTTGCCTCACATATAACCATAACTGTATCTGAATTCCATACTACATACTAAAACTAACGGGATTTTAATTTTGAAACAAATCAACCAGAGAAACCAAAGAAGTGTGACTGGCTAGCATCAAATTATACTTTCCAGTAGAGACACCAAATTAGCTTCAGAATATGGCCTGAAAACCCCAGTAGCTATTTAGTGTACATCCAGCAATTCAGAGAACATTTAATCAAGCTATTCCAGAATACAGCTCTCTATTAAATTAACTTATAATGTATTTTTAGCACCTAAACATAATGTATACTCTTTACCTAGCTACTATTTAAAGAAGACATTATGAAGAAGACTTGAAACTAACAAATGAGACCATAAACTCATTAAGAAAATGTTTACTGAGGAAAAAAATCGAGTGAGAAGTAGGGTCATTTTGTCATTGACTCTAATGCAGTAAGGCTTCTTTTAGCAATCAGTGGAGTCGCCCCCTTCTGTTTAAGGCACTTCTGCATTGGCTTCACTTTTCAGACCCGGAAGTTCCTGGTTGGACTGGAAGCTGCTACAGCTAACAAGACAAAAAATCTCTGATTAACACAATATATCTTCTCTTTTTCAATCCATGCTTAAACAGAAATGTAAAGATGGTGATTTGCGGTTTTACGTTAAGTTATGTGCAGTTACTACCAGCAAACAACAGCCAGCTGCAGTCATCACGGTGAGGTACCATTACGTCTGTGAGAGCAATATCAAACTGGACTGTAACCGTATCTGGCAAGCTGTGCTGTAGCCGGACAAACGTCAGTATTAGGCAGATGGACAAACTCTTGTCGTCACAAAATAGTTACTGCAGGTTAACTCCCTAAATCCACAGATCATCATCAAGAGTGACGCCAGCTTCTCCCCCCAGCCTTTCTACTAAGCTAGTCTAACCACTGCCACTGCATACTCTGCACACAGAGATGACACTAAGATCAATATCATATTTGTGTTGACTTGTATGCTGTGCCTTCAACAGGACCCCAATGACATGACACGGAGTCACCCAGAGGGGGCGTACGCCAACACGATCCTCCCCAACCACCACCACCCTCACCCTCACCACCACCATCACGCTGCGCACCACGGTGTGTTTGAGGACTTCGCTTGCTAGAGCCAACCATCGTTACCAGTCCTGGTGACACCAAAAGATAAGAGCCGTCTGTGTTGAGATCAATAACAGACCCTCTGCATTTCCGTCGGTCCTTTGCTGTCACCAGTGAAAAGCTACAGCCAAAGTCGAACACCTACCTTGTGCTGCTAACAAAGCACTTGTACGTACAGTATGTAGGCACAAATTGGACACCGCTTCTACTTGTTTTTTCTCTCTCTCTCTTTGGATGGGACCCCTCTCAACTTTGTCCAGCTTCATGTGAGAAGTAAGACAATTTGTGATCTCAGGACCAAGTTTTGGTACATGATCACTATAAGGGAACAAGACGGAGGACTGCATGTCACCATGATCCACTTTATACTACAAAAAAAGGAAAAATATGATTTATTTATTCAGCTAGCATCTCTATTTTTTTTCTTCCTGTATCCCTCCATTTATCTCTCCTCAAACTATTCCTCCTACTTCATGGGAAACTCACTGTACCATATCAAGCCATTACACATTATAAATGATGTAATTATTTAAAGAGATACTATTATCTATATGTTCTATATTGTATACAAGATGACAATACTTCATCAAGCAAATCTTATCCATCCAAAATATGAGGGGGGAATTATTTAGGCTGGACTGTATGACCTTGGCTTAGAAGATCTAGCAGCATCTTTCCACATGATGCACTTTGTCTGGTTTGTGGTTAAGGTGTTAGAGAGTAGCATTGTGCTTGTACATAAAGTCCAACTTTAAAATGAGAAAGTTCTAAAGCTCTGTTTCAATGGTTGTTGTTTATATTCAGTTAATATATAACTTATGAAATATAAATTTGAGTTATTTATACATTTTAGAAAAGATTTTTTATATGACAATATCGATCACGATTGTAGCAATTACTGTCCACTTACAATCTGCAGATATGTTAGACTGCCAAACATAAATACATTTGTCCAGGTAACAAAAATGGACTGAATGGATCGTGATTATTATCTCCATCATTTCCCTTTTATGTGTCCTGCTTGTTTCAAGACGACACACAAAAAGGGAAGGTGATGTTTTCAATTATGACATGGTTGTATTTTTTTTTTCTGCCCACCATCCACTCTTTACTTTGGTTAGCATCATAACTTTAAGCTGACATAAGCAATAAGAAACAGAATTTAATTTTTTGCCAAGTCATCTCTTTCAGCTTGTGGTCCAGTACCACTGTAAAAGTGTAGCAGCTATTTACCATGCATATGTTTGTGTGTGTGTGGTTTTTCTTGCACACATGACTGAGCACATTAGACTGATTCGACTTGGCTGAGTTGATCCATGAAAAAAAGGAAAGTTTGAAAATCAGAGTAGTTGATGAATGTTTGAAGTTTTATTGCAGTAGTAAGGTGTTTAACTAATAAATGTAGAGTTAGAACAACTTCAGTGGAGGAGTTTAATTTAAAATTTGCTCTGGTGGCTCTGAATATTCGTGTTGGTTAGCTTAATCCTCAATGGGAGGGACAAAGACATAACAGTTTTAAAGAGCACAAGTTAGCAAAGCAGAAGTAAAAAATAAAACAAGGAGACTCTTACATTGATTGATTCATAATCATGTTTGTCATTATCATGGAAGGTCAACTGGCTCACTTGCCCTTATCTACTGCAGGAACTTAATTACATGTAAACTCTGGCTTTTCTTTTCAGAGCTTATTGCTTTGGTACGAGGTTCTTGCTTGTGTTACCCTTTACAAATGTATATGTTTTGGACTTACACTGTTAAAAATGCATCATCTGTACCACCAACTACACTGTGTCATAAAACCACTATGTAATTTTTATGGTGGGAGAGTTGAGCAAACAGTTATGGGATGGACAACAATGGAAGAATTAGTGCAAATATTGATTTTCTTTCACATTAATGCTAGCTCCAAGCCTATTCTGGGCCCAACACAACCAGTTGGTTATCAGTTATGAGGCCAAGTTCTTTGAAACGCTTTGTAATTTCTCAGTTGTTTGATCTTATTAATTTATTCCCTCCGCTGTTTGACTGTGTGTCGTTGGTGGATGCTCACGAATCTTCTTGTCTAACTTTTTGTTTTTAATGTTTTTTTAACCTGGTCTTTGTGTAACACACATTTTTCAAGTGCTCTTCTTTAAAATACTGGTTTATTACAGTTTTTCACAATTGCTAAGACACATTTCTTGAAACCTCCACCCATATTCTCAAAACTTTAAACACAAACCCCAGTCTTTAAACTACATTCACAAAACCCCTGACTCTTCTGGCAAAATCAAACACTTGCCTCAAAACCATGTGACCTGTGTTCAAAATCAAACAATGCATTCAAAACATTAACACAGCCAGTCAATAGGTAAAACATTACAAGCATTCTTTAGACACTACATTAAAAAATTTAAAACACATCGTACAGGGCATGTAGTTACAGAAAATGTTTCATTTTTTTTGCAGAGAAAACACATCTCCCAATTCAGTTTTTTTACAATCGCTAACATTTTTTCCCCATTATTTCTCAGTACTGAGTTTACTTTTTCAAAACTCTCCACACTTTTGTTTGTACCAACATGCAGCTTGCACAACAGTTACAGTAATTTCACACCCAAAATGCACCAAAACTACCAAAACACTGCATAGTTGTGTCAATAAAGTTCCCATTATGTAATACAGTAAGAATGGTAACAGTATACAACAGGAAGCTATCGGGTTGCAACAGGAAAACAGGAAAAGCTTCACTGTGCTTTATCCTTGCCATCAAGTAATTCTAAATAAACTACAGTAAATGAAAATTGCAACGGAAACAAAAGTCAGCACTGTAAATGCTTGCAGCACTCCATCAGAGGATATCGCTGCACACATAGTAACATTGGCACCCCTTTGGCCTGGGACACCCACTTAATCGCTCTTTGAGCAATCAGATTTCATTTTGTTTTAGCCAAGTCCGCATAGATAAAAAAAAGGGGTTTGTGATGGGCTTCATGACTCTGAAAGAAATCCCCTGTGGGGGGTTAGTCATTGAGTCAGTCTCAGTTTGGTCCACATAGACTTCTGCTGTGCTCACAGTCTGAAGAGTTTTGAAAAAGTGAACTCATTATTGAAAAACTTGCTTGTTAGCAATTGTAAAAAATGGTAAAAAGTATAGTAATCACAACTAAGTACAGTGAATATAGTATACTGTAAGTACTGCAAGTAATACAGTATTGAATATCTGTATATTCAAGTAAGCCCAAAGAACAAAAAAAACTATAAAGGAAAAGCACATTACACTCAAAATGTTGTGCAACTGCAAAATCAAAGTCAAAGTGTGACATTGCCACGACGCTGGCCGGGACTTGACCACATATTGGTTTGATCACATCATTAGAAACAAGTGTGCAGAATTATGAGTTGCTGTGTGTAAAAGATGACAGTTGTGTTGTAGTTGTGTTTAACTTTTTGCTGCATGTTTTACCATTTTGCATCACAGTGCATCACAGTGCAAAATGTGTTTTAGTGAGTGAGAATGTGTTTAGAGTTTTGCAAAAAGTGTGGAGGAGATTTGCAAACAGTGTCTTAACTACCTGAACTTGTTTAAGGTTTTGCCTACAGAGTGACTGATTGGACAAATGGATTTAGGCCACTGAGCATTGGGTTCAGAGAATGGGGTTTAGTGTTTTAGCAATTGTGAAAAACTGTAATACAGATGCAGTAGAAAAGTGGAATTTGTTGTGTTTGGTGTAGTCCTCTTGGGGAGCATCACCTCTTGCTTTAGGAACTCATCTACAAAGTGATGGATTGGAAACAAAAGTAGAATCCATGACGATAGCCACTTTTAAATTACAGTTTGTTAAGTTCCTGCAGTGGAAAATGGCTTTAGGTCATCAAACTGACTACAGGCTACTACAACTGCATTTCTAAGACTGGCTGGACGATGAGCTAAACTAAACAATTTGGCATGACTTGACACCAGAGTTTGTGTCAGTAGACAGAGTTAACTGGGCTTCTTAATACAGTTTCCTCCTTTCTTACCCTTTTTCCTTTATCCCTGGGTGCTGGGTGAGACAGGCACACTTGCATCATGTCTTCAAATATTTGTTTAGCTTTGAATTCATCTTCACTGGAAACCATGTAAAGAAGCTTTCAGGAATGTGCTTTCAGAAATGATGCAATGCCTGAGATGTGACCATTTTTTTTAAAATTAAGTCTGACCTGCAAAATGTTCAACATGTTGCTTTATTAGTGCATCATAATTTGTGATGTTCCACATTCAGTTGTAACACAGCACTAGATGTTCTAAATGACAAAACAAATGTCTGTATCTTGGTGGAAATGTTGATAATGTTTCCCTCATAGCATGCTGGCAGCTTATTTGCTATGATGCGGCAGTTTGGGCCCGTATGCTGCAGGACTGTGAGACGTCCTGCTTTGTTTGCTAATTGTGAACAATTAAGTTGGTCGGACTAAATTTCAAAGTCCAATCTGCACAAAATCAAGCGTGCTTAAAGTTTGGGCAGGCCTGTGACAATCCACTCTGCATGTAATTCATTCATTCATTTGTCTGGGAAATCGATGAAATGCATCACATTGCAGGATATCTTGTTAACAAATGACGACATAATTCTTCTGCTAACTTGATTGGGTGCATCCTGTTGCGGCAATATCGCTATACATCACTTTAGCTCACAATGAGATTCCAATCCTCCGTCTGTCAAATCCCCACCTCCTGTCAAGTAATCATGGGCTATACATGGCTGTTTAATATTCATAATCATGTGTCACTTTGACATTTTCAAAAGGTTCCCAATCACAGTCTCTGATGACATCCTGTACAGGCTATGCATAACAATCTTCTCCTCTGTCATCAATAATTGTAGCTATCCTCAGACAAGTCACACAGGGGCTGGTGTGCTGGGATGAATACAGGGCTGCATTATTACTTTAGAGTTTGGTTTGAAAGGTAGAGCCTGGAGTAGAAAGTTTTTTTTTAATCCTTGAGATGCTGTGTTTAAAACACCACCTGATTACTGCTGGATACAAAAGCATTTAAAAACACGGGTGGATGACAGAGCTGATTTTACGGCATACAATCTGAGTGAGGTGCCACAGGGCTGAGCAGTGGGCGGCAGGTCTGTACTGTAGCAGATGGGACAACTTCCCTGCTTGACAGCATGTAGCTCACATTCCTGGGATTCCTTGAGCCTCTACTCTGACCTCCCTTTTAGCACAGCTCCTGTGGCCTACTTCTTTATAGCTCTGTTACATTCAGCATGTATGTGCTTAACGCATTACCCATAAAAATCTATTTAGTCTCACCAGCCAATGATGTTAGGTTTTGAATGTTCTTTCTTTTTCAGCAGCTGATTTTTTTAGCTGAGGTCTGAGAGGTCATCTGAGAGGAGATAAATATCCCATAACTGACAGAAAAGTGGACCATCACTGCAGTAACAAGGAACGCTTACATTTTGTACAGTGTGTGATATTGTGATTATTTCCTCTGTTAAAACACATTTTATAAATGTTAAATATGGTAAATACGATAACTATTAAAGTTTAGATTGATAAAACCAGTGCCTCCTAAATCCAGAGCCCAACTCACTTTGTAACTTCATATTGTCATATCATATGTGTTTTTTTACAACACAGTCAAACTGTATGCCAATTTTTCCACCCATTTTAAAGCCTTTCCACCACTGACTAAAACATTGTTATAAACAGTGACTCCCAAGCTTACAAGAAGACTGAAGGCATCTCTAATGTTGGCTCTGGTGAGACAATATGAGACAACTCATTTGAAGTATCATTATCTACTAGGGACAAGTGAAGTGATTTCTTGCCCACGCTTCTTAATGTCTAGCAAATGTGAAATTGTGCTTTTTAATATACCCTCCTGATGAACCCAAATTCTTGTTATGACTGAAAATTCTGGTACCAGTTTCTAGACGACTTGAAACAACTGTGTCCCTGTGTGGGAGGAGAAAGTCCTGGGATCGAACGTAAAACAAAGTACAAAATAATGACTTGCAATTAACTCCTAGCTGCTCTGTAGTTATGTGGTTTTACAGCATGCCTCAGGGTAGTGCATATGGACCCTTGAAATAACTAAAGCTGTAATTAAGTTTGCAACGTTTTCCCTGTTTTTACCCAACCCAGATATAAGGAATACCTCGGGTCTGACATGGGCAGGAATGTTAACGGCAGTCCTACTTAGCTCACGCTGGGAACACAAATGAGACAACCTTACCAATTTGTGTAAGAGATTTCAAAATGTTGTTCAGTAATGCTGCTCACCTCAGTGACTGGCAGCCAGTACTGGTCTAGGACCTGTGCTGCAGACAGTAAACATGTTCTTCTGCTGACACCTAAAGGACAAACTCAATTTTGTAGATGCAATACAAAAAAAAACTATTTTCTTATCTTAAAACAAAAAGGACATGTTTATATTCAAATATTCTTTATTTTAAAAATTACAATTCACAGTTCATTTGGAATTACAGCACACAATTAAATGTGATGAGCATTTATTAAAATGTATTGCTTTGGTTATACTAGTACCCATTTGCATAAAATAATGTAAAACAAGTCAAAACATCAATGGAAATTAAAATATTAACCTGCTTTTTTAAATTAATTGATTGAAAGTGTCTTCAGGGTCAAATGATATGATTTTCAAGCACAAAATACAAAGATACAATATTTTTAATTTTATCACCAAAAATATTATATCATGACATTACTATCAATATTGATAAATAAAAGATCAATTGCTGTGTAAATAAAACTAAAAAAGGCTTAAAATAGTCTATAAAATATTTATACATGTACAGAGAATGTCATGAAAGCCTCTGTTAGTGCGGAAGTATTCAGAATCTGCATAATTCATAGAGAAATGACAGATAAATAAGTTATGGACAAAATACTTAAGAGACTTCGCTCAGCGATGATGACTGTGTTAACAACACATTCATTTTAATTAATTAATCTGCCACGCTCACTTAATTTTGAGATTCTCACGTCTATAGAAGGCAAAGACAACACAGATCACCACAATAACTTCAAACTGTAATCTCAGCCCTCCATCTTTTCACAGTGGTTTTGTTTTGGAAGATTCAGTTTCCAATTCCGCACATTATTAGTGTCATACTCTTCAAAGAATCAAGGAGAACATTCATAGTACCTCAGCTGGAGCACTGTCACGGTGAAAGACTGCTCTCGTCACAAAAAAGAAGATGCATTATAAAGAGAATGCAAAAAGTCCATAAGAAATGACCTCCATGGTCTGTATGCACGGTAGAAAATACAGAAAACACTGTTGAGGACCACCACTGTGGATTTAGTAACATATACTTTGAATCCAATTAAAGTTAAATAAAAGGACTTGCCTTAATTTTATGATGAAAAGTGTCTAGTGTCAGCAAAATACATTAAAGGTCTTGTCAAAAGAAATTACAGTGTATTTACCCAACATTGAGCAGGAAGCACAAGTCTTACTTTATGTCATTGTCATGAACAGTATTGTGATATACAGACTGCTGAACTTGCAGCAATGTCTTTGAAATTAAAAGCGTCCTCAACTGGACATCAATCCAGCTGTGTTATCTGTAATATTGCACATTATAATATACTAAAACTGTCTGCTGTCTAATACCACCGCCCAATAACATAGGAAAGGCCTCCCATTAGCCAGCTGCACTGCGCCTGGGAGAAAGCAGCCATTTCTAAAACTGAGCTCAGGAAATAGACAGTGCTGCCATTCAATAACTTACAAATGTTTTAACAATACAGTCTAAAATACTTTGGAACTGTTTAACTTTCTTTAGAGTATACTTGATGATGTGGAAAAATGTTCCATACATTCTTGTTTTCAATCATTTATAAACTAATGAATCATTTCTGTTTTAAAGTATCCTTACTTCAATGAGGACGACAAACCTGGGCAATCACTTCAGACATTTTCCAGGGTGATTTTTTTTCTCCTCATGATTCATAATTCCCCTTTGCTTCCTGCATGTGAAATTTCTTGCAACATCAAAAGGTTTCGTGGAGAAAAATCTAACTCAAGTACAAACTGCTGGCTTACTGAAACAGACTAGTCTTCTAGATCTACGAGCTCTGAAGACCAACAGAAGATACTTTCTAGAAAGTCCTTTCCTACTTTGAGGCACATGTGGATGTGTGAGATCATGATATTTACAAGTCACCTTTAAAAAAAAAAAAACAGTAAGGTTAACTCACAACCTATTAAATTCTCCCAGCTATACAGGAGGCTTTCTCCACAGTGAAAGATAACATCTCCCACCCATTTCAAAACTGTTATTCGTGTTGTAACAAAACTACATTTCTAATGAAAAACATCAGCTGTGCATCACCTGTAGTGGTGAAGTGCAAAATTGTACAACAAAGATAATTTCATAAACAGCTAACGTATGAAAAGTCAGTGTGAAGGCACATGTACAAAGATGCGCTTTTGTAAATACCCCAATAAGTAAATTCAAAAGCTGAACATTTCAATGCCCCCTGTACAAAGGGCACACAACCTGTGGTGCAATATACTAACGTATATCTATTAGAGCTATAAATTAAAGCTCCATTTAAAAATATCTTTGATATTAACATTAATTCAAATGACATTCTATGAATGTAAAAGCTGCTACTTGCCACTTTCAACACACTCATTGGTTTGGTTAAAATGATTCAACCCCCCAAGTAAAACTATAAGCAGCTGTACGCATCACATTATCGCAAATTAGTCTATTGTATGCTATCTCCCCAGCACAAAACGCTCAAAAGGAAGATCTTTCTTTCAGGAATTTATGGACCTAATCCCAATGAAAATTGAATTATACTGGACATGTGGAAAGAAAGACAACTCCATTGGGTTATCTATGTGGCCCAGTGTCCACTGGAATGTGTAGTGGACACCATATCAAATGGATAAGCCAGCACTACATCAAGGCTCTGCTAGTCTGAGTTTCTGCACCTAGTGGTCAAAAATAGCTCAACACAGCTTTCAGAATCGTCAGAGCAGCAAAAACATTTGGTTCTAGCAACTCACCTGTATGGACAAGTATTGTAAACATTTAAGAAAAGGTTCCATTGGGAATGTACTGCATTCATTTTTTCCAAACTAGCTAAGAACTCTAGCAAACCGAATAGCCCTTGATGCACATTGAAAGATGGAGAATGTCAGGCACGGTCACATATGTAGCCAAAGCCCTTGACATGGGTTGTGAGGTGGTTTCAAGTGCTGTTTCCTTGTTCTTGCTCAAACAATAACATGGCGAGCTGGGAGCGGGAACCAAGACCTTCCAAGTTGCTCTGAACACATCTGTGATAGCTGTCTTCACTAAGCCGCGGGTTGCAGTCTTGGTAGCTGTACTGCTGGTGCAACGCTGGCTCCACTGCCCTGAATACATGCAGACCCGAATACTTGACAAACATGTCGTAAATGTCCAGGGTCTCAAGAATCTCCTCATTCTCCTGGACGTCCGCCACCATTCGCGCACGTGTTGCCATGTAGTCAGAGTTGTAAAAACACGCTTCTTCAAATGACCTAATGTCAAAATGGCCTGCCTCCTTGACCAGATCGACTGTTGCCGGACGCTGTTGGTTGTGGTAGGCCACATCAGGCTTGTAATCCTGGAAATGGATGGGGAAGAACACCTGCCAGTTGTTAATGGAATTCATACGACAGCGGTTCAGAAATTCTGAATTGACGTTTGTGTTGACTTTAGCCAAGAAGAACAGCGTGTCAACCGGGTGCTTCTTCGAGATAATGTCCATGAATTTGATCTGGGATGGTGTTTCCGTCTTGACACTTATCCATGGGATTTTTACTGTAGGGTATTTGCGTTCATAAGCATTTATCTGAGTTTTCACACTGGCAAATATATCATTCTGGCTAACTTGCTGTGCCTCTACTGGGTCATAAATAAACAAGAATGTTAGGATGGCATTTTCACTGGTCTCAAAAGCATTTGCGGCAAACACTTCCAAGAAATGGTCGACATAGCCCGGTCCTGCAGACTAAGAGGTATAATGATGTGAACCCTTGTGGCTTCAGTGACATAGGGCATGGGAATGATCTCAATCCGACTCAAAGGTCGCACCAGATGAACCCGCTTGGTGATGGATTGGCTATGACCTTTTTTGGTTGACCGCCTCCAGCTGAAGGTCCAAGGTGTACTCCATGCCCCTGACTGGATCGAAGCGCCTGTAGCCATTAATCAGCTGCTGCTTCTTCAGGTGGAGGGCAGGCTTGTACTTCTTGTTTAGCTCTCTTATGGCTATGTCAATGACATCTGCCACATCCATGCGGTCAACGCCGCGCAGTTCACACTTTGGAGAGCCATCGGTACAGGAATAAATCTCCTCCTCTGTAAAGTATTCCCATTTCAGAACTTCAAACCGGGATTTTGGCTCAAAAGGTGGATTGATCCCCACAGGCCACTGGGCGGTTCGGTTGCCTTCAAAAGCAACCACACTCACATTCTTTATTTCTGCCTGCGGAAACATAAGAAGTGTTCTGACAGACATCTAGACAATTCAAACAACTAGTAACACTAATGTTTTTAACCTACAATAGAGCTAAGCAAAGAGAAGACAGGTTTTTGGTTTTGACGGAGCCTTGGGTGATTTACAGTAGGGTTGTTCCGAATGGCGATTGGATTGCTTATTGACAATTGAGGGGATGATCGGCGATCGGTTGAAGATAACTCTGAGAAGTTAAGACTATCTATTTTCCTAACACAATGCAGTCAGCGTCTGAGACAGATATGTTAACATAGAATACAGCTTTGTTGTCGAGGTTGATACGCTGTACATAGCTGCTACTGATTGCACCCTCCTTCTCCCCGCCATGCATACGCGTCGCCATCGTTACATGGTAATTCTGTGGGAAACACTGTACTGTGCATTTACAGATGTTTCTGATGGTTTCTCTTAAACCTAATAAGTTAGTTTCTTCCATGCTGGCATTTCACCCACTTGCTGAAACTTAACACCGCCCCCTGGCGATCAGATCGCCAATCGGTGATCTCAAGTAGCCATGATCAGACTATATCAAAATAGAGACGATTGCCCAACCCTAATTTACAGTAACACTTGAAAATCAGCTTACCTGCAGTGTCGCAATCTCATCGTAAGTCTTCTGGAGCTCAATCTCAGTGAAGTATCGGTGCAGCCTGTACATCTGCTCAGGGTCAGACACTGGATGGACAGTCAGAGCTTTCTTGAACTGTTCACTCTGCTCTTTACCGGGATCAGAGTTTTTTCCCAACTCATAATGGTGGTACTTAAGCCCCTGAGAAGAAACAGAGAGGTCTTTTCATGAGATATCTCACATCTGGCGTGACAGAAACATGACTAATGTCAAGTTGACTTGCAATGCTGTCCTATTGCCAAACAAACATTACACACTATCCAGGCAGCATCTTTGGCTCCTCTCCACTGCAAACAGACTGGTTTCGACCATAATTGTATAGTGAAGGGAAGACGGAGATTCATTTTGTAACAATAGGATGCTATTGTTGTACAACAGCTTTTTAGTGTCCATGTTTTGGTCATTTCAGGAACAAACTTTTCTGGGAATATGAGGTTTAAAAGACTTTTTGTTAATTCATTTCAATACATTTATATTAATAAATTATGACCACTGCAGCATTGGATTAAAAAGCAACAGTGAAGAATTTAAAGGTGAAACCAGATACTAATGCCTGACACTGGCACCTGAATCCTACTTAAAGACGTTTAAGATGTAAACAGTAGTCACCTAAGGAGCTTGAGTGATTTAAAAAAGTGAATCTGATCCCGCTATTAACAGAACAAACAATGCGAACACTGCTTAACTCTGTCGCAAATGTTTGCCAACAGCTTACAGCTTGCAGTGGTACACTTAGTGAGGTATTGTCTGTCTCTAATGGTCATCAATGTTCTCTATTAACAGATAAATTCATGTCTGGTCTGTTTTCAATCTGTTTTCTTTTAACTCCCCCCTGCTTCTCTGCCTTATCTAGGGGCTCTGCTGGAGCTCTTCTGACTCAAGGCACTTTAGTTAGCCATGCAAGTCACTCTCAACTGTGTAACAAGATGGTTTCCTCCACTGGGTCGTGGCTAAGGAGGACAAAATGGAAGCAAAAGACAGTGAAATAAGTCAATTACAAAATATTAGCCTGCACATTTGTTGTATAAATTGTAATGGCACATTTGCATTGAGAAGTTTCCAACAAAGTATTTTAATACGTTCACAAACTTTAGCATGGCATAAGCAAACTGAGCTGAATGCAACCAAACAATCACCTGAAAGGTCACTGGGACAGATCAGGGCTCCACAGAGCTTGTTTGACCTTAAATGCTAATGACATTACAGGAGCAGAGCATGTTGACCCACAGGGGATTTTAACACCATTGAACCTAAGCAAGGTTGAAGTCTGCTGTGCTCTGCTTGCCTGTTTACCTATTCCACATGCAGGAGCGGTGGAGAACAAAAAATGAAAGGCTAAAGGGTATTAGCGATCTACTCTGTAATATAAATACCACCTCTTTGCAAGCACGGTAATTACCGTTTTATATAGCAGTCTGTCAGTTTTAAGTGCTGTCCTAGAGGCAAAGAGTGATTTTTGCCATGACAGTTTTGTTTTTCTGTCGAAGAGGGCCACTGCTGTAACCTGTCTCACCGCTGTTCAGACAGTCTGAAAGCATTTTTTTTTCTCTGTGGCTCCTCATTCATTCCGGCTATGATCTACCTCTTTCTGTTCCCTTTAAACATTAAGAACCTTAGAAACTTTTATAGATTTTCAAAATGTGTGCATTATTAAAAATGAGAGCTGTATGGTGTTAAGTGTCCCCTCACCAGTACACTTAACCTACCTCATATTCACTGACACAGTTTGTGTTGGTGTAATCAATGATGCATCTTCCAAGCCACTCATCAGGCCTCGCGCTCAGAATGTCATTCCTGCAGTTTTCCAGGAAAGGCTGGAGTCGGAGGAGCAAGGTACGTGACAGGATGTACCCAAACCCTCCGTAGCAGTACTTCCCATCCATCTCTCCACCTATGAAATCCTCGGGGCTGCCCATGTAAAGTTCCCGATCCATACTCAGGTGCTCCACCAGGGCTTTGATCCTGTCGGCTTCTGTGTAGGCGTCATCTTGGACGAAGTAAAACCAGTCGTACTCATTAATGTAATGATCTAAAATGTGTTTGATATTCTGAAACATGTTCCATATTAGCCTCTCATCCCCATGCGAGACAACAAACATGCCATGAGGGACTTTGCGGTTGCGCATGCCGGTGAAGAAGACCACGGCGTCCAGGTGATGGCTAATGGTGCGATTGACAGCTACGCCCAGGGTGTTTATGGTGTTTTTGGATGTCAGGACCCCGACAAACAGACGCTCTCGCATCCCCAACTCTGTGCTTATGTATTTAGCCCTGAAAAAGACATCAGACAGCTACTGAACAAGCTTTTGATGAACAAGAAAAACAACATGAGCTCTTTGGAAAAGTAAACATGCAAGAACATGAATTGTGATTCATCACAAACACCCCAACCTAACTTTTACTACTCTCTTTTACCGTTATTGGCATGAATTACACCTCTTCTTAGACATGCAATAATGTGTGGTTTGATAAATTAGCAAATGGAATGAAACTTAATCAGCTACTATTTATTTCAAGCAAAAATGCCAAACATTGCCTACCACCAGCATCTCGATAAGGATTTCTTACTTTTCTTTGTCATACAGGATATAAATTGAAATATATTTGGATGTTGAGCTGTTGGTCTGACAAATGAACACATGACTTTGGGATCTGGATGAGCATTTTTCACCACTTTTTGAAATTCCATACCCTAAATAAGTATTAATTTAAATCAAGAAAACAATCAATTCAAATAAATTATGAAAACATTAATTATTACAGCTCTCTTATTGTACAAAAACACTGCATGGCACAGGTTGCCTATGAAACCTGGATGCTCTAACCTCAGGAGAACTTTTGCAGGGAATGTTAGCAGGCAGAAACCAGCAGAGGAAGAGGGGCTGTGGACAATTTGATCAAAGCCAGTGACATCAAGGAGAGGAAACATTACTTCAGAATTAAAAATGTTTTTTATGTCTAATTCATCACATGACAACCAGTGTCACCTGCACACCTGGCACTACATGGACACAATGACTGATTTATCAGCCATTTACTGAGAATGAGCTGCTCTGCGGCCTGGAGTCTAAAATTATGTGTTCAAAACAAGTATAAGCCTTATTTATACAAACAGCCCACTTACAGAGTGTGTTCACCAGTAAATGGCCACACAACGCGTACCTGAAAACTTTCTTTGGGGCACTCTGTTGGACTTGTTTATACGGGACTATTCTTGGTTCAAAGTCTTCTTCGGACTCGTTATCGTGGATAGTCACAATGGAGTTGGGCTTTCGGGCTCCTTTGAGCTGTCCATCCTGCCCCACAGTCACATCATCGCCCTCCTTGCCGTCCAGGTAGCACGTTTCTTCCGTCCAGTTTACACTCAGTAAACTCAGCGTGAACCCTAAAGAAATACCGATTACCACCGGGCCGAGCGACCGCAGGACAGAAATAAACGCAGGAAATCTCATCTTGTGCGTGAGCTCCTCTACGGGACAGTCCCGCGTCGCTTCAAAGGCGTCCTAACTGGCCTCTGGTCTGGGACAGGTCACCTATACATCAAGTCTGATGCTAGGCAGCCGTTTCGACAATCAACTCACAAAAAGATGTAGCTTCCTCCTTAAAATTTACCCAGGATTCTTACGTGTCAGTGTCGCGGCTGCCTGGCTCCTCCCCGGCCAGACTTTAGCATCAGAGGCGGGACCTTCCCCGGCTGAGGGGATGAGTTCAGGCTGCGCAGAGCGGATGTAAAAAGCGTTATAATTTTCTACTAATATTGTAACATAGAAACATAGGTGTATGTTTTTGTGCGGTAGTTTTTATGTGCCCCTCCCTTAGTATATAGGCTATGTAAATGTAGGCTAGGTAGTAAATATCTATGTAGACTCTATCATGTTGGGTACACTACACTGTTCTTTGGATTAAAATGTCCCACATCACTAACAAAGTTCTTTTGTATAATTTGTATGATTTCAGATTTTTTTACTTTAACACATTTTAGTGTATTCTAGTTTTCCCAGCTCACTTTCTTAGCTTGCAGAAATGCTGTGCCATGGGTTGGAAAAGAGAAGAAGGTTGCTTTGTGTGTGTGTGTGTGTGTGTGTGTGTGTGTGTGTGTGTGTGTGTGTGTGTGTGTGTGTTTCTTGTGAATGATTAAAAATAACATGGGCTTGTAAAACAGTTCAAATGTGTGATCACAATATTTGCAACCCTTTTTTTCATTTACTTTACATCACCCTATCCATATCACATTACTTTAGGATTTATTCAGTGTTAACAATAAGTTCTATTTGTGCAATGGCACGTGTCAGCCTCATTTCTCAAGAACACCATTGTTAAGGGCACACAAGAAAAGTAATCAGTCAGCCTTCAGCTCAACCACCTGGCTCTGGCTGTTCTCTATCCGGCCTCTGTGCTGCTCACCCAGGTGTCAGGGGTAGTGTGCTTTGTGGTCTTTTTGAGTCCTCCTCTGAAACTCACTGCCCCTGATCTCACCTATCTCACTGAGGCCTGAGCAGCATAAGGGTTGGCATGTTTATATAAAGTCTTCCCGCTTCAGTTGGATAGGTGAATTGAGTGTTTGTGATTGTCAGTTTAAAGCCTGAAATGATTCAATTTGGTTGCTGTGCTGGTGTGATAATGCAGGGAGCTACAGGCTGGTGATGTATGCTAACTTCTCACAGCTATGCACATACTGTGCCCATGTTTATGAACATAGGCTACATTTATAGACAGACTCACAAACATATACATGAGGCTTATTTGACTCTAGGAAGACTTAACTCCATTGACCAGACTCCATTTTTATATCCTTCCCTGTGATATGCCACTAAAATTTGAATATAAAAGTAACCTCTCTTGGAATATTGTGTTTGTGCTTCACACCCTGTATTGTGTGTTAGCTTTTTTATTTTATTTAGACAGATACAAATCAAATCTTTGCTGTCTTGTGCCCTCTAGTGGTAACCAAAACACTTACTGCAGTTAATCTGAATTTGAATCATAGAGAGTTATTCAAATTGCTAAACTATGATCAAAGGTTAGTGGTTTATAGAACACATGACAGTAAGTTGTTGTCTTTTACATTTGTCCCAATACTGAATACAAAACTAAATACAATTAAATCAGTATGTGGATTTTACTTTTGTTATTATTATTAGTAGTAGTAGGAGTAGGAGTAGTATTGCTGTCAAATCATTGTGAACAGTTTTGTGAAACAATTAGGCTACAAACTGCAAAAAAAGTCTGATGTGGGGGAATAATTTTTTCAGGTGCTGTAATACCAACATTTTGTTAGAAGTCAAGTACGACACAATGCCATTCACTCATAATTGATCATCAAATTATTTCAGACTTGTTTGGACTTGTTTAACTGCCAAACTCACTCTTGAACACATAGTTTACATGTGAACAGGCCTACTATTCAATTTGGTGGCCCTTCACCTACAGATATCACTGCATGAGTTGAAAAGCCCATAACTCATAAGTCACCTGACTGTTTTGTTGTTTGCTTAATCCATTCCATAATATTTCCTTATTTATCATAGTTAAACGTCATGGCCACCTTCTTTTTATTGCCATAATGTCCTATTTCTGTGTGTTTTACAATGGAGATCCTGTAGCAGATAAGAATTTTAAGAATCTAAACTTTTACTATGCATATGTAGGCCCAAGACTCCACAATGTTGTGTAAAGGAATAGCCATAGTGTATGCATTGCACATTTAAAAAATATATTAATTCAATAAACCATTCATTCATTGTATTGTATGCATCCTGAGAACACCTTGACCTCTTGAAAACAGAAAGCAATATTCAGTTTCACATAACAGTGATTTTCCTCACTAACATAATGGTCCAGCTTGTAATAAAGGATCAGGCTGATAATTTTTCAAAATAGCCAGGCATCTCTTTGTGTTACATGTAACTTTAGAAGATGTCCACTTGCACTGTGCAACTCTGAAGCCTCATATTAACTTCAGGTACGCGTGGTATTTTATCCCCCATTGCTGACGTTGAAAGGATATTAAGAATGGATGTCTTAATGCACAGTATAAACAGGGGGTATGATTACAGCAAGCAAATCCTGTTGCGATCTTCATATGGACACCTGACTATTGTTTCAAGAATTCAAATGTGCGAACATGTCCGTTAACTAACAGAAATATGAAGTGAAGTTTGGTTTTTTTTTTCTGGCAGAAAGTTTGTTTTTCCGACATTCCTCATGAGCCTTTGAATGCACCAGTTTAGGTGCCCTTACAGCTGCCTGAATAAAAACAGTCCATGTCATACAGTCTGTGATGTCAACTAGCAGCACCCTGCACCGCATCCGCCCTTCAATGTTGGAGTTAGTCCTCACATGCTAAGTTTCAGCGTGTCCGAGCCTCTACGCATTTTTAATGCATCTCTAGGACTTCTCACGTCTGTTTTCTTTGTTCGGTGTTTTTAAACGCGCTCAGTGTAATTGCGGTAATGGAGTGTCGTGTGTTGTCCATTCAGAGTCATGTTGTTAGGGGATACGTTGGGAACAAGTCGGCAACATTCCCGCTGCAGGTAAGATCTGACCCATAAAACCTCAGCTCAGGCAACAAGAGGTAGAAAACAGCACAAAACAGGGAAAGAAAAGATATGGAAATGCCTTTGGTAGAGAGCCTGACTTCCTGATGTGTGAGATTAGATCCTGATATTTCTTTTAACGTTACGTCAAGGATGTGTTCCGTCCTGGCGAAACATCTGAGGCCGTTTCTCAATTGTTTTAAATTTCCCCACTAATAGCTGCAAAGTTAAAACGCCAAACTATCCTCAAACTCAATGAACAATGTGCTGTGGTATGACAGCGCAAAAGCCACTTTTCAATTGGAAATTTGACAGTTCACTGTCCAGTTATTTCCACTCCTTTCACACTAACACACAGTAGTCACATGTAGCAAGCAGTGCGAACTGCTTTAAATGTCATCTTTTGCATGCACAGGCAATATGCATTTTATAGCTGAATGCCATGAGAGCACACGTGAAGATTTTTGGATTTCACTTCCTACTCTAGGCAGCCATTGATTTCTTTTGATTTCCATAAATAACTTACCACAAAAGCGTTATTTTGAAAGCATGCTTGTGTCATTCAAATTATGTCAGTGTTTCTGTTGTGAGATGGAATTGATTTGAAATATTTGCATTGTATGACCATGCAGTATCAAAGTGTACTGTGTACATATATATATATACATATATATATATATATATATATATATATATATATATATATATATATATATATATATATATAAACTGAGTCTGAAAGAAAACAACCCCCATTGAGCTGCTCTCCGAGTAATTCACCACACTGTTCCCACAGTACAGTGAAACACAAGCTTATCTAAACAGAGTCTTTGTCCTCTGTTTCAACAGCTGCTTCATTATTATTTTTTTTCTCAGGTGCTGGGCTTTGAAGTGGACTCTATCAACTCTGTGCAGTTCTCCAATCACACAGGTTGGCTAAGATTTTTAAATTGCCCCCATATGAGAGTGATTTTTTATATTTACTTCCACAAAGTACATTGAGTTTGAGTAGATTTTCCACTTTCTTTAAGCTGGGATAGGTGATGTTGTTGCTAAATTTCCACCCCGTCTTTAACAACTCAAACCTTTTTTATCTTTTTTTATACAAATATTAAGCTATGAATTTTTGTTGGTGTAGCTCATAGTGGGAGTGCGACAAAACAATGAAGTTCTGATCCATGGGGTAGTTTGTTTGCACCTTTACCAGAATGCACACAAAAAGACCTCTTATCTCAAAAGACAATGCTGGTTTCAAAACATCTTCATCATCTTTGGAAATGATTTTCTCTGACTCCATTGGGTGGCTAAGATGTGAGGTCAAAGGTGTGAAGTACAGAGTTAATAATCAAAGTTACTGTACTTTGCCTTGCTAGTATATGTGGGAGGAAAACTCCTCAGACCGGTCCAGAGGCCTTATGGGTCCTCATGCTCACACTTCAATCTCAATCACTTCTTAGCTCAATCAATGTGAACTGTTGTCCTTTCAGTGTAGATTGTATTATTTTCACTGAGATACACATTCCAATAAAGTTCAAATCAACACAAGTTCAGTGATAATTTCAAGCAATATACATATGTATCTGAGCTGGTTGTAGGAGCAGTACTCCATATCACATGAACGATATTGCCTGTCTCAATCCTTCTCTTGTGGGTCCTATGGTAAGACCCACCATCTTCACCTTCACATTAATCAGTATTAAAACAATAGTGAAATTTATCCCACAAGAATTCAATATGAATATAAATACTTTAAGGAGACCTATTGTACTGCATTTCAGTCCTATATTGTTGTTCTGTGACTGAATAATAATTTTCTATCTTCTTCATCTTGAATGGAGGATTCACAGTAGCTCGGGTGCTCCTGTACCACACACCAGCCCAGGTGGTGGAGGTTTGCAGTTGGTTTGCCAACCTCCATCAAACGTAAAAGAAGAAGAAGGTCAGCAGCAGACTTAAAAAAAGGGAGCTTTATGGTGGGATGTTTACAATAAAACTCCTGAAGCTAGACCGCACTTACCGAGATCATTATGATGTCTCATCAAATCATAACCTGCTTGAATGTCACTATGTTTGGTTTGTTACGATGTACAAATTCGGAAGTTGTCCGAGAAAGATAATCCTGTGTCGGTGACGGATGACCCAGTTCTGGTCTGCCCCCTATTGGATTTAAGGTTAATCCTCCAGGTGCAAGCAAAGTAGGCAGGCAAGTATGTGAACAATAACGTTACTGTTTGTGTCGCCGACACCTGTCTACGCCTACGTATTGTTAAAAAGCAATTTAGTTATAAAATTTAGGTCTCCTGTACAACATTGGATAGATTTTAGTATTAGCTAACACTATATGCATAACAGTTACAGAACATCTACACAGGTACTCCAAGTTTGTGTGCTGATTAAAGAGACGACCTTCAGAGATGCTTGGCCATTGTGTTCATGTGTCTAGTCTTTTACTTTCAGGCGTGAGTGTGGGTGTTATCAGCAATATCAGGCCTGAGTGCAGGTGTTTAGCACTTTATTATTTTAAAATCTATAAAGGGCCCCATTGTCTCACGGTCAGATGTGTAATTAATTTATGGCCTGAGTTGTGGCCTTTGCCTGAGCAATACTGCTTGCCAAGCAGGGAGTGTTTGTTCTTACAAAAATGTGAAGGCACAGACTGGGAGCAAAAGGCTCCACTCTGAAGTTTGTTTTCTAAGAACCATTTCTCTCTGTTCACTTTATCTACTTTCTCAGATAACTCCAAATGTAGATTGGGTGTAACTGTGGGAGTGTGTTGCTTAGCATGAATACTGTCTTGTAGTAATAATAACAATAATGCATTTTATTTTTAGGCGCTTTTCTGAACACTCAAGGTCAGCTCAAAAAACATAATAAAATAGTACAGCAATAAAATGATAAAATTAACAGCTATAATTACTATGCATAAAATCAGGGTATATAACAACTGGAAACAAAGATTGCTGTGACCTGATAAATAGTGATCATGTGGGATATTCAGGCGGGATTTAAAAATGGAAAGTGAGTCAATATTGCACAAGTGTGTTTAATATTTTTAAAGGACAGTTGATGCAAAGTCATTTATTAGAATAGTGTAAAATATGCAATATCCATATAACAAATATACACACTGGGCTTTAATGAACAGAAGTTTGATTTCCTTTCTTTAAACTTAGTTTGTAAGGAATTAAATCTACCAATTACTGGGTAACACAACTAACAAAACAACTATACAGGTGCTGGTCATATAATTAGAATATCATCAAAAAGTTGATTTATTTCAGTAATTCCATTCAAAAAGTGAAACTTGTATAATGTATACATTCATTCCACACAGACTGATATATTTTAAGTGTTCATTCCTTTTAATTTTGATGATTATTACTGACAACTAATGAAAACCCCCAAAATCAGTATCTCAGAAAATTTGAATATTGTGCAAAGGTTCAATATTGAAGACACCTGGTGCCACACAATAATCAGCTAATTAACTCAAAACTTTTAAAGGCCTTTCAGTCTAGTTCTGTAGGCTACACAATCATGGGGAAGACTGCTGACTTGACAGCTGTCCAAAAGACGACCATTAAAACCTTACACAAGGAGGGCAAGACACAAAAGGTCATTGCTAAAGAGGCTGGCTGTTCACAGAGCTCTGTGTCCAAGCACACTAACAGAGAGGCGAAGGGAAGGAAAAGATGTGGTAGAAAAAAAGTGTACAAGCAATAGGGATAACCGCACCCTGGAGAGGATTGTGAAACAAAACCCATTCAAAAATGTGGGGGAGATTCACAAAGAGTGGACTGCAGCTGGAGTCAGTGCCTCAAGAACCACCAGGCACAGACGTATGCAAGACCTGGGTTTCAGCTGTCGCATTCCTTGTGTCAAGCCACTCTTGAACAAGACACAGTGTCAGAAGCGTCTCGCCTGGGCTAAAGACAAAAAGGACTGGATTGTTGCTGAGTGGTCCAAAGTTGTTCTCTGATGAAAGTAAATTTTGCATTTCCTTTGGAAATCAAGGTCCAACAGTCTGCAGGAAGAGAGGAGAGGCACAGAATCCACGTTGCTTGAAGTCCAGTGTAAAGTTTCCACAGTCAGTGATGGTTTGGGATGCCATGTCATCTGCTGGTGTTGGTCCACTGTGTTTTCTGAGGTCCAAGGTCAACGCAGCCATCTACCAGGAAGTTTTAGAGCACTTCATGCTTCCTGCTGCTGACCAACTTTATGGAGATGCAGATTTCATTTTCCAACAGGACTTGGCACCTGCACACAGTGCCAAAGCTACCAGTACCTGGTTTAAGGACCATGGAATCCCTGTTCTTAATTGGCCAGCAAACTCACCTGACCTTAACACTACAGAAAATCTATGGGGTATTGTGAAGAGGAAGATGCGATACGCCATTCCAAAAAAGCCAGAAGAGCTGAAGGCCACTATCAGAGCAACCTGGGCTCTCATAACACCTGAGTAGTGCCACAGACTGATCGACTCCCTGCCACACCGCATTGCTGCAGTAATACAGGCAAAATAATAATGAATGAATATAATATCCAACTTTCACTTTTCGAATGGAATTACTGAAATAAATCAACTTTTTGATGATATTCTAATTATATGACCAGCACCTGTACATGCATACAGAAAATACTAATTACTATAAAGGTCTATATGACAAAATTCAGATAATATAGTTAATTTATATTTTGAAATTTATACTAGAAATGTCAATGTCAAAAAAACATCTGTAGCTGTTGTGTAAATGAGAAAGGTATTTTGATGTCCCCACCTACATTTCCCAAAGACTCTCTCCATTCAGTTGTTTTACACACTGTCATTAGGGGACCTGATTGAGGGGCAGGGGGGGAAAAAATCTTCAGTGGTTAACATAGTCTTGCTTTAAGGTATCGTGTTGAGACAACTGAACACAACGATTGAGTAGATGCCATGAAATTCAGAATGTAAAAGGAATAAAACTCTACACAATCCAGATTGGATATTTGTAGATAGAATGATATTACTTTGTAGTCCGTACACTAGCCTTGTGTGGCTGATTACTCATTCGTTCATCACCAAGTATTTCACAATCCACAGATGTTTCAGGAGAAAAATGTGATATCTGGATGTCACAATTTTCTCCAAGGAGGAGGAATTAACCTCTTAATGTTGCACAATCCTGCTGATCATCTTTACAGGATGATTAAAGCCAGAAATCTTGTCCTCTGGCCTGTTCATCGTCTTTGTTTAAATGTATTTATCAACAACTCTATAATGAAGCATGTGGGATAATGATAGCCATTTTGCACAATGGTACAGTAAAAAAAAGGTTGCTCTGTCTTTTCACCATTAAGGAAAACAACGTGAAACTTTATTTCTTAAGCTGAAACTTGGTTGGCTGAACCACCTGCAGAGAGGGATAGGATTATAATCGGGGATTCATGTGCCAAAGCATGTGAAGAATGTGCTTTCACCACAGGAGCAGGAGACATTTTCACAAAACACTTTAAATCAGTATAATCATCTGCTCTACTGTAAGAGGAAACTGGCCAGTGTTGAGCATATGGACTTTACTAGTGTAGACTGCAAATCCTACTTCGAGTATGTGTAAACAAAATTAATATTCAGAAACTGCAGAGAAAGCATTCATATAGAGCTTTTCCTCTATAACCACAGCACATGCCTCTACTTGGCCTCAAGCTTTCTGTTAAGTCCTCACTGTAGGAGGTGCCTCCGCTGGCTCAGGGTCAGGATTGGGCTCTGTGTGAACTCTTGCGTTTCAGTCTGAAGAATATACCAAAGTGTGTTTGAGTGTCCAATCATTTGCAGTCAGACCAGCTTGCGAGGGTGTAATCTAGGTTAATGGTGAAACCAGACAAAGAAAGGGGAAAGCTGCCAGCCAGGAAACAGGCAAATCATTCAGTCAGTGCGTGGACCCCGTTTGGCCCGGGACACCGCAGAGAGGAGAGGGACCTCTGTAGAGGGAGCTGGGGGGATGGGAAGATAGAGATTGAAAACACTTTGATTCTCAGCGGGGCTAATAAAATATTACAGTGTTTTCCTGGGTTTAAGTAGTGCTAAAGTATCACGATTCCCCATGGATCCTCAAAGTTTTGTAAAACATCTTGACTTTTGTTTTCCAAATTCATTGTCTTGTAATGAATTTCCCCTCTCCCTCTTGAATCCTAGGCTACGCCCACTGGAAAGGACAAGTACTGACCGCAGAGGAACTCAATGTGCTGTATGAGGGCATTAAGCTCAATAAAGTGAACCACTATGACTACATCCTCACAGGTGAGTCTGAGCAGTGTATCCTTGTAAAGAAATGTGGAGATGAGTAAGCCCCAACATGGTGGCATGGACCTTGAGCAGCTACATTTGCCCTATATCAGAAGACATTGAATTCTTCTCCAACGGCAGCCTCAGTAGGACATTTTCTCTTCATTGTCATTACACTTTCATCTCCCAAGGGTACAGCAGGGACACGTCCTTCCTGGAGACAGTGGTTGATATTATTCAGGAGCTGAAGGACGCCAATCCCAGCCTGGTATATGGTGAGTGTACACTGTTAGATTCACATTTCAAATTGGATTGTTGGCTAGTGGATGAAAATGGGATGGTCGATGGACCAAAGCACTATTCGATCAATCGCTACAAGGGAAATACCATAAAAATACCAAAGATTCCCTAATAGTAGCTTTTCATTTGTAACAATTGGCTGCTTTTCTTTGTATTAAGTGATTGTAAACTGCATATCTGAGGAGTTTCAACTGGTCTGATCAAATGAATAAATTGATGACCTGTTATAGACCAAACAGTTAATCGATAACGCAGATTAATCGATAATGTAAATAATCATTAATTACAGCCCTAGATGAGTCCAAAGCCTAATTTGTTTTTTGTTTTTTTGCTTTCCAGTTTGTGATCCTGTTATGGGAGACCACGGTGCTATGGTAAGCATCTAATTCTCCTTGATCTTATCCTATACAGCTCGTGATGATTTGATCTATTGAACTTTTTCTGCCCACCATTCAAAAAATTAACTGTCAAAGAACTAACACTAATTAAAATTTATACAATATTTAGTCTATACAACTAACTGTAGCAAAAAACATCTTCTATCTTTCATTCATATAATGAATAGTTTTCACTTTGGAAAATCCATCGTTCTGAAAGAGTAGGTGTCAGTTGCAAGGAGCGTTGAAAACTGCGTGGAAACCTAGTTTTAAAAAAGTGGAATAAATTAGTTGTTTTTGCTGTCTGTTTCAGTACGTTCCAGAGTACCTGCTGCCAGTCTACAGGGACAAAGTAGTGCCTTTGGCTGACATCCTCACCCCGAACCAGTTTGAAGCAGAGTGAGTGCACTTCCAATCATCAGAAACAAAATTACTTGTGGAGTATACAATGTTCCATGGAAGCCAGCCTGTCAAAAAGAATTAGGGGACTAATTTAATGTTAGTAGCTAATAGGGAGATAATGTTGAATAAATGTATGTTTATTATGTGGGTGAGGGAAAAGTGTATGTGTCTTCCTCTTATTGGTACATCTGTCACTACTGCCCTTTTTTATGCAGGTTATTAACTGGAAGAAAAATCAACAAGGAGGAAGACGCTTTAGAGGTGAGTATTGCACGTATTTCTCATTGTGTTGTATCTTATTTAGTACCTGAGACCAAAAAGTACAAATCTTGAACAAATGGGACCCCTCCTACTCTCCAGGTGATGGACTTACTTCATAAAATGGGTCCAGAGACTGTGGTCCTCACTAGTACAGACCTGCCCTCAAAACATGGGGACCAGTTCCTGGTGGCTCTTGGGAGCCAAAAAATAGGTATAGTGCCAGACCAGCTTTCTTCGGACAGAACGTTTATATTTACTGCTGTTTAGAAGACATTTTGAGATGTAACTCTTAGTTTTTTATTTCTGGTGGAAGAATGTTTGCATCAATACAGGCCACACAACAGTGATTATTGGGGATTTGATGCTCTTGTTTAGTGCAGTTTATTGATATCACCACCCTGTGTGTCCTCACTGTAGTGAACCCAGATGGGACCAACACCAATCAGAAAATCTGCATGGACATCCCCAAAGTAGATGCTGCATTTGTGGGCACAGGAGACCTGTTTGCTGCCTTGTTGCTAGCCTGGACTCACCATCACCCCAACAACCTGAAGGCCAGTAAAACACCTTTGACTTTTCACTCAAAAAGCTGATGGAACCTGGACTAATTATGCTGCCACACGGCTTAATAAATTATTCCCAATTTCCTTCTGTCTTCCACAGACTGCCTGTGAAAAGACTGTTTCAGTCATGCACCATGTCATTAAGAGGACCATTACTTACGCCAATGGTAGGGTTTTGTGTTTATTGACTTCTGCTTGTCATGCGGTCTTTCTGCTTAACCTGAAGTGGTTTACTAGAAATAAAGGAATACCGTTTGTTCCCTGTTGCTGTTGATACTTTAGTTACACATGATACAATAGTAATACGTCAACCAGTAGTGTGCATCATGTAGGGGCAACTGGCGTTATCTTATAAAACAAAAACAAATATAAAACCATTTTTGAGACACAACTTAGTTTAGGTTTTAGTTTAGGATTAACAGCCTTAGCTATCACTGAGACAAGAACCGACCGCTACATGGACCAGTCCAAAAAACTGCTCTTCTTCTCGTCTCTATTTCAGAGATGGCCGGCCCTGGGAAAAGGCCCAGTTCCGCACAACTGGAGCTGAGGATGGTTCAGAGCAAAGCGGACATCGAGAATCCTGCCATTGTAGTGGAGGCTAAGGTTGTACAGAAGTCCTCACACTGAAGACAACGTAAAGTTTTCACGAACATTCGCATCGTGCTGGTACAAATCAGCTTCAGATCTGGGCGGTGCGCCAGACACATGTAGGATTTTCACATCAAAGACTGTCACGTGTCTCTGCCTTACAGAATCTCTGGGAGAGAGAATTATGTTTTCATGAGAGGAGTCAATAGGATTTGCTGTATGTACATTCTGCTCACAAACACACTGGAACCACTGCCATATGTGTCTGTGCCATGGCCTTTGTAGACATCATCTACAATGGTATATTAGGGTCATTGTAGGTTTTTAAAAAAATGAAAAATATGAGAGGTTGGAAATATTCCCCAAAAAACTCTCCAAGATTAAAGGCATAAATTTATGAGAGAAAAAACTGAGATTTTCTGAGAGATTAAAGAGGTAAATTTACGAGAAAAAAAAATCTGAGATTATAAAGTCATACATTTGCTAGAAAAAAATGAAGAAATTCAAATGTTATCAAAGCTCTGTACTCATTTAAAAGCAGGGTATGCTTTATACATACTTCTACTTACACCAAACAATATTATGATGAGATGTGGCTTTGTTGCAGTCCCTCATATTTGCCTAATTTTTAGATTTATCACTTTAATCTCAGAAATTTTAATTTTTTTCTCTGAATATTACCCCCCACACCCAGCTCTTTAGTTTTTGAATGTTTTATCTACAATGGCCCTAATATGCCATTGTACAGCATCTTCAAAACAAAAAAGGACAGTAGCCAACTATGTTTAGTTTTATAGTTATAGTGTAACTGTACTTGAATCCTCATTAACATTGTGAAAATAATTTCTCCTCTTAATTTAGCTGAATAGAAAATACACAAAACTAGTGATGCATGCTTGACCATGCCTCTACTTGTTTTGGCTGTGATCGTAAGTAAGGACTAGTCCCATGTACTTAGTGTGTTGCTCACAACACATTACACTGTCATTAATATATCAAAACATAATGTGTTTCAGATTCACAAGGCATTTTATTACCTTGGGTGTTTTCTGAAATGAATATAATAAAAAGGTATGAATGCATGCAGTGTGCTTATAATGCACTTTGGTGTTTTATCATGCACTTTAAAAGCAGAATGAGTAGGATTTGTCGACTGTGATTTCTAAACACAACATTCAAAGTTGGCCCTGTACATGGAAAAGATGATACTTAGTTAACTTCAGGTACCCACCTGTCCAACAGAAAGCAGGTCAACTCGTCATCAGTCTTCATCCACCATCCTTTCCTTCAGTGCTCACCAGCCGACACCAGATTCACTCTGGTTTTGGAACAAACCTTGTCCGCTTAGCGTTTCGCCTTGCTATATTTGTGTTGTTTTTAGTGTTGTCTTTTTGTAGCTTCCTCTTGGTACTTAAGACCTGTCACCTGGGCTACCTTTTTATCCCGCTGTCACACCGTGCGTGCTGTTGGTGGCTGAGGGCTACACACCCACTACCCAAAGGTTGACACTCATAAATGTCCTGGACACAATAACATAAGAAAATACAGGCAGAGGGCACGGACTCTGCAGATATCTCAGACATACACCACCACACACTTCTAATGGGTCATAAGTGATGAAAATCCTACTCATTCTGCCTTTAAGTAAGGTACCACCTTAAGATGCATTAAGTGCTAAGATGTACATTGAGACTCCCACAAAATGTCAAACATCTTATGAAATTAAAATGTAGTCTATATGGTTTCATTACGCCAATTGGTTTTCCTTATAACAAATTATATCTTGTGATATGTGATAATCATGATAATAGTTGATGTCTTACATTGTTCTTTTAATCAATTTTCTGAAAATGATTTTTTTAATTGTGCATTGAACTAGCAGATTATAAAATGTTAGCTCCATGTCTTAAACATCTCAAATTGAGGTATTTGCACAGATAATCTTTAGTACATTTACTAATGATCATTGTTTTACATTTTTGACTGTTGTCATATCTCAACAAAAGAGTCTGTATGAGAGACCATGCTGTATAGTAGCCTTAAAAGGAGTAGGAAGAAAAACATTGGTTATGAATCTAGTGTACCAATGTAATAGTTGATCCTCACACAAATGTTAGAAAAGTCAAGTGCCCATCCTTGAGCTAATGCTCAGAAATAATAAATTATAATTATTTTACTGAAACTGTGTGTGGATTTTATTATTTACTTATTGCTAGGTTGCATAATGAGACTCCCAAGCGTGTGATGTCTTTTTACTGATACCCTTTTTTATTTTAGATACAGACTGATTATCCCCAGATCAGTTCAGTTGGAAAAGGGGAAATGTTGAGAGGGAATAAAAAAGATTTAAAAAAACTTTATTTGTCTAGATTTACAGTGAATACAGAGACGTAAAGTGAAGCTAATTCGTGCAAACAAGTAGGTACAATTTAACCTATAAACTTCAGTTATCACTAAATTGTCCTTCAAATTAATGTAAAAAGATTTAATTGCATTTGATCTCATTCTTGTACTGCAAGCAGGACAAAAGGAGAAATCAGGTATGGTGCTTTTAATTTGAAAGAGTACAGAAATAAAAGGAAATAAAGAAGAAAGGCAAACAAGTCAGCTGCCAGCTACCTACTATATTGTGTGATTACAGCCAGGTGACAGCTCTGTTTTGCCAACACTAATCCACAACATGTATAGCCAGCATTAACCCAAATAACCAGACAGCACAGTATGTCAGACCATCTTTAAACTGAATACAGTTAGCAAAGATAGGATGACATATCTATTTGTGGGCTCTATCTACAAGGTAACTTCAATGAGAAATTCCAGGTTTCCTTGATGAAATTATGTTATCAACAGACATACCAGATTTGTCACACAGAAGGTCACGGGGTTTATGTGTACAACAGGTTTACTAATCCCCCCAGCCTGCTTCACTTCCAATTTATGCTGCAGCTATGCAGAAACACCAGCAGAGGGCTAAAGTTGATCAAACATGCACACCTACTCCGGGTGTGTAAGGCTGAGATTTAGGTGATAACGGTTCTGCTATGTGTTGATATATATCCAACATGTCATGGTTCGCATAAAGAATGGTACTTCTGGATTACATGCGATTTGTAGGGTACATGTTTTGAATTCTAGGGTTCAATTTTCCCATTCTGAGACAAATGTATATTTCCCATTCCAAAATGTAATTTAAATATTAGATAAAGTTCTAATAGTTCTAAAAGCACGAGCACGTGAATGATCAGAGACAGACTGGTCAAGGCAATCAGAAATGTACGAAAAAAATACCTATATCAGTAAATGTTCTTCTACTTTTACTTGTAGTACTTGGATCGGCACACGTGAGGCTGCAGAGACCCGTTGCTAAAAAAGACTGTATATTTTATTTTTTTCTGTGATAATGAATGAGGGGCCGGACCGGATGTAGGACATGCTACCTTCAGATGGGCTGTGAGGAAATGTGGAGCTTTAACCGTCAAACAATAGCGCTCTGGCAAATCGCGATAACGTTTCCTCTAGTCATTTTTATTGCGTTTCAGGAAACGGACGAAGTAAGAAGGGTCACGTAACAGGCTTATTTCACGCCCATAGATGCCAGAAAGCAGCGAAGTTTACCCGCTCCCAAGTGAATAATTTGCAGGTAAGCCCACAGTAGTTACTGACACTTGACTGCTAGCGTTAGCTGGCTGACTAAATTAGCATAGCATACCGTTAGCATGAGACACAGGTCAGTTGAGTATTTAATGTCTGTGGGAGATGTTGGCACCCAGGAGCAACTTAACAATCCAATTACCCGACTCCATCCTCCTCTCCAAATACGGTTATCACTTACAGATAACGTTACGTTTGTTTTGTTAGTTTAGCATGCTAGCGCGTAACGTTACAGTGAACTCAGCTCACGCTGCCTTTGTGCCGCTTGGTTCAGTGCACACTAACATCAAGGTTTAGGCTCCTGTCAGCTAGCGTTGATGCATCTGCTGCCTCTGTTAGTGGCAGCAGGACAGATTGTTTAATTTTATTTTCTCGAGTATAGACGTGGAATGAGCTGTTTCCAACTTTGAGTTCACCGCGCAGCTAGCTTGACGTTAATTTACGTCCCCGGCCGCAGTCAGGAGGACGTGTGCCAAGCGATGAGCCCAGTCATTGGTTGGACACAAGGCGCATGCTAGCTAGTTGTTATTTAGCATTTTTAAGCTAGCCATGCCGCACCAATGCATATAGTCTATTTGTGAATTTGTATTCTGGGGCCATGGAGCTGCAGAATTGAGCCATGTGTATTTACAGTGAAGTAGTACAAGTTACAGAGTAGATTGCAAAGTATCTCGGGGTTCATTGTTAAAACCTGCCATCATCACGCTGCAACCGCCTGTGCCACGCCGTACGTCATGTGAGCCAGCTGGCTTCAAGTTGACCTGCGTACCGATGTCGTACCATGTTTTATACCGACTATATGATATTAGCCAGTGCTAACTTTAGGCGTGAACCTTAATTCAACCACCGGCGCAAGCAGTACGTGACAGGCAAGTAACGTTACCGTGATCATTCCTGACAGTTTTTGCTAGCAGTGTTTTGATGTTTTCCTGTGATCATTATAATGCTGTGACTGGTCATGCTTGGTGCAAGATACAGCTGTGTTTTCACAGTACTGTCCACGTAGGAAAGTTAGATACAGCCTTACATGGGGAAATGTACCAATCATTGGATTTACACTGATATTGTAGAGCCACATGTAGGTGTGTCAGCATTCAACAGACCTTGACAGGGTAAATAAGTGCTGGGAAATACTGGTGATTAAGGATTATTGTTATAGTTTACTAACGTTACTTGATTTGTAAAGTGTGTGGATAGTTTACTTATATCTGATCAATTCGTTATTTCAAGTTTAAAGGCTGATTTTTGCTCCTGAGTGAAAGTTAAAGAAACCTGATGGTTAATTGTGGTTTAAACTCTTCTTTATGGTCAACACTTGATGCCAAACAGTGGATCACTTGACAAATCTTAGGTAGAACTTTGTCAGCAAATATGCATGAGTAAAATTAAGTAAAATCTTCAGTCCCTCATCTTAAACAAAATAAACGTCTTAAATCCTAATTTGTGTATGATTCAAGTGAATAAAATCAAACACTTATTGAACTTTGTTATATTTTGTTAAAAAAAATTGCAATAATTATTGTTTTATTGTCCAGCCTGCTAACTGCAGGCTAATAGCAATTTCTCAGTTAATCAGATAAAACGTGTAGTAAACTGTTATTCTGACTATAATGGTACTAGATAGTGTAATACTTACTTCCCTGTTATATGTATAGCCTACCCTTTTAGAATAAGCAAAGTTGAGCTTATTTTATTTGAATAAATCTGTCACAGTCTACAGAATTTTACAAGTTTGTATGGATTTCCTGAGTTTGTTATGTACATAAATGTCTAAATTATCACAACGTCCTGCAACACCTTTGGCCTCTTAAACTTGTACTTTATAATAAGATATGCATGTGTTGCAACAGTGGCCAAATTGCAGCATCTACCTCAAACTTTTTCAGGTTGTATATCTGGGTCACACATATCATACAAATGCGCTTGTTAACTGAGCAAACTGCGTTAGCTAAAAGTGACATGACTGTTAGCACAAAGTAACCTATTGAACTCTTTATCAGCTAATCAAGTCAAAGTATTGCCCTAAAGGACACATGCAATCGTAGGCAGCCTTTTTTGTGCAATGCCATCTTACACAGTAATCCTACACTAACAATGTAAAATTTTATTAACGTCCTAATCATTTTTGTGACAAACTGGTTAACTACTCACATAAGCAGTCTGGCAATTTAACAACTCCTCTTTTTGCCATTAGTCCCATTATTTTGCTGACTACAGCAGAAGTACTGTATGTACTATCCTTGAGTCTTATCAGTCATCACTTCTTATTATGGCTATGCCCAGAGGGAGCTTTAAAAGGGCTGTGACCATGTTTCAGTGATGTCAGCTATCTCTTTACCCATCTCTTTACCTTATTTGTTAAATACTTTCTTGGCTTTCTGAGTTGAACTCTTCAGTAGAGGCTTTGCATTGATTCTCTTTACATGGCGACAGGAATCAGTAAGTCAAATGCTCTGACACAAAAATTAAAAGAAAACAAAAGAACAGTATCTGTGGCTGCCTCTCCTCTAAACCAGTTTTGGATACTTTAAAAAAATATAGCTGTCTGATGCAAGTTTCTAACCTGTCTACCCTAGCTTTAATTTGTTTTCAAGATTTCTTCAATATCAAATCCCATTCTCTCAAAATTAATTTGAAGGAACTCTGCTCTGCTGCTTTGTGTCGGTCAGATGCCACTGAGCATGCTTAAGCACACACTTCCATGTTTACAATGCTGAGAGGAATAAACTGCATGACTGAATGACTATTGTAGTAGTCACAGGGAATGAGGCGGGGCAGTTGATGTCAACTATCACTTTTTTACCATTAACATAACTGTCATAAGCTAGGCTACTTGCTAATAACTTTTCAAACTTTTTTGACATTGACAGCATTGTGTGGACAGATTTGTACAATGGTGTTCATGATAGTAAGCATTCAACACACACTGGTCCGATGTCAATGTGTTTGTGCGGGCGAAAGAGAGAGAGACTGTGTAAGAGATGCTGAGCGAATATATGCGCTGTGCGCAGCTCTGTGCTGAAATACGATTTTACCCATTTTAAATAGTAAAATATAAATAAAATGGAGAACCAAAATGTGGCGGTCAGCGTTGATGATGTGGCGGGCCGCCATAAATAAATCAATGTGTGAGAAACACTGTAATAGGTAACATATCCTTGTAAACAGTTTTTGGATTAGGCTTGGGCAGTGTCACGTAGGGCTGGGCAATAAAACGATAATGATAATTATCGCAATATAATTTTCCTAACAATATAACAAATGTTCAATAAATCGTTTTATATAATTAATTTGAATTACTAACAAATTACATCTTAACTTTTCTCTTAAGAGGAAAAGGGACTAAAAAGATTTTACTGAATTTTACTCATGCATATTTTCTGAAAAAATGATTGTATCATAATTGTTTTGAATGTTCTACCTCAGATTTGTGAAGTGAGCCACAGTTTGTGAAGTGTCTGTCATGTTCTGACCATAAAGAATAGTTGAACCATTTTTTCTTTCCAACTTTCACTCAGGTGCAAAAATCAACCTTTAAACTTGAAAGAAATAATGATTTGATTATTGTCATCATAATTATTGATATGGAATGATATTAAATGGTTTATTGTGATAATATTTTTGGCCATATCGCCCAGCCCTAGTATCACGGCATACCAAGAAATCCAGGCAGTATGAATTTCGATACCATAAAAAATAAAGACGCTCCTCTTTTTTTTTTTTTTTTTTTTTAATCTGATACAAAAATGCTATATTGAGCTGATGTAGTATACGGATGCTGTGAGAAACTGCCTGACATTTACAGCTGTCAACAACGTGACAACATAACCCCCCTTTTCCAGCAGCTAGTAAACAACCTACAAACTGAGCTTTAGCTGCAGCTTTATTTGCTGACAAACTGTAAGGTACACTGTACATTTGCTGATAAACCTCACTGCTCACTTTTCCCTCAATTCCGCTGCATTCACCTGCCGCTCGCTCTCTGCCAGCCGCACTCTCACTAATCACACAAAAAAGAGCGACTCATCGGTGAGCAGTGGGGGATAACAGTACAGGACTAGTAAACAACAAAAATGCCTCTGCCCCTGTTTTGACCCCTTCTTTTTAACACAAAGGCTGTCATATATATAGTATACACCCTATTGAAATGTCAGGAAGGTATGAAAAAACAAATGGTGTCTAAGCCTGTGGTAGTTGGCTATACAGATGATGCATGTTGGCAGGCTCAGTGAATTTCTGCTTGGAAAAAAAAAGATAAAGAATGATCAAATAATGTCATTATTATAATGCATTGTGCCTTTTTGGTTGTGTTGCCATACATGACTTTGCCATAACAGTGTTAACTTTAGTTTATTTTGTAAACTGTGAAATCGAATATTTAACCTGGGCAAGTGCGATTTAAATCTATCCTGCTGTATTATTCTCCATGTTATTTTTTTTTTCTTTCTGGCCCATGTATGCATCACAATAAAAGCAGCGTGGTAGTAAGTGGTGGTATTATGCTCATTTTCAGGTTCAAAATCCTATTTAGGGGTTGTACCAGAACAGGTTTACATGGTTTAATTTACAAAAAAACCCACCATATTTTTTGTCATACTGCACATTGCTGCAGCTCCTCTTTTTACCCTGTGTTGAAGGCTTCGTTTTAGCTATGGAGTGATACATCTTGTCTCTAAATGGTCTTTGTTGGGAGTTACACATGCGCAGTTCCTAGTTAAGGACTAAACAGCTTCCATTCAGCTGCAGTCTACATGTTGCCGATGAGCTTGGCACCATAGACTGGAGTAAGAGTTTCAGAGTGGTGAGTTAATAATCTGTAATAAAAGTATCTTTCATCCATAAACGTATAACTGAGCTCTGTCTCTACATCACAGTATAGTATGTATATTGGGAAGGCTGCCCCCTCTCTCTCTTACCCCCAACCGGTCGAGGCAGATGGCCGCCCACCCTGAGCCATAGTTCTGCTCGAGGTTTCTACCTCTTAAAGTCTTAAAGGAAGTTTTTCCTTGCCTGTGTCGCCTGGTGCTTGCTCTTGGTGGGAACTGTTGGGCTTCTGTAAGTATCATCACAGAATACGGTCTAGAACTGCTCTTTTATGAAAAGCGCTCTGACATAACCGTTGTGATTTGACGCTACATAAATAAAATTGAATTGAACTGAGTTGTAACAACTTTATGTCCATTGACTGCCTGGAGGATAGCTTGTGTTTGGAAGGGAGAGGAGAGGTGTGTGCTGCTGCTCAGTGTTTTTCCTCTGGTGTTTTTGAGGGTGTGTCGGACTAGCTGCTTGGTGAGCGTTATATAAGACGCATTTAGCTTTCATCCCTGTGACGACACAGGGATGAAAGGGAAACAGCTGGACTACAAACAAGCTGTTTTCAGGCAGTTCAGAGCAGAGTTTTCTGTGGGAGATGGGAACTCCCTCTGGGCTGGACTTTGGGCTTTTCACTTTGCAAACCTATTACATGCACAAAACTGTAAACTCAATGAAAGAGAGGGGAAAGCCAGAAAGCATAATACCACCCCTTTAAAATACCACACACAAAAAAACTGTTCAACTGAAGTTGTTGGACTGAGAGTATGCTATGCTTTGAACATGAATGACCTTTATTGTGCAGCTATCACAGTGTATTTTTATCTATATTTGTATTTGGCTGTGATGTCCAATGGCAAGGCCTCAGGACTGTACTCTAACCGTTGACCTGTTTGCTTTAGTAAACGCTTGAATGTATTTCAGCATCTCTCTTCCAGCTTGTCTAAACCACATTTGACATTAGCTCTGTGTGAGAAATCAAATGTTGTTGTTTACTTGCCCACTAGTACCGTTAGATGCCATATCTGTGTGGCTGAGCAATGCACATCTGTTAATAATTTTCAGTACCCTATGTACTGTCAAGAAGACTATTTCCAGGCTTTGGGTTAACTCTTCCCTAATTGTATCTGTTCTGCCTAAAGTTAGGTGTTACTGTAACAGGTGACCACTGGCCAGATAAGGCAGTGAATTCTATATTGTGATTGGTTCATTTAGCATAACAGCTGCCATTTTGTTAACTCCACCCTTGTCAGAGAGCCCAGCCTTCTGCTTTGGTAAAGTTAATGAAATGTGACATATCCAGGGTGCCCATAGCCTGCTAATTGGCACTAATCTGATCCACTGGATTAGAGGATGGGAATGCATCTAAGACACGCTTACAGAAGTGAGCCATCTTTCAGTCTTCCTAGCATTCATCAGTGGACTCCAGTAAGAATCCAAAGTGGTGTTTTTAGTCCCTTTTTTGTGTTGCTCTCAATGGAGATGCATTCTTTTTGGTATTTATTCTGGTGATAGGCAATTTCTTTGGTCCTCAGTAAACTCTTGTGCTGATTAGGCAGTTCCTCCAATAGGATCCGGGGCCTGGCTGTGTTCTTGCTGTCATCATAATCTCCCTCCTTCCTTCTCTGGGATTATCATGGCTGTGAAGCAGGGTGGCCTGTGACTGTCCTCCTTTTGTTGATGTTTTTATTTTGGCTTTAATTTGGTGATATACCAGGAGCCAAAATGCTGAACCAGAGTGCTGTGATGATCTTCACTGGGATATGTGGGGCGTTGGTGGTCATGGCAATGGCCTACTATGTCTACTGGTAAGTTGCATGCAAGAGAGGTGGTTTGGCTAGGCTAGGATGGGCCCTACCAGATTGTAAAAGACAAGTACTTATTCGTATAGCACTTCATGGCATAACTCAGCTGTTCACAGGGGAAAAGTTGAGTGCAGTGCCAGTATTTAGCTAGTGTCTTTTAGTGTACATTTCCTCCTTTCTCATATCCAAGATTCATAGCAAGCAGTGTTTTTTTTGTTGGCATTAAAGCTGTATTCAGGTGATGCAGAGCAGAAGCAGCTGTCCAGCCTTAAGCAGCTTCAACCTAGTCAGCATCTCTAATCTATCCTCCAGGTTGAGTGGTCTCAGAGGTGTGCTCTGCACACACAAGTAGGTGGATTTGATCAATGTTTTTTTCCCCTTTGAACCTCTTTTAGTCCATCTTTGTTATATAAAGCTCTTGAAAACTCACTGCAAAAAAAATATGGTCTTCACAAGAGAACACCTTTTGGTTAGGTTAACCACCTTCTGGTGCGATAATGTGATGAAGTCATGGTGTTGTTTTAAGCTCGGTATGTGTGATATTTTTCTATTAGGATCTATTTTGTTGAGGAAAAAGGACTGAAAAAGATTTTTACTTAATTTTTCTCATGAATATTTCTTTTATTTTATCTTAAGTGTTTTGAATGTTCCACCTTAGATTTAGGTGATTTACTGTTTGGCATCAAGTGTTTGTCATGTTCAGAAATTTAAAACCACAATTAATTATCGATATCAAATGAAATATAATTTTTTATCACTATTTTTAGCTCTACTCTAACCCCAAATTCATTCAGCTTAGGATTCAGTTTGATTCACAGTACAGTGCAAACAGTCCAAAACACTTTCAATACTTTTAACAAAGTTTAACTGAAAGAAAAATACAGAAACAGTTCACTTTCTCCAGTGTCTTAGATTTTAATAGTTTTAGCTTTTCTTATACATTTTGATGCGAAATGCAAACAGTAGACACTTCAAAGTTGGCAGGAGTGTCTTCAGTATATTCATTTGTCATATACCTTTTGGTTTGTTGGTTCATGCTTTGCCTTGTCTATAGTTTTTGTTTTTCTACACTCACCCTTATTACTGATTGTCTTTCCTTCAACGCTCCTTACCTACAAATATGAGAAATATATTTACTTCCCTGCGCTTGCACCAATGTACGAAGGCTGACCCCTTACCACAACAGCCCGGGTTTGGGGCCATTGGCTATATGTCATCTTTCTCTCCCTTTTCCTGTCTCTCTTCAGCTGATGTATCTAATAAAGGTTGAAACATATTCTTTAAAAAATATACTCATGGTGATGAAGAAAAAAATATATGACTTTAGACTAACATTCTCTTGAGACCTTGGTTGGCCACCTCACACAAATTCCTATAGCAAATATGTTGAGTGCTGCTGGTTAGTTGAATTTTGCAAAGTGAAGTCAGATTCAGTCAACGCACAAAAAGTCAGCGGTAAGGCGCTCTTTGCTGCAGGGACTGTGAATCAAGGCCTCCGTTTCAACTTGTTTAAGAATTTGTGGTTGTTGCGAGTTGTGTGACTCTGTGAATGTACAGAGACAAGAGCAGAAAGAACACAACGTGGAGGAAAATGAGAACAAAGTTCATGGCTTGATGTCTCTGGACATTCTCAGTTATCCAGGTCATAGTCATCCAACGAAGGTTGATCCCAAGGGCAAGTGGGCAACCTGACATCAACCTTTGTTGGATAAAGTTCATTGCATGTTTGGAAATCTGTCTGTCACACACACACACCGTTGCTGGTTGTTGTCACAGCAGAACTTCCCTCGCTAGCTGCTTGTGGCCAAACAACACAGGCTCAAAGTTGAATGTTATCTTTTTCTTTAGCACATTTCAAGTCTCCACAAGTAGATCTTAATAGATTACTGACATGAATTGAAACCAGGGGCTGATTTGTAAAGTTATAGGGGAGATGTGAGCATTTCTAAAGATACCTTGGGAGAAGGTTTAAGCTGATAGGGATGAAACCGTATGGTCACTATATTCATATCAGGAATATAGTGACCAAAATTATCACAGTTATCATTATTATCACGGTATTGTGATTTTTAAAAAAAAAAAAAAAAAGTGCTGAAAAAGATTAAAATGTCCTGATACAAACTAAAACACAAACATTTCAAGTTTTATATTGAAAACTACGAATAAAATTGCCATTTTGTTTGATAAACAATAAAAAAAAGCCAATACTTTTTGTAAACCACTAAGTGTGCATTATATATATTTTATATTATATAGCAATGACTTCATGCACAATTTTGAAAACAAATATGTCTTTAGGAGACAGTGATAGTAACTCCAATGAGCCCAACAACTGACGTAAATACAGTCTGTAGTGTTTCTCCAGTTCTGACAATTTTGCAACTAATTGTATAGCTTCTGATTTTAAAATGAACAAGATATGCTGGTTGGTCGACTAAACTGCTCAACGTGTTGTCATGCTGTGGACGAACAGAGTCTGCAGACACACAGCAGTAGCTAACACTAAGAGCTTCAGTTTACAAGTTGTTAGCAAGTAAGAGAGACAAACCAAAGCTAAAGGTTAACACACCCTGCGTACACCATGAGGTCATTTTCTTCAATCAAGTTTCCCTCAGCGCTCTCTTAACAACTAAAATACGACCAGACTTCAGAGTGACTGAAAAATCTCAGCAGCGCCGTCTTCCACTCTGTTGTCATTGACCCAAACAAACCCACGTTGCATACTGCACATGCGCGCCTGCATCTGGGAGATTGTCGTTAACTTTGGTTGATGCTGGACAGTACAATATTAGATTGTGAATTTATAATAGCGTGGTATCCAAAACCAGTTGGCGTGGTAATTAAAATGTGTATGGTAATAATAACCGTCGGGTTTATTGTTAAACTGATAATCGTTTCATCCCTAGCCTGTACTGTAGATAATACTGCAGTCAGTTTATTAAAGAGCAGTTAATAAATGCAGGTGTGATCTCATGTTGAGTAACTTTCTAAGAACTGCTTCAGAAATAGTCCGCCTGCTACCTATTCTTTCTTTTTTATCTACCTCCGTTCGTTGCACTACTACATGCCACCCTCATTGATTCTTCAGTGTTGTTGCTATCTAATCCTTCCAAAATATGTACCCGGAGCCACAAGTAAAATGTGCAGTAGTGTAACTTTACCCCTCACAGTCACTCTCTCCCTCAAACAAAGGTCATTTCTGTAACATAATGCAGACACGGCTATAGATTTTTGTCGAACTGATGTTCCAATCCATCTTAAAATCGTTAAAAGATTATGCACACATGACAGTATTTCAACACTTCAGTGTGTTGTAACTACAGAGATTTAGAAACATTTTAACTTCCATTTGCCCAAGACCCTGAGCTAAAGTTCTGTGGAAGTGCGTGTAAGATTTAATTTCCTTCACACTCTGGCCAAATTATTGTTATCTATTGTGTTACAGTGTTTGTTTGATAACAGTGGATAAGACTTATTGCCCACCCACAATGAACTGGCCGTGTGTCAACTATGTGGTTTAATTTAAGGTTACATGGTTTGTCCTTTTACTGAGATAGTGCTTTAAGAAATATAATGCAGGCTTGAAGTAAAAGAACATATATTTGGATTGTTTGATAAATACGCTGTATCAGATTTCTATTATCTATGTTTTTATTATATTTCAGGATAGATAAAACACCACAGGTTACTATGTTTGTGGTTGTGTTAGGACTTTACTTCCTTTTATAAAGTTGCACAAAAAATATGTATGACAGTAATCTTTGAACCAAGAAAGTGGTCCTTACAGACACTGAACAATAATGCATCTGTGGTTGATGACTGTTATGTCAGTGTGACTCGCAGGCACACAATGCCTCTGTCTGTCCCTTGTTGTGTAGCATGCAGCCTGTTGTCTTGCAAATCAAACGCCAGACTGCCTCTTTTTTCTGACATTTTTGTAGCAGGCAGTGCAGGTGACCGTACATAAGTTGATATTGCTAGAACTGTCACAAAAAAATAGTTATAATGTAAAACAAAGCAGGTGGAGGCCCAGTGGACAGTCCTGAAGTGGATGTGTGCACATATTGTCGCACAGGTCTGCTAAGGAACTACTCAGATTAGAGATCTTTCTCAGAACAGATTTAAGATGGCTTAACCTACACTTTAATGGGCTTTGGTGCAGATGTGGGAACAGTTCATTCAAGGCCTGTGAGTATCCTGATGGATACTCATTGATAATAAATGACACTTCTCACAAAATGCTCAATACTTCTCTGAACAGTTTTATGCAAGCAACAAGCAAAACGACTGGTCATCATGTATTTTCTCTAACAAAGAAACATCTAGTGTGCACCTAGTCTTACTTAAACATGTTTGTGGCAGTTACCTGCACAATACAGAACTGTCTTCTTCCCATTAGTTCATTCTCTATCCCTCTTAGTCTTATTCAGAATCTTGTGGAGCCTGTCCGAGGATGCATTGCACAAGCATGGAAGCACTCTGGACAGATCCCCAGGATGCTGTCGTGCTAAAAGCCCTCATTCTGAACTCTCACCCAGTGACTGTAACTTTTTTAGTTCTTCCAGAACAACAGGCAAGGGAGGGGGCATAGTGACAGTCTTTAAGAATCACTTTAAATGCAGTCTTTTGGCGGTAGCTTTCAGGTGCAAGTTGAGCTGGCCTGCCCGCTGCTTTGTGCACTTGTGTATAGGCCGCAAAACTACAACAAGGACTTTCTGGATGAATTTTCTTTCTGACTTTCTATCATTGATTGTTCCTAGCTTTGATAACATTTTAAAGGTGCTGTAGAATTTTCAGGTTCATACTTGTATTTAGGGTTTCTACTAGAAAATGTTTACATGCTTTAACATTTAAAAAGCATATTACTTTTCTTATACTGCCCATTGCTTCAGCACCTCTTTTTACCCTCTGTCTGAACTCTTAATTTTAGCTCCTGTCTTTTTAAGGCCCCTCCCTCCCTGAAAGCCTACTTGCTTCCGATTGGCCATGTTCCCTAAGCACAGCAGAGGGGTGGGGCTTAGCTGCACGAATCAAGGCCTGCTATTGAGGAGTGGGCCTCACTGATTGCTGTACAAAAACACAACTTTATTCACTGGTTTTACTGAAACTGAATAAGATTTGATGGAAAAATGATTGTCCAGTTTTCCCTCTGTTGTGTTTCAGCTGCTCTGCTTCTACTTTAGGTGGTAGACTTCAGACGTCGGCAAGAAAACCAGAAAATATTTACCTTTCCTTCATAACCGTAAAGCACTTTCTTTCCATTACTGCTTCTCTGGCACGTCGGCTGGTCTATGTAACATTTGGGGGCGTAAACATTAAAGGTCCCAGATGTTATGTAATATCTTGTGCCTGTTGGCATTCTTTTGTATTTTGCATATGTGAGATTTATATGAAAGAGGAAACCATGGAGATTGAGGCTTACTGTTTTTCAGTTACATGTACTGAACTATTTTTATTCAACTATGCCAAAATTGGAAAACAGTTTACCATTCAACGGCATCTTTTAATCCTTGGGGATTTTTAATATTAAAACCGTTGTCCATCAAAGCCGTTGGTTAGCAGTTTCTTAAAACTTGTGGACTTTATTCTATCTCAGTCTGTTACTGGCCCCACACTTGATCATGGCCATACACTTGATCTTGTTTAATTATTAAGTTTTCCTTTTTAGTGTAATAAACACTGAACTAAGCCATGTTACTGGGCTCCCTGGTGTTCCTTTGATTTTTAATTTTAGGCCCATTTCTAAATTATCTTTTATGTCGATCCTGGGATCGATTTTATTCTCTTCTCTATGCTCCCTTTGGGCTCCATTGTCTGTAAGCATAATTTATCATATCACTATTGAGCTGATGATAAACAGCTGTACTTACTGCTAAAACCAAGTGATTCAAATTCCTCGCAGTCTATTTTTAACTGTCTTAATGATGGTAAGTGCTAAGAACTTTTTTTTAACTAACTGAGAATAAGACACTATTCGACACCCCCAGCCTAATTTAGGAATAATCTAAAAATATGGGGACCTTGTCTACAAATGTGCACCCTTTTGCCAGAAATTTATCTTTGATTCAGCATTAAAATTTGACAAACATTAATTCTGTTGTCAAGGCTACCTTTTACATTTGGGGACTATCATAGAACTGAAATCTTTTTTCTATGTCAAGGACTTGGAGATTGTTTTGTATGCTCTTATATTGTCCCATATTGATTATTGCTATATATATATCTGTTGTTCATAATTTTTGCGCTTGCAGCTTGTTCAGAATGCGGCTGCTAGTTTGTTGATGGGTACAAGGAAGACTGGCATATCTCTTGATACTGGTTTCTCTTCACTGGTTACTAGTCAAATTTAGACGACTTTAAGGGCTGTAAATTGTTTTTAGGGCATAACATCATCCATCCAGCAACTGGTTCCATCATATATTTCAATCACCTTGTCAGTTCATCCCCCACTTTTTTTCTTTGATATTTGAGTCTGCTTAGAGACACTCTTGCTTAACCGTTGTGTTTTTATTTAATTGGTCAGTCTTTTTAATTGCTTAACTGTATACAGCACTTTGTTCAACATTGATTATTTTTAAATGTGCATTATAAATAAATTGACTTGACTAATAGTCAGAGAATCACAGTCACATCATTACCTAAGGGCAATTAAATGTTTCCAGTTCAACTGAGGTAAATGTGTTTGACCTGTTGGAGGAAACTGGAGCACCAAAAGGAAACAGACAGAACCTTAAACACTGGCAACAGGTCTGTCATGGTGGACAGCGTTATTTAGTGTAGTAGTTTTCAGCTGCAAGTTGGAGTGACTGAATTGTTTTATTGTAACAAGCTGTATTCAAGTAACGTTTTCTGTTGAAATTTGTGGTTCTGTTTAAGATGTGAAATGTCATCCTTCGGCCTCAGCCTTTGTAAAAGGTCAGACACAAGTCAAAATAACGACAACCACAAAAGGGTTTTCGACACATTATTTGCAAAGGTTTGTGCTACAATACGAGCCATGCTGTTCCAGGACTCTTCTTTTGGTTCATGTTAACTTGCCACCCACACAAAAAACAACAGAGGCGATTGCTGACCTTCTCATGTCATTTGCTAATACAATTCAACCTGTTTGATGGAACATGCACTTTACAGTACAAATTAATAAAATGCAATGACACTGTCCTGTAGCCTTTTATGTTTAATGTCACTTGTGTCACTGTTACCTCAACCTTTGTTGTCTGCTGTCTTCATCAGGTCTGTAGTATTGGCTGACGGACCGTGTAAACGCGGCTTGTAAAAGAAACCCACCGTGGTAAGAAACTCTGCTGTCCTAATGAATATCTGGAGGCATTGTTTTGCCCATAGAGCGATAGATTAAAATAGGCCACATCTTTTTTGTCTACGCTGTTCCATCAATGACAAATTCTTTACCCTCCTCCCTCATTTCTTCATCTCTCCTCCGCCTCCTCTGTTTCCACCCTCTCTCAGGTTGGTCATAGTGTATAGAGGAGCCTACTCCACTCTCCAGGCTCCTCAGCCATGGCTTTGCTGACCTACCTGAAGAGCCTCTTCATCCTGCAGCTGCTAATGGGCTTTGTATTTGTGGTGAGCGGCCTCATCATAAACTTCATCCAGCTCTGCACCTGCATCCTCTGGCCAATCAACAAGCAGCTCTATCGCAGGATCAACTGCCGGCTCTCCTACTCCCTCTGGAGTCGTGAGTAGATGATACTCCTATTATGTTGCTATAAGTTCTATTTTTCTTGAATCCAAACCACAATTGACATATTTCAAAAACTGAAAATAAAGAAAAGGCACTAGGTAGTGTGCCGTCACACTCTGCCTGGTCACCTGCCAAATGCATGTCTAGTATTCAGTCTCCTTTATCTCTTCATCTGATTCCATAGCTGTTAGATGCTCCACAATGTCAGCAGGCCCGCATTTAGTCTTTCTGCCATGTGGTTCTGGGTGGGTCACATAGAGTGGATTTATCAGAGCTTTTCAAGGCTGCAAATGGCTGCCTTTGTAGGTTGATAAGAGCAGCTGATGCTCTTTTGATGTATAAATCATATTTATACCAAAATGACCTAAAATGCCCCTTACAGATTCAGTTTGCAGATAATCCTCTGTGTGGTTGTCACCAAGCTTTATCATTCACCTTTATATTAATCGACAAACCTAATGATGTATTTAGAAGAAAATGCCTTTAACAGGTACTTTAAAAGCGTAGTTCTTATATTCAGTCCTATAAATGACGAAGTGTTCTCTGTACCTTCCCAATAAACATGATGTTGTTGTCACCTCTGTGCAGAGCTGGTAATGCTGCTGGAGTGGTGGTCAGGGACCGAATGCACCCTATACATAGACCAAGCTGCGGTGGATAAGTTTGGCAAAGAACATGCCATCATCATCCTCAACCACAACTTTGAGATCGACTTCCTGTGTGGCTGGACCATGTGCGAAAGATATGGCGTCCTAGGGGTCAGTAATAGTAGCAATATATTACTGTAATTTTTTTAGGCTCAAAAAGATATTCAAATCCTTATCTCTACATAATGAAGTGAATGCTTGTCAACATGAGATGCTCTAAATGATCAGGTTGGATTTAATTAGTGACTGAGAAATCAAAATTCTGAACTTTATTTATATAGCACTTTTTAAAATAAATGTTACAAACTTCTTTTGTCGAACCAGGGTTAAAAAATTCATGACAGAGGAATGTAAAATCAGCCAATCAAGTGATACACTAATTAAATAATATAAATACTAATAATAAAACACATTATACATGTCCGTGATAAAACTCCATGATAGAATTAACAAAAGACTTCTTTTTAAAGAAGGTTTTTGAGAAGGGATTTAAAAGATGTCACTTATTTAGCAAGCTTCAGATCTTCATTCAGGGAGTTCCAGGGCTGAGGGGTCATCACTGTCAAAGGCTCAGCAAATCCTCAGTCACAGCCAGCAGAGTCCTGCCAGAGGATCTGAAGCTGCACTCTGGCTCATAGGAGAGAAAGCAATGTAGCTGAGGCCTTTAAGTGTGTTAAAAGTGGTCAGTAAAATCGTGCAAGCAATTCTAGAGAGGCTTAAACAGGTCAGAAATTATCTTGTCGTCTAGTATTTCAATGAGTTTTGTACCAGCTGAGGCATGAAGTAGTTTTTTTTGGCTCGAACCTGAACACAATGAGTCACAGTAATCAAGAATGACTTTCTTAAAAGTCAAGAGAGTGAAGACTTGATTGTTGAGATGTTCCATGATGAGTTCATAGAAGCCTTTTAAACTGTTTTTCAAATGAAAGTTCACTGTTAAACATCACACCCAGGTTTCTGGCTGCAGGTGTCATATTAGAAGACAGGAAAGATACATGTAAAATAGAGATGGGCTTAGGGGGACCTAAGAAGTTTCTTTTTATCAGCTGGAGAAGGTTTGGGGACATCCATCACATTATTTCTGACAGACAGGATAAAAGATGACTTAAATTGACTTTGCATGAATGTGTTTCTCATTTGCATTACAAAGGTACTGGATTTTGTGTTTATATATGATATGCAGCGGCAGCATGTACATACAAAACAAGGAGCCAAGGATGGAGCCATGGGGGACACCACAGTCAGAGGGGCCACTGAAGATGAGGCTTTAGCCATGACTACTAAAAATGTCCTGTTTGATAAATTGAATTTAATATCTGTCATCCCTCTGTAGAGTTCAAAAGTGCTAGCCAAACATGAGCTACTGAAGGTACCTCTGATTGGCTGGACCTGGTACTTCCTGGAGATAGTTTTCTGCAAAAGAAGATGGGAGGATGACCGAGACACTGTCTTCAATGGACTAAGCAGGCTCAGAGACTATCCTGAATTTATGTGGGTAGGTACATGTCAGACATACTGTGTTTCTGTCTTCTGGCATGAGTGCAGTAGTAGACTGGGTGTAAGGTTTGCTTAAATTCATTTCTTTGCTACTACACATCCATTTGCACAAATTAGTCAACTCTGGGACAGTTAAGCAATCAAGATTGTAAAATATGCTCTCAGACATGTTGTTTCCTCTAGTTAGTAAGAGTAGGTATAACAGTTTCCGTTAAGGATCATAAATTCCAAATGTGGATAAAGCGGAAATGAAAACTCAGGTTTTTTACATGTTGGGTCTAATTTTTGTTGTTTATTCATCAATTTTACTGGTCATAATCATTGTACTCACTAAGTCACAAGTCAATTGCAGAGAACACTACAAATAAGTCTCCCAGGGCAAAGAATGTTGTCAGACAGTCAAACCAATTCATTTGGATGTGTGCACCAAACACTAATGTGTGTACATCCATAAATTGAGTAATAATTCTTCATTGCAAAGGAAAATTCTGTGTGAGCACAGCTATGGCAAGTAATGTAGGTGAAAGGTCAACCAGGCAGTCTGTCTAAGCTGTCTACATTAATCAGTATGTGTTCCCAGATCTCAGCTGTTAAATTGTTGGTTATTACTGCCAAAACTACAAAAATAAGATCATTTAATGTCAATTCTTTAGGTTACAGAGGACAAAAACTACGAGGACATGCAGATGCTGCCCTTTGACCCAGTTTCTCTTACGTGGACTGATCTCAGTAGTGATAAACACACAGGTTCTCTGAGTGCACCAGCTGGTGAAGGGGGGCGTATTTTCTTCTGTGAAACCTAGTGAACTGGTCTTTCCACTGTGCATAGAGCCTTTGGATGCAAAATATATTTTTTCTCTTACACACATTCTTACCTGGCGGCAGCAGGTGTTCCTGTTTGTCGTACTTTACTGAACATTTAAAGCACCTTGTGTTACAGGATGTGAAGTTGTGAGTCTGTTACCAACTGAGATTTAGCAGATCAGGAGTTGATCTAATTACCCCTTAAGTCATGCTTCGGGCCACTGCTGAAGACATAGTATTTGTATGATCAGATAAACAAACTAAACACTCTTGGATGTAGATGTCATGTCATCAACCAAGCAGAGATAGGGTAGTGGATTAGACAAGAGAAAGGAGGTCACCTTAAATTTGTGTGATGTGTTTGTGTATTAACACAGCTGTTCTCCCTCTACAGTTCCTGCTGTATTGCGAGGGCACCCGCTTTACAGAGACAAAGCACCAGATCAGTATGCAGGTTGCAGAGAGTAAAGGCCTGCCCAAGCTCAAATACCACCTACTACCCCGGACCAAAGGATTCACCACCACACTGCAGTGTCTTAAGGGGACAGGTTGGGTTTACAAATGCACACACGCAAAATTCATCATGCTCAAATCAAATGAGTGTTCTATTTATAATTAATTTTCCTCTCTTACAGTGACTGCCGTGTATGATGTGACTCTCAACTTCAAAGACAACCAAACTCCCACTCTCCTGGGCATCGTCAACGGCAAGACATACAAAGCTGACATGAGTGTAAGGTGAGTGCCAATGATACCCTCCATTTACTTTTGAATCATTTGTTGTTGTAATAATATGATGCATTACACTGCCAGCTGTGATGAGTTTCTTGAAGTGGAAAATGAGCAATGTATTTTAAACCTGTTGGCCTCCTACCAACTGCATTTTTGTCTCATAACAATGAATGAGACAATGAGAGCACTCCAAATGTTGGCTGCTTTCCCAGTACGTTTATGGTTTCAGAACAATAACTCTGATGGCCAGGACACTCCTACTGAGTAACGAGCTGGCCATGAGATGGAAACAGATTGGGATGGCTCGGACTGAGTGGCTGGGAAAAGCATGTCTTTTGTCTGGACTGCACAATTGAATTAGAGAAGAAATATAGCGTTTCCTTATTTTACCCAAATGAAACTAGCATAAGGAGAATACCGGATGAAACTCTTAGTTTTTTGGTAGCGTGGGGGTGTCAGTTAAACCTACAAGTGGGTTTAAAGACTGAAAGCTCTCCACACAAAAATAGGCATCTATCTTGGTCCAGAGTGGAAGTGAGTTTTTGATGAGGGTGTCCCCTGGTGGTGAGAAATTGACATAGCCTAATCATGAAACATTTTCTATTGCACTCTGAGAGGTACAGTGGAAAATTTTAAGTGTCTGTGTGCAATCTTACCAAGATTGATCATGTAAATGTATGTTACATCTTGTTGTTTATTATTTTATAATTTAAGAGTCCTTCTCCATCTAAATGTAGGTTAGTTTTCTTGTTTAAAATGAAATATTTTAATTAGGTTGTAGTGCATATAAAGTATGTGTGAATAGTTTGTATGTAAAACTTACCAGTAGGTGTTTTTGGTTGGATTTTGGCTTCACAAGTGATCTGACCAAGTTGGACTGAAGGCAACAAACTGTCATGTATTTTCTCAGCTGTTCATTATGTGTTTATTTCTAACTGTGACAAAAAACAATGCCTGTATGTTGGTTAATATATTCGTTCTGTGTGGAGTGCCTACTCTTCTGTTTCACAAATCCTGTTTGTTTCCCCAGTTTAATACTAGGTGGCTTTTTACCTTTGTGTATGACTCTAAAAAATTAATATTATTCCATTCCTGTGTCATGTTTTTTTTAAATCTTTCCCAACCAGGCGGTTCTCTGTGGAGGATATACCAGATGATGAGAAAGAGTGTGCAAACTGGCTGCACAGGCTCTACCAGGAGAAGGTAAACTGAGAAATTTGAACATTAAAGGCAAAATCTGTGATCAAAATGTAACTAGGCCCCACCACAAACATAACTAAAAACCCAAGATTATATCCCCTATGAGTCTTAGAGTGATTGGCAGATCTTTCTGTACACAAGCTACAGCAAGTTCACCTAGTGCTGTAAAAATAATTTAAAAAAAATGTTTCCCTAAGACCAAAACAACTGATTGTGAAAAATAAGTAAACACAAAACCACAAACATTTGCCTCACGCTTCCGTCTGGTACACAGAGTAAATGAGGCAGTGGCATACATGATCAATTAAGAAAGTGTAAACCAATTCTTCTTCCTATCATGCTCAGGACGCCTTACAGGAAATGTACAACAAGGAAGGCAAATTCCCCGGACCCACAGTAATTCCTCGCCGCAGGCCATGGACGCTGCTGAACTTCCTGTTTTGGGCCACCCTGCTGCTTTCACCCCTCATCAACTTTGCTTGTGGAGTGGTCGTCAGTGGCTCCCCCCTCCTCATCATTGGCTTTATCCTCTTCCTCATCATAGGTAGGTGAACTGCACCAGCACCCCTTTTTAGAAAAATTAAAGATGGCTGCGTCTTCTTGGGGATTGAGGCAGTTGTCTTTCATTTTACCTGGTGCAAAAAGAAGGAAATGAAACTCTTGAAATTGCTGAAGGCCCAGTGTTGTTTAACATTTGAATTGCTGTCCTCATTCACCTCATTCTTTCTTTTCTCCTTTGTTCTTTCCAAAGCCTCCATAGCTATCCGCCGCCTCATAGGGGTCACCGAGGTGAAGAAAACCGGCTCTAGTTACGGCAACCAGGAGGCAAAGAAACAAAACTAAAGAAGTGTGTGACCCCCTCAGTGTACGGCCGTTTCTGTACGGATTCCCTGTGGTGTTTCACCCCTACCCAACTCCATTCTCCTCTTACTGTTCAGTCAGTTGAAAGGCCAGGGAGGAGACCCAGCTGTGAAAACATAATAGAGACCAGAGTTAGAAATACCAATGGCACTAGAGTGAGAGAGAGTATGGAAGGTCTGGGTTTCAAACTTTCTGGTGCAACACAGAACATAAAAGGGGGGTGGCAGCGCAGTATTCCCCTGCATCTTTCTTAATCTAGCTAGTGACCTACTCTCCCCACCCGTCTCATTAAATCCCGGTAACACCCAAGGTTAAGCTCCTAACCCGTCTGAGGTCACATGGACAGCCAGTCAGTCCATTTCCTGCCCTGTGCTACCTACCTCCACTTCATGTCACAGTCATCAGCCAATCAGGGAGTGTTGACATGCTCATTCTCGTTTCCCGCAGAACAAAAGCCGATCCGTATCTGATCTTTTAAATCTTAACCTCCATCCAGGAGCAGTGTGTTTCTGTAACAGCAATCTGATACATGCAGGACATCTCCCTCCCTCTTTTTTTTCACTAAGTGTGAGTTGTAATGGGAACCGGTGCCTTGGGGCCCAGCCTGGTTTCCTTACTTTTAAAGGGTTTGTTCACTCAAATCACAAAACATTTACCTATTTAACTTCTATGTGTATAGGCAGGCAGGGTTTTTGTGCCCCGTGTCTGAGATAGCCACCACTAACCCTTCTACTGCCACCCAGTACAATGTAGGTGAATGAAAAGTTGTCCATGGTGCTCATGTCATTGTAAAAGTACAAAATGAACAACAGTGTGTCTTTCCAGAAACAATGTCTCTGTTACTCTGGATCATGTCTGGCAGTTTTCATCAGTGAATATATGTCGAATGTAAAAAACAAAACACATAGTGAAAGATGACCATATTGACATCATTTGATAATGCAAGTAGCAGGCACATTGTTCCTGGAAAGAGACACTGCTCTTGAGTTTCAAATATCATTTTAAAAATATTTTCGGCACCACCAATGATATTCAGTTCACCTCCATTGTAATGGCTTAGCAGCAGAAATCTCAGGGGAGAGATCCCCCCCCCCCATAAAAAATGTGATCCCATGACCTTGGTTAACTGACCACCTAACATTTTGGCTTGGAGATGCAGGTGGCTGAACTACAGCAAGGACTCCAAATGTGAAAACTGTCCTCATTAAGGATACATACCTTTAATATCCTTTTACAGGCGTCATTTGTATCCCAACACCTACAGATTCATTCTGACACATTTCAGTTATTTTTCCAATCTCTCTTCCTGTTTTCATTTGCTAATAATTCATTTGTAAAACATAATTGGACCCCACATGTTGAAGTGCAGGTTTGACTGTTCTGCCTCTGCTCTTGAATGGCAGTGGAACCAGATTCCAGAAAAAGGTCACCAACTGTCTTTATGTAGCCTCACTGCTGTCGGCATGTATTGGTGTCCAGATATAGATTGTAGAGCTGATATTTGAACCTTTGCCTTAAATCAAGCCTGCTCAGGCAAGGGATTGCTTATTCGCCACCCCTTTAAAAACAGCACCCCAACTCTTACCTCTTGCGTTATGTTTGAAGATTCATCCTCTTCCTCCTATTACAGTGCATAATGGAGTTGTGTTTCTTTTTGGTTTGATTACCAAAGTGAAAGAGTTATTGAAAAACAATTTGTAATCTTTAAAGTAGAAAGCTAGAAAGTTGTTGGTTTGTTTAAGGCGTCCTTGTTAACTGTGCATTGCCATTAGTTAAAGCCTTGTTTCTCTGAATGTCCCAGCCATTGTTTGATGCAGTTCTATACATTTCACTGTTTTAGAATCTGTCATCCCAGAGGTGGTTGTTTTTGACTGTGACAAATTAAACATTGGCTACCGCAATACATGGGTAGATCTCTTCCAGTGTTACAAGTCACATTTCCTGGTCCCAAATACAAACAATGGTAGCAAAACATGGAGGGGATATTTTGTGTCCTGCTCTTTCCTCTCCTCCCCCCTCCCGTGCCACATGTAGTAATAATCGTAGATTTTGTTTTGTTAGTTTAATTTTTGGGGGTCTCATCACTCCTCAGCAGTAATATGTTGTGTACTTCCTCTCTAAGTAAAGTAATCTCAACCCAGACAGATTTCAAGCAAGCCTTAATGGACAGTTCTGCTTCATTTTTGTGTGAAAATGTAGAAGCTAACTGAACCCTGGTGGTAGTGATGTATTGAAATTTGAAAAATGCCCTCCAGTATAGAAAGCAAGTTGCTGGGATTAGTTGGCAAGTTGGTGGCTCTAAGTTTTAACATTAAGAATTAAAGCGAAATGAGAATGGATAAAGTCCAAGTACGGAGAGCTCTGTTCAGAATCAGTTCTTTTTTCTTTTTTTTTTACAATAAGATACTTCTGTTGCTTTACCTCAAATATTTGTTAAAAGCTTTAGTATCTTAGCCTGGTATCTGTGTTTCCTTTGACACCAACATACAGCATCGGACACGAATGCAGTCCAACTCATCTAGTCATTCAGCAAAAATGATATCCCACAGCAGAAATGATGTTGAGAAGATCAAACTTTTTTCACGGGATGTTTTTTTATTCAGCAGAGAAAAATAACGTGTTTTTTTTTAGGTCTAGAATGGAATCAAAAAACAGTATAAATTGACACCACTTTGACTTTTGAAATCTCCAAGATAATTCAGTTAGTGGCACCTCTTGCGTCAGCTTTGTTTGTTTTCTAAGGCTATTTCTATGTTTTCTTCAATTAAAACACTTGAGAATATTAAAGGATTTAATCACAAAGCCACTCTTACTCTTTTGACTTATTTGGATCTGTGTGAGTTTCTCTGTTTGCACAGCAGTTCAAAAAAAATGAATATAGCTCAACTTTATACCAGGAGCAGGGGTAGCTGAATCAACAATTTCCTCCTTCCATCTTTTCTCCTTCGTCAACAGAACCATTTTCACAGAGGCACATTTACATCCATCATCCTTCATTCATGATGACACATCCACAATTTTCCATTAAGATACAGTATAAAGTCACAAAGTGTGACAGTATGTAGAGAGTGAAAACTGAAAATATGTACATAAAGGAAATGCTGAATGTCACATTCACTTTTAGAAATTGTAGAGATGTATTTAGCTGTTCCTTTGCAGTATGAATGACCCATTAGCCAACTGTCCCATCAAGTGTCCTGAGGAAATCTTTGATATACAGGATATTAAGAGACTGTATAAATATGTACATAATGTAAATGATGAGTCAATGTGCACTTTTAGAAATGGCAGAGATGTTCTTTGGTTCTTTTGCATTAGCTGTTCTGAATGATGGGCCATGCATTCAGGCTACAACCAGCTGTACCACTGATAGAAAAGCTACAGCAGAAGATTTAAGCTAAGCTGGCGTCCAAGGTGCAGTTTATGAAATTATCTGCAAAGGTTATACACTACACTATCTCACTTTTCAGGTTTGGAGCTGGAAACGACATTCAGGATGCATCTGTTCTAATTAGAGCCACGGACAGAAGGCTTGAGTCATTGAATATGCTTGGAAAACATTTTTCCAACTTTGTAATTAATCATTGTTTCTTACTGTAGTCAGTTACTTTTTGCATGATGTGCACTAATGCACAGTCACTGAATCGAGTTAATTTTGACTCAGGGACTCTTTACAGACTGGCAGTGGAACAGCTGTGGCATTAACCCTGAATCTGAACCTGAATAAAAAGGCTTTCTGAGGAAGCTGGAAAAGTGTGATTGTTGTTTTTTCTTAACACTAAGCAAAAATCAAACTTAGGTTTGGAGAAAAACATCCTTAGTTATTATTTAGGCCTAACAGGGAGTTAAAGTAGAACACTCAACTAATCTTCCCCATCAGGACTGTGTGGATGTGATTTAATCAGGTTTGATTGAAAGTGCTTTGGAACCGTTAACAAACAACAACCCACAATTGTCATGACATTTTGATTACAGTGTCACTCTGCTCTGATTGGTGATTGGTGCAGAGAAATTTTGGAAACCCGAGACTAACTGAAAACACTGATCAGGCATAAATGTAACTGTAACCCATTCTATCGCTACTTTGCGGCTCATTATTAACCATTTGTGTAGCTGTAGCCTACCACATGCATCAACTACACACTGACCAACAGTGGTTATATTTATTTTGATCAAAATTATTGCTACAGTTAGGTGTAATTACACTGTTACAGGTTTGTCCGCTGTGTGATAATTAGCCTATATCTTATATCAATCCGTAGAGGAAAAGGTTATATGACAGGGTGAGTTGGCTGGACTTTGACCGCTTATCAGCCAGAAAGGTGAGTCAAACATTAAAGCGCAGGATGACTTTTGGGACCAACAATGTGGTTTCACCTATTTGTTTTTGACTGAAACACTGATTTAAAATGTATTGTAGCTGAAAAATCTAGGCCTATGACAGAATAAAAGATGGAAGAAAGGGCTTCGATGGGCTGCAGAGCAGAGACACGGAAAGGTATGCATAACATTTAATTTCCCTTTGAACTCTATTGAAAGTACCACTGCGTCTTTTTGACAATTATATGACATGATTATGGTTGTCAAAGAAAAGCAAACCGGAAGTAAACAATATCCTAGCAATGTCTATTTTGTAGCTGTCATAGAGCTTTCAATTGCATTAAGTCAGAGATTTTCAAGGGGGAGGGGTTCAAACTGTTTCAGTGGAGACGAAGTGAAGGAAGTGAAAACATATTACATCAGTTAACATTAGTTATTTAAAGGATATCACAGAATAGCCTACATGTGTGTGATTTGGATAAAGAGAGTTCAGAGATACAGTAGTTTGGGGAAAATATGCTGTTTTCCCATTTCATCAGTCATAAACTAAAAAATGCCTTAGAACAGAACTTCTTTATGTAGCCTATTTGATGTAGCCTAATGTTATGTCAAATTGCAATACTAGGCTATCTTGGCTACTTTAAGAACTTTTCATTCATGTTTGCCAATAAATTCAGTTCAAAGTTCGTTCTTAACCTTGGAGAAGAACTAAACAAACTCCATTCTGAAGCTGTGCTGGAGCTTTCTAGTGCATCACACAAGCTTCCTCATCAAACACTGTTTTCAATGTCCAGAATGAAGATATATCGAGAACGTAGATTAATTGTAGGTTAATTGCAAAATGTTTTCCTCCCAAAAATAAATATTGCTTTTGAGATCATGTTTTAGTATAATTAGTATAATACCTGCATTATATCAGGGCTTTGGTATGATTGATATTTTTGCACTGCTGCTTAATAATGTTGTTTGCTGCCAGGGAGTCTTCAGGAGCTGAGGATTGTCCTCCTTGGGCACGACTGGCTGGAGAAGAGTTTGACAGGAAACACCATCCTCGGCCGACAGATGTTTGATATCAGCAGAGATGTGAAGATGTGTGTTAGGAGACAGGGGATTGTTGATGAAGGCCATAGGCGAGTTATTATCGTCAACAGCCCTGAAAGGTGGATCCAGTACTCTGTCCGAGACCCCAGTCTGGTGAACAACAACATGTCATCCTGCACAGCCATGTGTCCACCAGGACCTCATGCCTTTCTTTTGGTCATACCCATCAGCTCCCACCGAGGCAGGGAGTGGACAGTAGAGGGACCCCTTGAGCTGCTTAATGACACAGTGTGGCGAAACACAATAGTAATATTCACTAGGTGTGAGAGACTGATAGGGTCGTCCATAGAGGGCTATACTGCAAAACACAGGTTTCTTAAAGCCCTTTTAGAGAGGTGTGGACATAGATACCACCTTTTAGACACAAGCATTTGGGGAAAAGATAATGTTACTCAGGTTGCAGAGCTGTTGGAGAAAATTGATGCAATGGTTGCAGGAAACATAAAGGCATGGGGAGGTTGCTATGTGACCACAAATGATGAGGTCCCTGGGAGAACTGAGAGTGGGAAAAAAAAGGTAGAAGAGAGGGCGACTCTGAGACGACTTAATGCGCAGAAGGCCAGAAGTACACTCAGATCTCTAATGGGTAAGTGTTACTTAAAGCAGCGTAATCAATACTTTTATGACAAATAACACTGGATCCAATGACCAAGTGTAATATGGAAGGGGTCAATCGTACTAATTTGTTTCAGTGCTGTCATAGTGCAGCTTTTGGCCACAAAAAAAGCTTTTTAAAAACCCTCACTGCATCCTACCTGCCCAGCACTAAACGGCTGACAGCAACTAACTGGGCATCATGGGGGAGCATTTAGCAGCTAGTCAGCCAAAAAATTCCTTCAGGAGTTGTTGGAGACCAAAATCTGAGCTAAAAGGAGATTGAATATTGACTAAAAACTCCAAATTATAATGGTCATGTTGCTTCATATCTGCTTGATGCGTAAATAGGCAATTGTATGTGAAGAAGTTTGCCACATCAGTTTAAAAGGCGGTCAAACAGTATGTGAGTGCTTGTTTTTGCTGCCCCAAGTATAGAAAAACTCTGTTACTGCTGGTTTAAGTTAACATGGTCACATTACAATTGAATACAACTACTCTCACACTAAAACAATTTATTTACTCAATTATTTAAGTTTAAGTACTTTAATCAAACAACAAAAGTTTCTTAGAACAAAGCTTAGTACCACTGACCTGTCCTAAATTATATTTTTCAGTTCATCCAAACATGAGATTCCTCCAAAATGAAAATATATCCCTTAGAAATATTATTGCCTAAATTCTGGATTTGCTTTTAATACAGGAGAGTTGCCACCGATTTCAATTCTTCGAATTCTCATTGTGGGACCAAAGCAGGTTGGGAAGAGCACTGCTGGAAACACTATTCTTGGTGATGAAGTCTTTCCTGCTGGACATCCAACATTACAGTGCACTGAGAGACACGGTGATGTTCACAAAAAAGCGAGTCACTGTGGTTGACACTCCTGGCTGGCATGGGAGATACTGCTCAGAGGATACTCCACGGGAGTTACAACAACAGATTACCCACAGTGCATCTTTGTGTGCCCCCAATCCCCATGCTGTCCTGGTGGTTGTACGCAGCGATGAGACTTTTACTGAAACAGACAGGTTGAAAGTGGAAGAACACTTGAGCTTACTTGGAGTTTGGGGGTGGACTCGAACCATTGTGCTGTTCACTTGGGGAGACAAACTGGGAATCACTCCCATTGAGGAGCACATTGAGAGATGGCCTGCTCTTCAGTGGTTGGTGGACAAATGTGGAAATAGGTATCATGTATTTGATAACTCAAACAAGGTTGAAGAAGACATTCAGGTTAGAGAACTGCTTTTGAAGATTGAGGAAACAGAGGTGGGGAATGATACTGGACAATGGTTGCAGAGCTTTATGAAACTCAAAGAAAGCAACAGGAAGCTGGATCAAAGCTCCAAAAAGTTTGCAACACAGCTCAAAAGGGCAAGGATGGACAATTATCTCCTGAGGCAAACAGTCAAAGAGAAGGACAGGATAGTAAAGGGCATGACTAAGATAGCCAAAGGGAAAAATGAGCAGATTGAAGCTCTGAAGGCGTCGAGGGAAAGTGAGACAGAAGAGCGGAAAAATAAAGACTACGAAGAAGAGATTGGCAGAAGATTAGTGGAGGCTGAGAGGGAGAACAACCAGCTCAAACAAGTCATTATAGGGAAAGACAGAATGATAACAAGCCTCAGGGAAAGATGTGCTGTGAAAGATGGTCTGGTTAAAATTACAAAGCAAAGCAGTGAGGTGGAAAAGGAAGTGCTAAAAGAACAAGAGGCAGCAGGCATTATGAAAAAATGTGAGAAGAAAGATAACGAGCTGGACCAAATGCTGATAAATCACAAAAGAAAAGCAAAAGAGCTTAAAGAGACGATTGAACAACTGAAGAGAGAAAATGACAATACAAAGAAGGCGTTGAAAGCCACAATCGAAGGGATGCAAAGGCACTATCAAAAAAACGAAACCAGTAGAACCAATAAGATGAACACTGTGCATAACCACCACAACAAAACAATCACGGACCTCAAGATGGAGTCAGGGCAACAACAAAAATGGGTGTTCACGGTACCATTGAGCCACCACGGAGACGCCATTAAACCCAGTGAGTACGAAACTAATCCGCGGCATAGATCCAGAGTGAAACGATCTGGTGTAGTTTAAAAGATGAATATCCTTTGATTGACTGTAACCTTCCAAGTAAATATCATTAACCTTTTTCAAGTTACAGAGACAGAACAGACAAGGCTGGTAGTGTTGGACCATGACATCATGCAACACGAAAAGGTGAGTGAAAATAGCTGAGTTCTTGCAAAATAATAAGCCCAAACAGAACAATTAAATCTTTATTGGATATGACATTAGTTGAGGGATGCAATACACAATACTTCTGTTAAGTTTGTTTTTAATTATGTCACAAAGCCCAACTTTATTTATTTTTACAGGAGAAGTTAATTTTGTAAAGCCAGTCAATCTGGACTTACCACTAACTGCACCATACTGATAAGATTTGTGTTCTGGAGAGTTTCCTCCCCCTGAACAAATTATCTCAGAGTTGTATCTGGAGAGCGAGAATGTATTCAGCAAATTTCATGGTAGTTTGCTTCTCAAATCTACATAAATATGCATGATTTGTGGTGCTACAGAAAATCATGATGCCATAAATATCCACCACATGTTTCAATTGGATTTCTTAATTTCATTTTGGAAGCATTTTGTCACACAACTGTGTTTACCAAATTACAAATTAAAAAAAACATATTCTTCTAGGAACATGAGATAACAAGTTGACCCAACACAGACAACAATCGTGTACTGACTGGTCAATTTAAATATTGTCACTACATGTAACAGAAGCACATATTTTAATCACCTACTGTAAGGTCAAGGTCAAAAGTATTTATACTGCACTTTTAAAACAAACTAGGTTTGTGCCAAAGCACTTTGCAACAAACACAACTGAGCAGTAAGATATTATCACAAGACATAGATACCTAAATACACACATACTCATACGCATGCATACAGACATTCCTGTATATCAATGTAAAATGCAAATCATGTCAAGAACCATTGTAGGGAAAGATAAAAGTCCGGCCTCAGCATTCTGTACCAGTTGTAACAGAAGCTTGGTTGATACCTAAATATTGGGATATTAGAGCATGGATGACCTTTTCTGAATCTTTGGGTGGAAGACAGGGCAGTGGAGCTGGAAGAGTTTAGGGGAGGGAAAAGTATGATATCTGTATTGTTTTTATTTAATTGTAGAAATGTGTTAGCACATCTATCCTTTAATATCAACAAGACATTTAGCAAGAGTAATGTGTCTAATTGGGTCATTGGGTTGGATGGTACAGCGTGCCATCTGCATAACAGTGAAATTAGATATTGTGATTCTTGTAGGGAAAGGGAGTTGTTGTTTACCCCCAACAGTGCAGATTCTGTGCTGTGGTGTGCCCGAAAACCTGACTTAAGCTTTTCAAAAATGTTATTGCTGTCAAGGAATGGTAGAATCTGTTGGAGGACTACTTTCTAGTCACGAAGGACTAAACTTATTTAGTGTTAGTGGATCAATGTTTGTTTTTTTAGGATGGGTTAGGTTGAATGGTTGGACCTTGTGTGGAGTGGCAATAGAATGTTTTAATTTTATTTTGCTGAATGGTGGGTTAGTAGTAGTAGATAGTATGTTGATACAGTGATTCTTATTTTGATTCTGGTTCCATAGAGGGAGACTGCAAACCAAGAGTGGCAACTTGATTCTGACTGGACTCTGTCATGGCTGAGGGCTGGAGGTGCTGCACTGGGAGCTGCAGTTGGGGCCCTTGCTGGCTCCTCCCAGGTGGCTACAAGGTTGTGTACCAGGTCAGCTGTTGGGGCTGCAGCTGGGGCTCTCCTGGGCAGCTTACTGGTCCAGAGAGCCAGGCCCCAGCAGAGGAAAAGAGAGTCATTCACCAACAGCAAGTGAGCTTCCATAAGACATAAAATTCCTTCTAACTAGCAGAGCATCTGGATAATGCTTGGAAGGAAGATCATCTATGACCACCATAATTCAATGCACATATACAGGAGCATATGAACTTGTTGACTATACTAGGAGATCACTTAGCTAAGCTGTCCATCTATCTGTGACTACTGTAGATTTTAGATTTCAGATTTTATGAACCCAGAAATGTTAAGAAATTATTTAGCTCACAACAGCAGTTCACACATTTTAAAACCTCTAATGTCTTCACACTCACTGCAACCGAGCACTATCTCTTCTTTTCTGTTGGTTATATTATTTTACTGTGCAGTAACATAACATTGCAAAGTACAACAACAGATCCTGTTATTATTTTTCCAGTCTATAATACAGAATATGATGCAGTATGGAATCATGAATGGTACTCTCTTTTCATATTAAATCTAGACTGCTAAAGGATCTGATCAAAAATTGTGGGTCTAAGGCTTGAGTCAAATTTTCAAACTGTGTATACTAAAGTACCTTGTCTCTGGCTAATATATATATATCTAATATTACAGTGGACCATTCTCTTTTTTAGTTGAATAACTTTACAATCCTATGGGATTTTCCTCAGTCAGTCAGACTGTTTAATTAGAGTTTGGGTACTCAGTAGCCCTTGGTGTTCTTGTGTAGACTTGTGTACGGAGCGATTAAATTGATAGCAGTGGGGCCACTTATTCTTATTTATTGTTTTGCTTTAATTGTTGAATTTTAGTGTGAACCACCATAAGGTCTGTACATGCCCACACCATCCTCAGAAGAGGTCTGAGCAGATAAATAAATGAAAATATCTGTGTGGGTGTACTGTGTTTGTCCTTGTAATGACATTGTAAGAATTCTAAACCTTTAAGGCGTAGCTTTACTTGGCAGATCTACATTAATGGAGATAAATATGAACTCATTGAACTCAGTATTTTACACATCAAAATCAGAGAGACGCAGAATTGGCATTCTTTCTGTTGGACAAGTATTTTGCTTTGTCTCATGTTGTCAAACTTGCTTGACGTTTGGCTATGTTAGCAAAGTTGTCAACTTGCTAGTTTTTTAACATATGTAATATAATCATAACAAATGCACGTGTATAGCTGTCCTTATTTACGACAGCAGTGAATTAACATTACACTTTGAAACAGTACAGCACCAAATCACAAAAAATACCAATAAGTCACTCTGTAAACTCCCATCACATCAGTGGTGTTTTCACTTATTAAGACTTCTATTCAGATTGAAGTTGTGTGGAGTGTGCTAGAATTAAATGTCATCAGACTTCACAAACCAATAAAAGTTAAAGTTGCAAGCAGCAAGGAACACACCCTCTCCCCCATAATGCAGTTATCAAACATTAAATGTGAAAAATATATAACAATCTGTGCTACAGTTATCATTTCAAAACATTGAATCTATTAGCAAGCTTACTCATTTTGGAAGATTGTAAATGTGTCACCAAAAGTAGATTAATAGTAATCTTACCAAAAACAATAGGTTCCTTGCACTTTCAGTGCCAGGGACTGTTGGGCCCTGGCACTTTCATGTTCAGGCCCTAATAATAAAGTTTCCCACAAACAGGTGGAACAAAACTACCAGGAGGGACAAGGAGATGTCATTCCATCACAGTCTTTACACATTTTTTTAAGGCAGTGAAAACACCAGTGTGGGTGAAACATGGGTCTATAGGGTCGTTAATTATAAGATATTACAGAGGAAACCTTGTAGTAATCATGTCTATCCGAGTCACTATAAGCAGCTTATTATTATAACCATTTTTTCTCTTTCTCTTTATTTCTCATGCAGATTATCATTATATTGATATTTGTATATTTATTACAAGAATATAAAGAAATTAAATTAACTGCTTTGTTATTTACTAAGATTTCAAAATACAGTAGGCTACAGACTGTTTTTCAAGTTAATGTACAACTTAAGTTACTCTATAATTCAAAAACAGTTCTGTATATAAATATAGCTTACTGTAGTTAAAATTATAATTAGGTCGAAGCCTAAAACAGTACAAATACAGTGAAGTCAGTAGTGCAAATAGGCTATTAAGCCACAGCTTGGCGGTGGTTTCAGTGCATTTATACATTTTTAACACACTTTGTTAATCACACATAACAAAAATATACTGAGGCCTGTATTTATCAATCATGTCCAGACAACAGATTGGGACATTCTGCAGACATTTATATATATATATATATATATATAGTATATATATATATATATATATATATATATATATATATATATATATATATATATATATATATATATATATATATATATACACACTTTTTTTATTTTTTGTTTGTCACATTAAATTCAACTACAGATTAAACTTAATGGAAAAGTAATTTTCAACATAAACCAAGTCCAGAATTCTGTTTCGTATTTTGGTCAGTTTGAATCCATATATTAGAGGATTAATAACAGGAGGAATAAGCAGTAATTCTATTTGGATGAAGTTTTGAAAGCTTTCATGACATGAGGAGTACGCAATATGTGTGCAGTCTGTTCTGCCTCTGGTTTCTCTCTGCACTCTCTATAAATAACATCTTTGACTGTGACAACACAACAATTGGGAATTCAGTTGGTCCAGTAACACATGGGGAGAAGTAATCAAAACAACTAAGAAGATAATTTGTCCAGCAGAAAAAAATCACAATCTTTGGATCATCTGTCAACAAATCTCCAGTTACACTGCAAAGGCAAAATATGCATGAGATTATGTCTATTATTTTCATAATATGTTATTTCACTAATGTCATTAGTTCTTTTAGATTTGTCTGCAGCCTTTGACACTGACGATCACACTAACTGATTGGCTATGAAAATGATTTAGGGTATCAGGTGTAGTATTAAACCAGTTTTTGCTTTCCTGGGTCCCAGACTGATACATTTTAGTTCTTCATAAAATTACTGAAGAGAAATGTAGCCTATGTTGTAACAATGAGATTGTGACGGAGCAGCTGCGTCACTGAGTGCGGGCACACACACACACACACACACACACATATATGCACATATTCACTTCCCGCTCCTTTCCAGCCTCAATTAAACTGGTCATAAACCTCTCTATTAATGCAGTTTTCCTCTGCTGTTTAAGTAGCGCGATCAAGGGTGCACACTTGGTAGTTCTACATTCAAACAAACAACATAAACACTTAATATGTGTCGAGATGCATTGCAGGTTTGCAGGTTTTCCCATCCAGTTTGGCAAAACAGAAGGGTAACATTTCCGTCTTTTAAATAGCATGTTCTACTGCGCTTTCATGGTCACGTGAACTGCACAATTATGGTTTTTGGTTGTAATAATAATTTGCGATGCAAATAACTGTTTCAGGGGAAGGAAAATGTTTTTGGAGATGGATATAATTATTGTTGAAAATATGTCTAAATGTAATAGATATAAATCCTTTTCTGGAGCTAATAAAATGTCTTTATTATATTGTGTAAATAATGGTTAAGCCTACTGGGAGGGGCTACTGGCTTTAAAAGTTGCAGCTTCGGGCCTGTGAAGTCAATATTGGCCTGGTTACAGAGGAGGAAACTAGTGATTTGTATTTTTGTGGGGAGAGAGAAATTGAGTTATTGAAGGTTTTTCTTTTTTTGTGTAACTTTATTAATGTGTAAGTTATTTATTTTTTCAAATAGTTATTTTTTTTAGTTTTGATTTCTTTATGCAAGTTTTTTCACTGTTTGCACTGTGGAAGCCGGCATAATAAAAATCATGGCACTATTCTTCGACTACGCCTGTGTTTTTCCCTATTTTGAGGAGTTTGGAAGAGAACCCAGCCACAGAGATAAAACATGTTAATTAAAATCCTAGTCTCCATGACTCCCAATTTATATTGTTCATTACAACATACCAGACACGTGCAGAGGGGGGTGCAATGGGTGCTTGAGCACCTGCCCTTTTGCCCTTTGCTGCCCAAAGTTCCCTTTTTTCAAACCCAAACTTTCCTTCATTTTTATTATATATGCTTCCTTTAGGCAATATTATCAGGAAACACTCCATAAACTTTCATTGTTATGCAGATGATACTCAGTTATATCTATCGATCAAGCCAGATTAAACTCATCAGTTAGCTAAGCTAACTGTGCTAGTTACTCTATAATTCAAAAACAGTTCTGTATATGAATATAGCTTACTGTAGTTAAAATTATAATTAGGTCGAAGCCTAAAACAGTACAAATACAGTGAAGTCAGTAGTGCAAATATGCTATTAAGCCACATCTTGCCAGTGGTTTCAGTGCATTTATACATTTTTAACACACTTTGTTAATCACACATAACAAAAATATACTGAGGCCTGTATCTAGCTAAATGTGTCTTCAGGATGTTAAAACCTGGATGACCTGTAATTTTCTAAAGTTAAACTCAGATAAAACTGAAGTTATTGTTCTAGGGCCTAAGCACCTCCGTGACGCATTACCTAAAGATATAGTTTCCCTTGATGGCATCGCCCTGGCCTCCAGCACCACTGTGAGAAATCTTGGAGTTATCTTTGATCAGGACATGTCGTTTAACTCTCACATTAGCCAAATTTCAAAGACCGCCTTTTTTCACCTACATAATATCACAAAAATCAGGAACATCCTGTCTAAAAATGATGCAGAAAAACTAGTCCATGGATTCGTTACTTCTAGGCTGGATTACTGCAATTCCTTATTATCAGGCTTTTCGAAAAAGTCTATTAAGACTCTTCAGCTGATCCAGAATGCTGCAGCACGTGTTCTGACAGGAACCAGTAAAAGAAATCATATTTCTCCTGTCTTAGCTTCTCTGCATTGGGTTCTTGTAAAATCCAGAATAGAATTTAAAATCCTTCTTCTCACGTACAAAGCTCTTAATGGTCAGGCACCATCTTATCTTAAAGAGCTCATAGTACCTTACTACCCCACCAGAGCACTGCGCTCCCAGAATGCAGGATTACTTGTGGTTCCTAGAGTCTTCAAAAGTAGAATGGGAGCCAGAGCATTCAGCTATCAGGCTCCTCTCCTGTGGAACCAGGTTCCAGTTTGGGTTCGGGAGGCAGACGCCGTCTCTACATTTAAGAGTAGGCTTAAGACTTTCCTTTTTGATAAAGCTTATAGTTAGGGCTGGCTCAGGTGAGTCCTGAACCATCCCTTAATTATGCTGCTATAGGCCTAGACTGCCGGGGGATTTCCCATGATGCACTGAGCTCCTCTCTCCTCTTCTCTGTCTCCCTCTGAGTGCAACCTCATCCCATTAATGGATGTTACTAACTCGACTTCTTCCCTTTCCCGTAGTCGTGTGCTTTCTCGTCCCTCTCCTCTCTCCTCCTGTTGCTTCCTGCAGGTGTTGCTGGCTCTGCACTTGTGGAGTCTGGATCAGTGGTTGAGAGTCTCCTGCTGCCCCCGTGTTCCTGCTCGACCTCTGCTACAATTACAACTACTGTTACTAGTCCTATTGCTATTATTACTGTTATTATTATCATTAACATTACTATAAATATCTGTACCATTTTTCATTCAGTCTATAGCAACATTACCTTTACCGTCTGTACCTCTATGTGTATACTGTGTAGGCTGCCTCCCTCTGCTCTCTCTGTCCCTCTCTCTCTGTCCCTCTCTCACCCCCAACCGGTCGGGGCAGATGGCCGCCCACCCTGAGCCATGGTTCTGCTCGAGGTTTCTGCCTCTTAAAAGGAAGTTTTTCCTTGCCTGTGTCGCCTAGTGCTTGCCCTTGGTGGGAATTGTTGGGCTTCTGTAAATAACTTCAGAGTTCGGTCTAGACCTGCTCTTTATGAAAAGCGCTGTGAGATAACTGTTGTGATTTGGCGCTATATAAATAAAATTGAAAATTGAATTGAATTTATTTATTTTAAAATTTGTAAAGGCCCTTTTGTGAAGGCGCGCCCGACCAAACTATCAGTAAAATGAATTAATAATTTCGCAGTAAATAAAATGACCCAATTGATGACCTTTCAACTGATTACCTCATCCGTGACCAGCCCTCCCGGAGTTGGACTTTGATGACTTGATCAATGACTTCTCTTCAAAGAAGGCCAAAAGAAAAATTTAGGTAGGATATTTTTCATGTGTGGTTGTAGCAATGCTCTGTACTATAATAATTAATTTTCATAAATGTATTCCTTCGGGTTTGTTGTCGGTGGTTTTGTTTAAATGAATGTGTGTGCTTTGACTTTGTATATTGTGCTCAACATGGTATGCATTAGATGAAACGGCGAAAATTGCTGTAATTTAACGTGAAAATCCATCCATCGTCAACCGCTTATCCTGCGTACAGGGTCGCAGGTGGCTGGAGCCAATTCCAGCTGACATCGGGCGAAAGGCGGGGTTCACCCTGGACAGGTCGCCAATCCATCGCAGTGCACATGTTAAAATAACAAATAGAATTTTAAAGTCATAATAATAATATTATAATAATCTTTATTTATAGAGCAATTTTCAAAAGTAACAAAGTGCTTTAACAAGTGCAAAGACAATAAAACAGATAAAAACAAATACACAGTAAAAGCAAGAAAACACTTAACTTATACGTTAAAAATAAAAACAAAATATAATACAAAATGGAATCAAATAAAAATCAACTAAAATCCAGAAAGGCTATCCTATAAAACAATGTATTAAGAAGGGACTTAAAGGCATTCACTGACTGAGCAGACCTGTTTTCCTCAGGCAGGCTGTTCCAGAGCCACGGGGCTGCTTATCGCCGCGGGGAGAGGCGGGCGAGGACAGTGTTGGCATACATGTGGGCCAGTGGTGTAGTCTAGATTTTTCTAGTGAGTATACTGTGATTTTCCGATCCCAGCCTCATACTCCCCCGTCCCATGAGCACCACTACACTCACTAATACTTACAGTATGCATGCACATGTAATAGAGAGCATTCTGAAGGACTGCTTATCAACAACGCAATGACTTTAACAGCCAATGACAGTTAGAGGTGGGAAAGGGTGCCAATTTATGTTGAAAAGTGGTGGGTATATTTTAGGGTTTAGATTAGTTATTGTCAGATTCAGAGTCAGATTAGTTGTGACACTTGGCATTTCAGACATGACAATCCAAAATATTGGGGTCACAAGATCAAGACTAGAAGATATTTTAATAGTATTTAAAGGAATATTCATTGATAAATACACAATGGGGGTCTGGGGGTCCTCCCCCAGAAGATTTTGAGCATTAAACATTTAATTTCCTGCATTCTGGAGACATTTTCTGCACAAATTTATGGTGGAAATGTGTAATGTTTAGTGTTAATCACCATCTAACCCAGCATTTTAAGAGCTACATTTAGCCTTAGATGTTACATGAATCTGGTTTTATGCTGGTTCAATGCACATTTCACAGTGCACGTTGCAACTATTATTAACAATAACGGAAAGCTGAGGCTTTTCAGTAGCAGTAATAACAATAAACAGGCCTATCACCAAAACTCACTTATTACAGAATATTAGCACTGAAGACACCAAAAGGGGTCCACATCCTCCTCATGTACTGTATCAGCTTAAATGCTATACTACTGTACCGCGCGCGCGCACACACACACACACACACACACACAACACACACACACACACACACACACAGTATCCCGCATTCACTGATCCGCCACATTAACGTTAGTTAACTAGTTACGTTAACAGTTCCGTTAACATAGCGTTTATGATAACATAGGACATTTTCTGCGTTTTAGTAACTTAAATCTGCTGCAGCTGCAGGGTCACACGGAGCGGCAGCAGCTTTAGCTGCATGCTCACCAAAACACTGACAGAGTGTAGTTTGCGTTTGCTCGCGTTTCACATCTCCTTCAGTGATTCACATTAGTTAATTTCATACGTGCGCCGAGTGGCCGCCACAAGCTGTGTCGTTGTTTGGTAGCTGACGTCAGATCCCGGTCACAGGCCACGGAAGCCCAAAACGTCAGTTCAGAGCTTCACAACACAAACGGGGTGAATTTATGAATGAACGTGTGAAAGTTCTGTCACAAAACGATGTTGTTACGTATCATCTCGCTATCTTAAGTGGGTATACGGAAATCTTTTACTATTCCTAGTGGGTATACGGCGTATACCTGCGTATCACGTAGACTACACCACTGATGTGGGCTCAGGCCAGCCACCCGACCATGTCAGGGAGAAGGGCAAGGAGTGTGAGGATGTGCATTTTTGCAGCAAGCCGAGGGTGCTTGTTTGCTGTTTGGCTGACACAAAGCTGGCTCACAATGTGGAGAAGTGAGAAACAGCGGTTATAATCTCAAAAACAGCTGTTCTGTAAAGTACAACACTAGGTCATGCAGTTTACAAAAAACACATTTCTCCCCAGCGTTAGTGTCGCCTGCCGTGCGTAACGTGTTCGGCATACACGATTTTGTACGTGATACACATGTACAGCACACAACGCTGTCACACTCCTCTGAAAGCAGGAGGAGGGACCCTGTCAGTGATGCCACGATTAAGCACGAGCTTGATGACGGGCCACTGCCGGGGGAACGTGAGTAATGTGAACAGCATCACACACTGTTTATTTCTTCAGAAGCAGAATATCTGTTCAGTTGTTCTGTCCACACAAAGCATAATGTCAGCTCTCGTGGGCTCATGCACAGTTTCTGTGACGAGGGGTGTGTGAAGGGACCACTGACTGTGAACAGAAAGTGTACTGCTTGTTGCTTTGAGCTCAAGCTGCAGATTGGTCACCTGGCTCACACAGTGTGGGGAATGTGTGTTTGGTATGGCTGATTCAACTGAGACAGGCAGCGTTTGTTCAACAACTTCCACAAAAGGAGTGACAAGATTTCAACACACAGCTTTTCCGACCCATAACTTAACAGTCGTCTTTTCCTTAATGACAGACTGACATTCAGATACCCCGATACAAACTGATAAATCAATGCCTCTTTTTAGAATATTTTGAAAATCACGTTTTTGACATCTCTCCTAGATCGTAGCTCCGATTGCCTACAAATTTTCAGTGAATCTTCATTGGATCAAGCCTATTAAAAGTTGTATTAAGCATGTCCATATCTCAATTACTTTTCAAGATACTGACCAATGAACTTTGAAAGAGGCGTGGCTCTGGACATAAATGACTACAAATCAGCAACCGTAGAGCCAATCAACACAAAACTCACATGATATGTACAGATAGGTGTAATGGACCCCCTGCAGTTTGCCTACAGGACTAACAGGTCAGTGGATGATCTGACAGGAGTCAGCAGGTGAGGCTGGGAAACATCACATCCAGCACCTAGACTATCACCCCTGGCGCCCTCCAGGGGTGTGTACTCTCCCCACTGCTCTTCTCTCTCCATACCAACGACTGCACAGCTGACAGCGCTCTCCACACTGTGTTCGGTCTGCAGCGTCAACAAACACGGTTTCCCATATGACTTCCTGTCCGCTTTTGCCCCGGTTTTCATTTCAATTATTGTTGCTCTTCCTCCCCCTGGACTTACCATCTGGAGGAACGTAACAGCAGATATCGTGGTTGTTTCCTTTTCAAATCTTTTGCCTAACTGTGTTGCTACAGAAACTGCACTAACAGCATTTCACACTTCTTGTCAAAAACTTAATAGTCAAAAAACTCTAATGTCTTCACACTCACTGCAACCGAGCACTCTCTTCTTTTCTGTTGGTTATATTATTTTACTGTGCAGTTACATAACATTGCAAAGTACAACAACAGATCCTGTTATTATTTTTCCAGTGTATAATACAGAATGTGATGCAGTATGGAATCATGAATGGTTCACCCGTCTCTCTGTTCATATTAAATCTAGACTACTATAGGATCTGATCAAAGACTGTGGGTCAAACGCCTGAGTCAAGTTTTCAAACTGAGAATGTTTGTCTCTGGCTGGTAACATTAGACCAATCTCATATTTTATTTGAAGAACATCAGCTTTTACCATCAAACAGAAAATTTACAATCCTATATGGACTTGACTGAACAGGTTAAATAACTGTTTTTCCTCGGTCAGTCAGACTGTTTAATCAGAATTTGGGTTCTCAGTAATTCTTGGTGTTCTTGTGTAGACTAAGCACTGAATGTAAAAGGGAATGTAAATTAATTGCAGTGCAGCCACTTATTCTCATTTGTTTTGCTTTAATTGTTGAATTTCAGAGTAAATCTACCCCAAGGTCTCTAAATGCCCACACCATCCTGACAAGAGGTCTGAGCAGATAAATAAATGAAAAAATCTGTGTGGGTTTATGTGTTTGTTCTTTAAATGTGAGGATTCTAAACCTTTAAGGTGTGGCTTTACTTGGCAAATGTGCATTAATTGAGATAAATATGAACTCTTAACATTTACACATCAAAATCAGAGAGACACAGACCGTGCATTCACTTTCTGTTGGACTAGTAATTTGTTATGTCCTACTAGTTTTTGCACTTGCACGTGAATAACTCTTTATTTACGACAGCAGTGAATTAACATTACACTTTGAGATGGTATTGCACCAAATCACAAAAAACACCAAATCTTGCACAATGTAAGTTGGGCTGTTACTCTGTAAACACCCTGCACATCACAGGTATTTTTTTTTACTTATTCTTATTAAACCTCTACCCATGTTGGAGGTTTAGAGTATAGTGGAATTACATGAAGTCATCAAACTTCACAAACCAATAAAAATGAAAGCAATAAGTAGTTTTGAAAAGGCCCTTGCCCCCAAACTGAACTTACCAAACATTAAATGTGAAAAATATCTGACATGTGCTACGGTTAATTATTTCAAAACAGTGAATGTGTTAACAAACTTACTCATTTTGGAACATTGTTAATTTGTTACCAAAAGTAAAATACTAATCTTACCAGATTCTCTGAACTTTTAGTACCGGGGACTATAGTATAAGACATTACAGTGGAAACCTTGTAACTAGTAATCACATCTTCCCAGTCACTATAGCATTTTATTATAACCTTTTTTTCCTCTTTATCTTTATTACTCATAGATATTACCATCATATTGACATTTGTAAAATTATGAATATAAAGAGATGAAATGATCATCTTTGCTATTTATTAAATTTCAAAATACAGTAGGCAGTAAATAAAATAAATAAAAAATACAACAATAAAACAAATTACAGTAAAATACAGATGTTCCAAAAACTTTAAGTTACTTGTACAGCTTAAAATAGTTTAACAGAGCTTTTGCCCCTTGAAATGACTGTACATATTCCGGGTTTACAATAGTCTAAATGAGTCTAAATTTAGTTTGTCACATTAAATGGAATTGAGCTTAAACTTAATGGAAAAGTAATTTTCAACATAAACTAATTCCAGAATTCTGTTTCGTATTTTGGTCAGTTTGAATCCATATATTAGAGGATTAATAACAGGAGGAATCAGCAGTAATTCTATATGGATGAAGTTTTGAAAGCTTTGAGGTAAATTTGTGAAGCCAAATCGGATATGCATCATATCAAAAAGTACTACAACCAAGAAAGTGACTAGAGAGGTAAAATGGGGCACACATGTCTGCATAAACTTCACCCTGTTATCTTTGGACCTCACACAAGTTCTAATAAGATGCATATAAGTCCAAAATATGAAAAGGCCATGAGACATATACAGAAAAATTGTAATATATGAAGCAACACTGTTAGAGAAAGTGTCATTTTCAGGGCAAGCAAGTTTAACAATCATCCAGTTAACACAATATAGTCTGTGAATATATGTACTACATAACTTTAGTCTAGAAGTGAGAACAACATTGATGTAGGAAACAAAGAAAGGTGTTAGCCAGGTGATACATACCAGCAGAGACAGCCTCCACTTTGTCATGAAAGAGTGGTAGTGCAGTGGTCGACAAATAGCCAGATATCTGTCGTAAGCCATAACTGCTAAAATGGACAATTCACAGCAAAGAAATGAGTGTACGATAAAAGCCTGTATAAAGCATCCTTCATATGAGATTTCTTGAGAAGAGGACAGCACATCTAAGAGGAATTTGGGGTAGAAACCTGTGGTTCCATAAAGTCCATTCATGCAAAAACTGCACAATAAGATGTACATAGGTTCATGCAGGTTTTCATCTAAGATTATGATCATGATGACAGAGATATTTAAAAACAAGACCACACAATAATACAGTAAAGCAAGAGAAAATATAGAAATTCTGTAATTCAGTGTCTCATCTATCCCTGACAGAGTGAAAATTCTCACAACAGAAACATTAGTCATGATTAGAAAACAAATCGTTCTACCTGTCTACCAGTGTTACAACATATAGTAGCAGGTTACAAAGTAGTACGCAGTATGTGTGCAGTCTGTTCTGCCTCTGGTTTCTCTCTGCACTATCTATAAATAACATCTTTGACTGTGACAACACAACAATTGGGAATTCAGTTGGTCCAGTAACACATGGGGAGAAGTAATCAAAACAACTAAGAAGATAATTTGTCCAGCAGAAAAAAATCACAATCTTTGGATCATCTGTCAACAAATCTGCACACATTACATTGCAAAGGCAAAATATGCATGACATTATGTGTATTATTTTCATAATAGCTTATTTCACTATTGCCATCAGTTCTTTTAGATTTGTCTGCAGCCTTTGACGATCACATTAATTGATTGGCTATGAAAATGATTTAGGGTGCCAGGTGTAGTATTAAACCAGTTTTTTGATGTCCTGGGTCCCAGACTGAAGCATCCTAGTATTTCGTAAAATTACTGAAGAGAAATGTATGTTGTAACAATGAGATAAAACATCTTTTAATTAAAACCTGCATGACTCCCAATTTATGTTTTCATTAGAAGGTAAGTTATTTTTCTTTGTCTAGACAAAATCCAGTAATTCTAGATTCTTCTGCCCTGTGATACTCAGCCCCAAAATGTCCAATATGCTAATAATGATGCAGAGGCTGAATGTCACTGGTGCAATTGACTCAGCCCTAATAAATTGTTAGCAAGGAAGGTAACACAGTGGAATGTTTTCTGGCGCCTGAGCCTATTCAGAGCCATACAGGATAACGTTTGTATGGCCATATGTTTCTACAGCTCAATGGAGCCACCTCTGTCCACCAGTCACCATGGTGGACAGTCTCTGGCTGGACATCTAAATGTAGAGCCCAATCATTTGATAATGCCAGCAACATGTCAGGACTGTACGATGGACTGCATTCACATTGAAAAGAAACCCATTAATCCTTCATGTGCCTTGTGCTGCCCATTCTCTAAATTTAGTAGGTGAAAACAGCACAGAGGCCAGCAGTGCAGAGGTGGGACATATTTTCAGAACTCTGATATAATAATAATAGACCTAAAATTAAAGTCACTATCAAACACTCAGTGGAGCTGCCGAGCTGACTCCACTAAAGCTCTTTGGCAAAACTACTATAAAATAAAGGTTGTCAACAGACTACAGGCCTTAATGCTCAATTCCTGTTTTTTCCCCAGATCCGATTTTTCTTGTTTGTTTGTTTTGTTTCACTCTGCTGCTCTAGAGTGACATCAAAGTCACATCAATTGCGACCTGAGTGTCCAGACTGAGGTCACATTTAAAAAGATCCGAGCTGTATTGGATTTGGACCACATATGGAAGTGGCACAATTCCGAACTGAAAAGATCAGATTCCATGTGACTCAGCCTGTTCACACTGTCATAAAAAGATCAGATCTGAGTCACATATGGGCAAAAAAATCGGATTTAATTTAAGATGTTAATATGATGAATATAATTGTATAGTAATGGATGCTGTGTGGTTGTGTGTTGCCATGTGCTTTTGTGTAGAGCTACACAATAATGGTCAAAATGATAATCACGAAAATTTGGATCTATATTGAGATCACAATTATTTATCACAATTATTCATTGATTTTTAGGGACAACATTTTTTTATTGCACTTTCAAATAAAAAGTGAATTTCTGTTAATGTACAATTCTTTGCATCAAAATAAGACTGGTCCTTAAAGTGCATGACCTGGTTTTGTTCGCTTGTCTGCAAGGCTGCATATCCCACAGGGAGCCGTTCGTAATCAGAGTGATTTGCCTGCTTTATTTTTTTGACATGTTTAGATTTTGTTGATTTGGTAATCAGTGCTTGATCTTTGTGCTTCTTCTTTTATGATTAAGTAGGCTAGACATATATAAATTGTTATTTTTTTGTCTGTTTTAACTGTTTTTTGTTGATTTATGATCAGGAGTATTTACGGGGTGTTTTATTTTGAAAACTGGCCAGGTTCTCTATGCCATTCTTTGTCTGACTTCCTGCCAAGCTCAGTGTTCTCTGTGCAGCTTGACACAGTTTCCGTCAAAAATTGACTTGTGTCTTCTTCGCGGAGTGAAGTGAAGTGAAGCGAAGAGCTGCTTCTGGCACGCTTCTGTGACTCCCAAGCATTGATTAGAAGGGCAGCGACCAGCTCCAGCAGCGACCAGCTCCAGCAGCCGCAGCGCAGCAGACACATGCTGATTTTAAACGGTGATATTGCTATCGATAATGTTCATTTAATTGTGGAAGACTTAAATCGTAATTGCGATCAATAGTAATTGTGCAGCCCTACTATTGTGCAACCAAACTGTGTGTGCTTGGAGAGGACACTTGCAGTGTACATGTCCGTGCGGGTCTATGGTGACTTTGTGTCCAGGACCCATGTTCACGATAATCTATCCATGGTCCTAGCACACGCCTGAAGAGTCCGGGGGAGGGTACGGGGGAGATTTGTGAGTTTCAGTGGAACCATTGTGGCTAGGAGATAAGAGCTAATCAGCTTCTCCCTCTCATCCATCAAAGCATGTGACAGTGATTGTGCTGTAAAAAATTAAGACTTAGGCCAGATAAAAAATCTTGAACTTTTCCCTACATGTTTACTTTCAACAAAAACAGACACCAATTACCGTACAATAGTTTCATCAGAGAGGGTCATAGATCAATGCAAAATAGAGTCCCATTCTGTTACCAGAACAGCGACCCAAGTTGACATGAGGGCATGTAACTACCGATTTTTAACTTCTTTTGGACCTCCTTCTATTGCTCTGCTTCTAAGCATTATGTCATCTCTTGGCTCTTTTTACTAAGACAGCCAAGTGGTTGTCATAGATTCACCATGTGGCTGGTCAGCAGAGCAAAGATGTCTGCCTGACCGTGTACTGCTCTACCTCGCTGTGGCCTTGGCATGTGTCTTATGTGTTTTCTTTTTCTTTGTTTTTAGCATTTTACCATTGCTTTTAATTAAATATTTACACGGTGAGAAATGAGTAGGTAGCTGGGTTAAGACATTTTGGGAGTGAGATTGAACAGAGTGAAGGAAGTGGTCTTAAATCTCGCGGCCAAGTGATTTGCAGGAGTATAACTGGATCAAAGTGGCCTGCTGACAGACATGTCCTGGTTTCTCTGTAGTGTACGAGGGTTTTTGGAGTTTCAGTGGACCCAAAGATTGCTGTGGACCCGAGTACAGACTAGTTAGAGAGAGTAGATTAAGTTTACTTCTCTGTTTATTCTCTTTTCAGAATGATTGTGACTCAGTTATTTGCTCAGCCTGTTTTTATTTTCCGTTTGACTCTTTTAACCCTGATAGTAACACTATCGGAGGGGTTTAAACAAAAGTGACTTACAATGCACTACAGTAACTTCATCCTAAAGCTTAAAACATTGATAGTAAATATTACACAACATGATCCAGAATGCGGCAGTGTGGCAGGTCTCGAATTAGATAGAATTCCATGTCATCAAGTCATCAAACTTCACATACCAATAAAAATAATAAAGTTCTAATGGGGTGCAACAAAATTTCTAGGAGGGGCAAAGAGATGTGAGTCACCCACATGGACTTGAGAAGGAGTCTAATAAGGCAATGAAGTGAAATACACATGGATGAAATATTGATCTCTAGGTCCTTTGATCTTAAGATATTATCAAAATAATAAATGTAAATAAATGTGATTTTATTTAACGCACCATATGCCCCTTGAAATGTCTGTACAAAAATCCTCATTTACAATACTCTAAATGCAGAGGCATCATTCATTCATAGTCTTTACACACCTATATATTCTTGATATGATGTTATAGTGGAAACCTTGTAGTACAGTATACAGTATGTCAGTAGTGCAAACAGGCTACTAAGCCACAGCTTGGCGGTGGTTTCAGTGCATTTATACATTTTTAAAAGGCTTGAAAATAAACTGTAGGCTACCAATGAAGAACTGGTAGCAGAGTTTTACCTATTTATAAAACACTGAGATTATATTTCTGTATGTAAGACTCAAAGCAGTTTCCACTGTATTGAAATAATAATGTTTTATAATGTGCTTTAACAGAGCTTTTGCCCATTGAAATGTCTGTACAAATTCTGGTTTACAATAATCTAAATGCATGAGATGCAGGTGTAAAAAGATCTGTTTATTCATACACATCACATGTAGCATTCCAGAAAAACAATAAACAAATTTAACACAAAAGTTGTTGGTTGATCTTTAATAAAAACTGAAAAGTTAAATGCTTTGTTAATCACACATAACAAACTTAGACTGAAGCCTGTATTTATCTGTTATGTAGATAGGGACAGATTGAGACATTCTGCAAATATTTGGCAGAACTCCTTAAACCAGAGATCATAAAATATCTTAAAGCAAAAACGCTTGTAATATTTGTTTGTCACAATAAATGGAATTAGAGATTAAACTCAATGGAAAAGTAATTTTCAATGTAAACTAAACCTATAATTCTGTTTCGTATTTTGGTCAGTTTAAATCCATATATTAGAGGATTAATAACAGGAGGAATCAGCAGAAATTCTATAGTGATGAAGTTTTGAAAGCTTTGAGGTAAATCTGTGAAGCCAAATCGCATATGCATTACATCAAAAAGCACTACAACCATGAAAGTGACTAGAGAGGTAAAATGGGGCACACATGTCTGCATAAACTTCACCCTGTCATCTTTGGACCTCACACAAGTTCTAATAAGATGCATATAAGTCCAAAATATGAAAAGGCCATGAGACATATACAGAAAAATTGTAATATATGAAGCAACACTGTTAGAGAAAGTGTCATTTTCAGGGCAAGCAAGTTTAACAATCATCCAGTTAACACAATACAGTCTGTGAATATATGTACTACATAACTTTAGTCTAGAAGTGAGCGCAACAATGATGGAGGAAACAAAGAAAGGTGTTAGCCAGGAGAAACATACCAGCAGAGACAGCCTCCACTTTGTCATGAAAGAGTGGTAGTGCAGTGGTCGACAAATAGCCAGATATCTGTCGTAAGCCATAACTGCTAAAATGGACAAATCACAACAAATAAACGAGTGCATGATAAAAGCCTGTATAAAGCATCCTTCATATGAGATTTCTTGAGAAGAGGACAACAGATCTAAGAGGAATTTGGGGTAGAAACCTGTGGTTCCATAAAGTCCATTTATGCAAAAACTGCACAATAAGATGTACATAGGTTCATGCAGGTTTTCATCTAAGATTATGATCATGATGACAGAGATATTTAAAAACAAGACCACACAATAATGCAGTAAAGCAAGAGAAAAAATAGAAATTCTGTAATTCAGTGTCTCATCTATCCCTGACAGAGTGAAAATTCTTACAACAGAAACATTATTCATGATTAGGAAACAAATCGTTCTGTCTACCAGTGTTACAACATACAGTATCAGGTTACAAAGTAGTACGCAGTATGTGTGCAGTGTGTTCTGCCTCTGGTTTCTCTCTGCACTATCTATACATCTTTGACTGTGACAAGGCAACAATTGGGAATTGAATTGGTCCAGTAAAACATATGCAGAAGTAATCAAAACAACTAAGAAGATAATTTGCCCTGCACAAAAAAATCACAATCTTTGGATCATCTGTCAACAAATCTGCAGTTACATTGCAAAGGCAAACTTTGCATGACATTATGGCTATTATTTTCATAATAGCTTATTTCACTAATGTCATCAGTTCTTTTAGATTTGTCTGCAACCTTTGACACTGATGATTATACTGTTATAATTGACTGGCTATAAAAATGGTTTAGGTGATGTGGTGTAGTATTAAACCATTTTTTTGTTGTCCTGGGTCCCAGACTGAAGCTTTTTTGGCTACGTTCAGACTGCAGGCCTTAATGCTCAATTACAATTTTTACCCAGATCCGATTTTTTTGGTTTGACAGTTCACATTATAGTTTAAATGTGGCCCGTATCAGAATCCAGTGTGAACTGTCTGCCTGAAAGTGACCCGCATGCACAGAAGAATAACACGACTTCACATGCAGCACGCTGTTGCAGGCTACAGAAGTAAACAAGGCACAACATAGCTCCGGTTAGCTCGCGGGACACTCCCGTTTTTCATTGTCCTCTCACGGGTCATGTTTTCCTGAATTATGACAAGCGTTCACAACTTTCTGTTCTTTTCATTATGGTTTCTGGTGCTGTACAACGCATCTGAGTGTCCAGAGAGGTCGCATTTAAAACGATCTGATCTGTATCAGATTTAGACCACATATGGAAGTGGCCCAATTCTAAACTGGAAAAGATCAGATTGCATGTGACTTGGCCTGTTCACACTGTCATAAAAAGATCAGATCTGAGTCACATATGGGCAAAAAATCGGATTTGGGTCACATTGGCCTGCAGTCTGAATGTAGCCAAAGTGTCTATTTGATTTTTGAGACAGAGCCTATGAACAGTGTGACAACTTACCCCACTCTCCCCTATTCAGTCATTTGGATTGGACAGTTTATGGAATTTAACATTTAAGCCTGTCTGGTTTGCAGTTTTTTTTACATGAAAAAGGCTTCAGTATGAATTATATTCTAGATCTGTGTCTATTTAGTAAAATGTATGTGATACGATATAAAGTTACTATATAGTCAATACAATCACAAGTCTGAGTGTTTATCCCTTTTGTTTTTAATTTCAGTTGTGTTTATTGTACAGTTTCACCATGGAGGTGATAGAATTAAAAAAATGTGGCAAAAATATTTTCAAACAAACAGAAAGAAGACACCTAAATACACAGAGTATGTTTAGTATGTTCAATTCAAAAAGCAGTGGGCATATGATATATGATTGAAATAGAGTAAATCAAATGTCTATGACAAAAATCTAATTAAATAATATGCTTTCAGGATCAATAATATAAACATAATGCCAGGGATTTGAAGTTATTAACTGCAGTTTACAAAAAGCTTGTAAGTAGCACAAAGTGGAACACAATTTAGAGGTGTTGCAAACTGCTGGTGTACAGTGTAGCAGGGAGAGGCTTTAGGCAAATCTCTAGTGTGATGCTGATGAAATGTTCTTGTGTATCTTTTATCAATAAAATAATTACCCCTTCAAGACAAGACACTAATTACATTACATAGAAGAGCAGAAGAAGAAACATGTATATATTCATTCACATTACATATAACACACAAGAAATAATGTTAAAAAGATCAATTCATTGTTAGTAAGAATGTACTGAGGCCTGCAGTCCTCGCACATGTAAAAAAAAACAGAATCATGAGATATCTTAAAGCAAACACATCTCATGTTTCTTTGTCACATTAAAGTGAATTGCCTTAGGGAGCCTGCATATTAGCTTCAGTTAGATGCTGTATATGCATTACATAATGTTGCAGTGATGTATTTATTTCTATGAAACAATGTTTATCTGTATTGTCTGTTGAATAAACAAATAAAAATAAGAATAAATAATTATTTAAATAATATACATATAAATAAGAGATGAAACTGAATATTAGGTCATTTTCTTTGAACTTTTACTAAACCCAGAATTTTGTTTCGAATTTTTGTCAGTTTAAATCCATATATTAGAGGATTTATAACAGGGGGGATGAGCAGAAATTCTATAGCGATGAAGTTCTGAAGGCTTTGAGGTAAATCTGTAGAGCCGAATCGCATATGCATCACATCAAAAACGACTACAACAAGGAATACAATTAAAGACACTAAATGGGGCACACATGTCTGCATAAATTTTACCCTGTCATCTTTGGACCTCACACAAGTTATGATAAGATGGATATAAGTCCAAATTATGAAAAATCCGTGAGACACGTAAATGATAAGTGTTGCAAATGAAGCAATGTTACTTGAAACAGTATCTGGTTCAGAGCAAGCAAGTTTAACAATTATCCAGTTCACACAAAAGAGTTTCTGAATTTTCAAACCACATAACTTTAGTCTTGATGTGACCACAACATTGACAGAGTAAATGCAGAAAGGTGTCAGCCAAGAAAAACATACCAGCTGAGAGAGCCTCCTCTTTGACATATAACAGTGGTATTGCAGTGGTTGACATATAGCCAGATATCTGTCGTAGGCCATAACTGCTAAAATGGACAACTCACAACAAGCAAATGAGTACATGACAAAAGCTTGTAAGAGGCATCCTTCATATGAGATTTCTTGACTAGAAGACAGCAGATCTAAGAGGAATTTGGGGTAGAAACCTGTGGTTCCATAAAGTCCATTTATGCAAAAACTGCACAATAAGATGTACATAGGTTCATGCAAGTTTTCATCTGAGATGATGATCGCGATGATAGAGAGATTTAAAAACAAAATCACACAGTAATATAGTAAAGTGAATGTAAAGAGAGTTACTCTGTAATTACTTGTTTCATTTATCCCTGATAGAATGAATATTCTTACAACAGAAACATTATCCATTATAGGAAGACAAAATTTTACACTTTTCAGATCTTCAGATTCTACCTGTTTGGTGTTACAATATACAGTAAGGTAATTCAAACTCTAATCAGTGGTCCAGTAAAACTAACACACACACACACACATACACACACAAAAAGACCCCAACACAAATTCTACTGCTCTAGTTCCAGCATCACAACACAGATTATTAAGGGGATGCACTGTGCCGTAGATTCATCCCGAAGGCTGTTCTGTCCATACACCATCTATAAGTACCAGCTTTGCAACAACAACAGAACACCTGGGAATTCAGGCTCTATGCAGACTTTATTGGTTTAAGTGGTCGACACAACTAAGTAATTAGTTTGCACCATCATGTAACTGTTCGTATATAATCAAATAATTACATGCATATATATATATAGTATACATATATACATATATATGTATATATATATATATATATATATATATATATATATATATACACATTTTTATATATCAGGAGGTGTCGCAACTAACGAGCAGTTATCCCAAATCCCGAATCCTGTCCTGTTTGTCCTAAAAATTTGACTAAACCAGAGTAATTTTACATACACCGTTACAGTCACTGTGTTTCATTTTTATGAAAAACTCTAGCATTGTAACAGAACTTGTGCACAGGAGCAGTGGAACGTACTGTATGACTAACACAATCGAAAATTAATACAGTACAGTACATAATGTCATTGCTAGTTTTAGCCTCGCCAGCCCACATTACCACGCATCCCCACTCAGATACATGCTTTCACTACTTACATTTCGTATACACATGGTGAAGTAATATAAATTATAAGAATTGTATGTAACATATTTAAACATTTAATGTATATGACTGGCAAATGGTGCTTCCTACTTTTTTAGAAAGCACACATTTATGACAAATTTACACATACAGTAAATACTACTTCTGTAGTGCGAATTATAAACCCAGAGTACATTTGGGTGTCAGTGTTCTTCCTACCTCTACTACACTCCTCCCTATCTCTGCTAGGCTTACAGCAGGGGCGTTGTTAGGATCTTGAAACATTGGGGGCTTAGCCCAGCCCATAAAACTTCATATCTTCACATAATAATTGAAACCTCCACCAAGCATTAAAGCAATAGTAAACATACTCTACTTATATTGCACAACAAAGCAACACTATTAAGTTGTGTCTAAATCAAATAGCCTGATATAACAAGGAAACTGCGACAGTGTGAAGCGGGGGGGTCTGGGGGTACTCCCCCATGAAATTTTGAATGTTAAACACTTAGTTTCCTGCATTCTGGTGTTTTTTTGCACCAATTTCTGCATTTTCTGCATCTAAAGGGACACAAAATTCAGGCAGCCCACAGGGGGCTGTATCTTTGTTTTACTGTTGCTTTTAAATGACTTGAAGGCTGGCAATTCTGCCTTCAGATGTTAGGATTGATTGCTCATTTGATCGTCCTTGTTGCTGAATTGTGGTGAATATTTAAGAACATTTTGATGTTTTATGACCTTGTAACTGATTATTTATTCTCATCTTAAATGAGCAATTGTACTCCTGCCTGCCTTGGCCAGGACACTCTTGGAAAAATATTTGTTCTGGTTTTATAAACATTTAATAAAACAATTAAAAATCTAAAATTGTAACAGAATATAATGCAGAACAGCTCTCAGCTTTCAGATATGTTTCTCATGTAGATCAAATTTTAATATCATCACTGCTGAATCAACACACAGGCAGGCGTAAGTGACTGAGGTAACCTCTTTAAATGTGCATGTGGCACCTTTTCACTTCATCAATAATAAATTGAATAATTTTAATTCAGTTAGAAACTCCTGGACTTTAATAGCTCCTGTGTTTCAGCAGATTTTCTGCTCATGTTCAGAGTTCTGCACATTCAGAATCTAATTGGGTTCTCTGACATTTCCAGAATAAAGGAATATTTTGAGAGGTTAAACAGGATACATCATAAACTTTGCAATCAATCTGCATTCCACCTGTGTGCTGCACCGTGTGGACGGGATCCATACCACGGATTCTGCAACCCGTTGCACCACTACTATCCATGGTAGTGTGGAGATGTTTTGTTGTGCAGGATCATAGCCCCGATGTGTCCACATGAGGTCAAGATAGGCTATCAGAGTAAAAATGGACTGTCTATTGCATCAGACAAGGCAACTTGATGAGTTTATTTTTTTAAGGCGCCCATTAAAATATTCCTGCAAATACAGTGAAGAAGCTGATTATCTGTAATTTAGCTATTTCTACAATTATTTTCCTTTTTAAATCTCCATGAAGGTGTTTATAAGATCATTTTAAAATATCACTTTTGCTGCCCAGCTAACTTTTGGTACCTGTGCCTTTTATTATGGAGATGTAGCCAACCAAACCACTTGCTTTGCGGTAGCACAGGCTACCAGTACAATCTGATTATTCCTGAAGCATCTAAATAATCTTCACAATGCAAAGAATTATTGTGGCAGTAACATAAGATAGGAAGATACATACAGAGGAAGCTGTGCGTCATGCGTATAACCAAACAGGGCTATTTTATCCCCTCTCTCTCTACTGAGTGAAAGATAAGTTTCACCGGCGACATTCTGTTTATGGACTCACCATCGGACATCGCTATAAAAGAAATAGTAAACCCATGTGTATTAAAGAAAAGAAACAGGCTGATGACCAAAGCGATGCTCTGTTCAACAACCGGGCTATAGCCCCGGACGTTTTCCTTTTTGGGTCAGGGCTAAAGATGCCGCTGGCTTACAGTAGCATCTTCCCAGCAAGCAATAGCTGTCATTTCACCGTCTAGGCTTGCTATAGACCTGATTTAGTGAGGCTATGAGTAACCCACTTCTCGCCACAATAACTTTACACACAAACATTACATCTCACTATTAAGACTCATCTAGTAAACTGGTTCTGATAATTTAACTCTTGACCTTACCAATCGATGTGCACAGATTTTCAGGATATTTTGTGATTACCAAAAAGCTGCTCTATTAATTAATGAAAACAGGGACTCTGGGCAACAGGGCCAAATTCACAAATGGATTGCACAGATTTCGCAACCAATAAATCTGCACAAATAAAACAAAAAAATCCATGTAATTCTCAAATTACCCACATAGGTTGAAATGCGCTAACTGCACTGACATGCAACTAGGGTGTTGATTTGGGTGCTATTTGAATGTATTTATATTAGGCAATATGGATACATTTTCCACAAAATTGGACTCTTTCTATGAGACCTACTGCAAAAAAATAGTCCAGTTCACAAGCACCAGCTCTAGTTGCCACACATAGGCTATAGAATGAAATAGACTACTTGATATTCAAAATAAGGGAATGACACTGAAAAACAATATTAAACCTACTGCCGTGAGGACTACAGATGAGTCCAGCAGAGGATGCGCCCAGAGTCATGAGGGAGAGCGCACATTTAAAGTATCCCAAATAACAATCATCTCTGACAAAACACTCCATACAGAAGGAGTCAAAATCTGAGAGACATCCCACAGAAGGAAACGAATGAAAGAGCACGGGGTAGTTAATAGATCACTAAAATAGTCACCATTATTAGAATAAGTCCTCTTTCAAATCAAACTTTTAAGATCTGACGGAAGGTTTTGTCCTTGCAGCTGCATTTTTAAAATTATTCTTAACCATGACTTCTGGTCAAACAATGGAAAGCTTCCTCTACGAAAGCACGATATTTGTGGCAGATTTCTCCTGGTCAACTGCCCTAGAGTAATTATCATATAGGTTGCTTGATAAAGTGGGGGAGTATCATTTGAAATGGGGACAGGAAACCTCTTGTATATTGAGTGTGTAATGGCGCTTCCACCTCACAAAAACTGCACTAAAGATTTACAGTGGGACTGTGTGAGGGGTACGTCACTGTTTTGTATATGAATGTGTATAAATATGGGGTTTACATCTGGAGACATGCTTGGCCTGTCCATCACTTTTACCCTCAGCTTCTTTAGCGAGGCAGTGGTCATCTTGGAGGTGTTTTTAGGGTTGCTATCATGTTGGAATACAGCTCTGCTGGCCAGTCCCCGGAAGGAGGGGGTCATGCTCTGTTTCAGTATGTGACAGTACATGTTGGCATGGTTCCCTCAATGAATTGTTGCTCCCCAGTTCTGGCAGCACTCATACAGCCTCAGACCATGACACTCCCACCAACATGCTTGACTGTTGGCAAGACACACTTGTCTTTGTACTCTTCACCTGGTTGCTGACACACACGCTTGAGTAAATTTGTCAAAGACAACCTCTGGAATATGGCTCTGAGCATGTGCACTCTACTTCTTTGGTCAACCATGGTGAGGCCTGTTCTGAGTGGAACCTGTCCTGTTGGACCGCTGAATGGTCTTAGCCACCGTGGTGCAATTCAGTTTCAGGGTCTTCAGGCCATCTTCTTATAGCCTAGGCCGTCTTTATGTTGAGCAACAATTGTTTTTTTCAGATGCTCAGAGAGTTTTTTGCCATAAAGGGCCATGTTGAACTTCATAGTAAGACACTGAATTCTTTAGCAGCAATACAACTGTCAGGTTTCTGTGATCATTAAAAGCTACAAAAATAACTTATGAGATAGGACAATGATTTATTAGTATGAAAATACGTACATGTGTTAAAGATCATGATATACGTTTTGTGATTGCACAAATTTACACACACCAACTTGATGATATGTACTAATCTAGAGACGTTTACCACACATAAACTGTATAATTCTATTTCTTATTTGTGTCAATTTGAAACCATATATAAGGGGGTTGATGATTGGAGGGAAAAAAATAAATTCTATTGCCATAAAATTCTGGGCACTTTGTGAAAACCCTTCAGAGCCAAATCGCATGTACAATAAATCAAAAAGAATACACACAACTAAGGTAAGTAAACAGAATAAATGTGGCAGACATGTTTGCATAAACTTTGCCCTATTCTCTTTGGATTTTAGGCATGTTAAAATCAGATATACATAAGAATAAAGAATAAAAATAAAAGGGCCGGAATAAAAAGTATAATTAAAAGCTGGAATAACAGTGTTTGTTAAGGAGACAGTACAAGCTAGTTTACCAACTAAATAATTAACACAGTAGATCTTTGGTATGTGTGAGCCACATAACCTTGATGTAGATGTTGTTACTGTGCTCATGAACAACAAGTAAAGGGGTATAAACCAAGCAAAAAGCACAAACACACAAACTCTTTGTTTAGACATTGTAGAGTGGTAAACCAGAGGTTGACATATAGCCACATATCTGTCATAGGCCATTAGAGCTAGAAGAGAGAAGTCAGCTAAAACTGAAGAGTGCAACACAAAACCCTGCAGAAGGCATCCAGCATAAGAGATGACATGAGTGGTAGATAGAAGATCATTGAGAAATTTGGGGTAAAAGCCTGTTGTCCCATAAAGTCCATTGATGCACAGATTACAGAGGAAGATGTACATGGGTTCATGAAGGCTTTTGTTAACAATGACAGTCACAATAATGGTCACATTTAACAGCCAAATCACACTGTAACACAATAAAGTGAGTGCAAAGAGAGCAGCTCTGTAGTTTGCGGTGCCATTTAACCCTGACAGAGTAAACATAGTTATTACTGTTTCATTATCCATCACATTTATAATGATAGGCTAAAGATTTCTACATCATTTTAAATCTAAAACAGCTGTTTTAATGCTCTACTGAGAGGAAATTGCATTTGTATACCCCAATATTTTGCTGGAGAAAGAAAGCTGTCATTCTGACATCAGTATAAGAGATGACATGAAAGGAAGACATATGATCCATGAGGAATTTCAGATGAAAGCCTGCTGCCCCTTAAAGTCCATTAATACAAAGATTACACAGGAAAATATACATAAGCTCATGGTGTTTTCGGTCCACTGTGATGGTTATGATGAGAACAGCGTGTACCTTCCAAATCATTAAGTAACACAGTAAAGTGAGAGCAAGAGATACTTACGTGTTAAACTGTGTAATTTAACCCTGAAAGTATAAAACAAGTTATTGCAGTAAAACATTATCCATTAATGTATCAGCTGTCATAATATATCAGCTGTCATAATTTCATTCATTTAAGTCTAGTGTAGATCTTAAAGTGTCACTATAAAGAATCATCTTTGACATACCTATTCTTGAGTTGTAGGTGGTGCGGCTGTCATTCTGTGCTGAGTGTCTTTGACCCTTCCAGCATTGTTTCCATTGCTTAAATAATCTACATCTGATGACTCAACACAAGCTGGGAATTCAAGTAGCATAGGTTGGAGAGAGGTAACTAAAATACAGTATGTGTAAGTTCATATTGGGTGGATCAGAACTGAAACCATTTCAACATAAAGTCAAATACAATAAATGGAGTAATATCAGTGTGAGGTGTGAAACACATTTAAGTGACTTTGATACCAGAAAAAGGTATTATTTTGAAAGCACAATGAAATGTCGATGTAGCTGCCCTTTAATTTTTGCATTTACTTTCTGTTTGGATCATCAACTGGTGGCCATGCTGGCTTTTTAGCTTTAAGTGCAGCTTTAGCCTCAGTATGTTTACAGTATAATAAGCATGCATCTATCAAATGCATATTTTGACAGAGTTCTCATTTTAAAGCGAATCAGAAAACAAAAGAGAGTGTTAGAAATGGTTAGAAACAAAATAGAGATTTGAGCCAACTCACAGAGTTAGCATCAGGTAATTAGCGGATGCTTGCTAGCTACAGCTGATCAAATCCGCTAGCATCATATTGCCATTTCTATTGACAAAATAGACATTTCAGATAGGAGTGAGAAGCCTGCTTTTGTCCAACTCTGAAAAATCACAAGTAGTAAATCTGACAGTTATTGTAAACTTCATGTGTTGTCATGATTCTGTCTGTCTGCTTTGTGTTTTTACCTTCTGGTTCCTTTTTTGGGGGTTTAGTTTGATTTCTCTGCCCATTTTGTTTTTTATTTTGTAGTGTTCTATATGTTGGTTGTTTTTGATCCTGTTTTCGGTTTGTTCCCCTGTCTGGTTTTGTATTGGTCTGTTTTGGGTTTGGTTCTGAAGTTGTCTGTCTGCCTGACTGGTTTCACCTGTTCTGCTCCCACCCTGCTTGTTAGCCTGTGTTAAAATCTTTGTCATTTCAGTTCTGTCATTGCTGGTCCGTTGTTCGTCACTCCGCTGTGTGCATCTGCTCTTCGGCCTGCCTGCTTGTTTGTACCACCACACAGTTTGGAATTATTCCTTGATCTGCCTGACTTCTGGGATTATTTTTTGGGTATCAGGGTACATATGAGGTCAACAGAAGAAGTAGATCTAAGAGGATGGGTGTGTATGGAGGAGGAGGTCAGTGAGGTACAGGGGAGTGAGGTTGTAAATAGCCTTGAAGGTCAGGAGGAGTTCTAAAATGAATGCAGTATTCAACTGGGAGCCGATGAAGCTGCTGAAGGACAGGAGTGATATGATTAAGAGAAGGGGTTCTGGTGATCATACAGGCAAAATAGTTCTGAACCAGTTGAAGTTTATGTATGAGTTTCAGAGGAAGACCAAAGAGAAGAGAATTACAATAATCAATGCAGGATGTAACCAGTGTGTGAACGAGAAAGTCTGTACTAGTTGGTGAGGGAGACGGTTGGAGGCGATTAATGTTACATAGAGGAATGCAAGCCTAGTGCAATGTGAGCTTGAAATGAAAGTGTGCTGTGGAGGATCACATCCGAACTGACCTGAGGGGAGAGAAAAAAACTGTCTGATTTTGCCAATGAGGATTTTGTGGCAATGAAGAGAACCTCGATTTTTGTCACTGGTAAGTTTGAGGAAGTTGCAGGAGAACCAAGATTTGATTCTTTGACAATCAAAGTGTGAGGTGGGTGGGAGAGTGGGGTTAGGTTTGGTGGACAGGTAGAGCTGGGTGTCATCAGGATGGCAGTGGAAATGGATGTTAAATTTAGAGAAGATATGGCCAAGAGGAAGTAGATAGATGATGAACAGAAGGGACAGAGCACTGGGGAACACCGGTAGTGACAGGAGATTGTGACTTGATGTGATTTGAAATGTCTGAGTTTGATGAACTTGATGAAAGAGATAGGCTAGGAATTAAACCAGTCCAAGGGTGTATTTGTGATTCCAATAGAGACTAAATCTGTCAAGGACTATGTTTGTAAGTAGTTTTGGTTGCCTTTAATAAACCCTGAAGATCATCCTGCTAGCCTTTGGGTCCTTCATTTGGGTTCTAACCTGTTTCTAACCTGTTTGGGTTCTAAACCTGTTTCTGCCTGAACACATAACACTAATCCTGACAGTCCAGCCAGCAGGGGTGTAGGTACATTGCAGTGCAGCCATCTCTGATGACTCAACACAAGCTAGGAATTCAAGCAGTAGTGTTTGGAGAGAGGTACCTAGGGCTGAATCGATTTCGAAATGAAATTGCAACTTGAAAGAACTCGATTAGCTAATTGTGATGATGGCAGTTAAAATGTAGGTTGATTATTCAGCGCATCTGACCTTTTAAACAGCCATGTAGTTACAAAGTCATTCTGTTGTCATCCTTATGTGACAGATCAGATCAGTGGCTGTGCTGCGCTTTTGTCCGGCGTCAACTCACACTTTTTCACTCTGTCTCAGCAGCAGAGAGTTTAGCCTGCCCTACCTTGTTGACGTGTTAATTTGTCATTTTGTGCGCTTCAACTATGTATAACAGCTCTCTAAGAGCCCGTTCTGTTCATCTCTCCAGGCTAACGTTACACGTCCTCATGGAATATTTCAGAATAAGAGCATTTTACCCATCTGGTTTAGCTGACTTGTTCAGATTTTGCAAATTTATTCAGTTGTCATTGATTTTCGTGCTTCTACTATGGTTAAGTAGACTGTGTGGTTCAATTGTTTATTTTTTTGGCCGGTTTAGCTGTGTGTTTATACGATTGGGAGTCGGCAATGGATGTTTTATTTTTAGAATTGACGGGTTTCTCTATACTGTTCTGTGTCTGACTTCCTACCTGATTCATCTGCTCTATGTTGCTTGACGCAGCTTCCGCCAAAAATAGACTGACAGTGAATATTGAATTTAAGCTAATCTTCGTAATCGCAATGTCTGGCAGAAAAATCGCAATTAGATTTTCCCCCAAATTGCTCAGCCCTAGAGGGAACTAAAATACAGTTTGTGTATGTTCATAGTGGGTGGATCTCACAGACAGGATGTTTATTAGTGTGAAAAAAAGGTGGATGGTAAGCACTGTTGGACGGGGCGGCAGTCAGGCAGAGAACTTGAGCTGAGGTCTGAGATTTGGGGGGGCTGACGGGCAGGCAGGGTAACAGGGATTGGGTCCAGAGATTACAAACCGAAGGCTGGTGCAGGTGACTAGAGACAGAAAGAAGTGAGTGATTAGGGATGGGAATCAGGTGAGTGAGTGACCCACATCCGTGAACATGCCCCCCTTTTGCTGACTGCGCAAGGAGAGGGGAGAACACACCAAACATCCTGCAGTCACACCAAGGGGGAAAATAATCAAAACTCACTCATTCACATACCAAGAGCCTTAGACAGGGGGTCAAGACAGTATAAAGCCATCAAATGCATATTTTGACAGGGTTCTAGTTTTAAAGCAAATCAGCAGGAAACAAAAGAGTTTTCAGCCAACTCAGAGAGTTAGAGGCGGATTGGCCATCTGGCAATTCAGGCTAATGCCAGAGGGGCATCCGGTCAGATTTTTTAAAATATAAATTGTTTTTACAAGTCGACGGTACATTGGACGGGGTTTTATCACTTGTGCTAGTTTACTATGGTTATAATAAAAATAGGTAATATAAAACCCATAGCTAGATAATAGACCATAAGAAAAGGAAAGGCATTTCTGAAAAAGTTAGAGAAAGAAAAAAAGGGCTAATCAATGCTGCCAAATGTGTAAAATTCACCCTTTTAAACCAGTTAGTGTTAGCTAGCTTGTTACTGAATCTCATGCCTGAAATATCAGCAGCAAAGGTGGGACGGTAGACATTTGTAGTGAACTTTACTTTTAACATCAGCAACTATCCTTAATAAAAATGGAACATTAAATATAGCATACACAGGCTACAGTATGCAACTAATCCTTAGGTAGGGTGAAATATAGGCCTCTATTACAGGCACTCATATGTAATATGTAAATGAATTATGATGGGCCATTGCCTCATTTCTGTTCTCCTTTGTCTGAAGCATGTGTTCATCTATTAAAAACTAGAATGTTGTTGGGCTGTCTGGGAGCTCAGCTCCCAGCTCGTTAACCCTGTGTGTGCACATGCTTGCTTGTTTCCCTTAGTCTTTGTCCAGTCATTGTCGTGTGTGTATGCTCTGTCTCATGTTGTCTTATTGCCAGCCTTACTCGTGTTTTCCTGCTTCTTTTGGATTTCACTTTGGATTACTATGTTTTTGGACTCAACCAGTAAGTGTGCTCGCCTTTTGTTGTTAATAAACCTTCCGAACTATACCTGCTAGCCTACGTGTCCTGCATTTGGGTCCTCCAACCTGCTCTACCCTGCCTCACCCTACACCCACTTGTGACATTATTACTGCTGCTACTAGTTTTTGCTAGGTATATTCTTTCTTTATTACCTTTCGTGCCACAAAGCCACTTCTTGATGAACGGCGAAGAGCCATTGTCAGGGCTCATTTTTAGGGCAGGAATATGAGCCATGTTGGGGGGTTACATAAACCAATAGCCTATATGCAATTGATATGTGTATTTGTGCAGCCCTGACACATATAGAAGCTGCCCACAACCTAACGACATTGCTCTCTGACCTTTTTTTTTTTAATCTTCTTTTGGTTGAGATAATGTGAAGAGCTACAAAGTAAGTGCATTCACAATACAGATAGGATGTCCACTGACAATTAGCAGCATCATAAGTTTTGGAAACCTATTTGTAATGGCTTAGAAAATTAATTGATGCCAAGCAGCCTATAGAGGCAACTGAAGAGGTTGGCGCTGCAAAGACAGCACAAATTCAACAATAGGCTCAGACCAATGCGATAATCACATTATCAAGAGCAATTAGATCAGCCTAAAAATACAAATAGTCATCACCATTTAAAGCAGTCACTTACACAGTAAGTTAATACAGAAAGCACTAGAGAATTATAACAAGTTTAAAGGAGCCCATACGCACCACAGTGGACGCTGAGGTAAATCATGCAATTTCATTTTAGAATACAGTACACAAGGGACAGCTATGCTAAGCACCAAATGAACATAAAAAGTAGGCTTCAATGTAGCATGCATGTATAAGCTACAGTATAGTGAGATTCAACTATTTCAGTGCCCGCTAATCTCAGAAGAGGGCTAAGCTTCAATGTGTCCATGAAAACTTTTGCCTTTGGGCCTCAACCAGCACGTTGGCTCCCTGGCCCTGCGTGGAAACTCGTCACTACAACATTGACTGTTGCCAAATGCCCAGTCCATCTCTGGTCGAAGGCGTTTCAGGGTCTCGTCCATTGTATTTAATAGTAACTGTTGGCTTCCTGATGAACTTGAACCACCACCAAATTAAGTTGGTGGTTACAGCAGTCAGTGCAGGGTAATTGATGATGTAGTTTATTTAAAGGCAATCTCTATACACCATGTCTCCCAGACAGTAGTGGTGCACCATCATAAACCTTACTAGCAATTTTTTCCAGGGAAGAGTCCAGCTTTTGTGAGTTCATCTATGATCAAGCCAGTGACTCTCTCTGCAGTTCAATCACATCGTTTTGCATCTCTAGGCTTGTATAGTGTGCATTTTGTAGAATCATTTTGGATGGTTAACTCAAATAAAAACAGTCCAATTGAGCTATGATCCTTCTTCCAGTCAGTGAATCCCCTAAGTACGAACATTGTATCTGCAGATTTGAATTTCCTGCATGGATAGCAAAACTGGGCAAGATTTATAACTGAGTACTCAAGCATGACCAATCCTGATATTTATACCAACTACAGGAAAATTAAAATTTTTTTGCATCAAACATTCTGACTGAAAAAGTGGTTATAGATAATGGATGGATGAATGGCTGATACAGTCACAGGAAAAATGTGAACCCTTAGTCATCTGATCTTCATTTTCAAGAGTCAAATAAAGTCTTCTTATACCACACAAACAATGTTCTCATATTTTTATTGAACACACAATGTAAACATTCACAGCGCAGGTTGAAAAAAGTTGGTGAACCCTTGTAAAAAAATTTTATTATAGTTATTTAACCTGTATTTAACCAGGGGAAAAAGAACCATTGAGATAAAATCTCTTTTTCAAGGGCGTCCTGGCCAAGAAAGGGAGCCGGACAGGAAGTCCAACAGTACAAACATAAAACAACAGTATAAAATACGATCAAAACATTTACCCTTTTAGCTGAGAAAGCAACAGACACAACCCATTATCAAACCAGTACATTAAAACTTCAATCACTAGTTAAAATATATCAACGAAATGCCAGCTTATTCAAAAACAGTTACATTGATCTTTAAAATCCCCTGTAATAAGGGATTAGAACCCTAAATGTACCAGTACCTGCAGCCGGAGGGTCCTTTACAAGGAGTTCCAAGCTAACGGTGCACAGCATGTGAAAACAGTTTTTCCAACTGCTGAAGTCACCATGGGAACTTTTAAAAGTTGCGGCTTGAAAACAGGTATGATGACTACAGACCGCAAAGTTGAGGAGGCTATTAATGTAATTTGGTAATTTGCAAACGGGTGCCTTATAATTAAATATACATAAATGTAGCTGGCTCCACATACCTAATGATGGCCATCCCACCATATCATAATCTGCAGTGATGTGTGTGTATGATTTAGCAAGTGTAAGAAAACGCAACGATGCATTCTATGCAGAATCAAGTTTCTTTAACAATGATAATAAAAGTCTCCATAGTCAAGTACAGATAAAAAATGGACAAGTTTCTTCCTTGCTACAAGAAAACAACACTTGTTTCGAAAATAAAACAAGTTTGGGCCTGAGTTTCTTTAAAAGCGTATCTGTGTGTATATTATAAGCTAATTTATCGTCCAGCCAAATACCAAGATATTTGTAGAAAGTTACCCTTTCAATGACAGTGTCATTTAGTGTGCAAAGTCTAAGGTTCTCCTAAGAGCTCTAGAGAATGTCATTTTTTGGGGGGAAGGGGGGGCGGTTTTTAAGAGTAAGCTCTGTGACAGCCTGGGCCAGGGTGGGAGAACACACATATATAATTGTGTCATCTGCATAGAGATACAACTTGGCTTGATGCAAATGTTTTCCAATATTATTTACAAAAATGGTGAATAAAATGGGAGCCAAGATCGAACCCTGGGGGACAACCCTGGAGATTTCAAGGTGTTTAGACATGTGATTTTCAACATAGACATTTTGAGATCTATCAATGAGATAGTTTCTAGACCAATTCACAGCCTTTTTACCAAAACCCACATTTATTACTCTGGAATATAGTAAGTCATGATTGACTGTGTCAAATGCCTTAGATAATTCACAAATAATGCAGCACAGTGCTGTTTTTCATCAAGAGAATAAATAATATTCTAACCACCAACATATCTGATAATATGGTACTGCGTCCTGTCCTAAAACCAGACTTGAAACTCACTTAAAATGTCATATTCAATTAAAAACTGTTTCAACTGGAAACTAGAGATTTTTACCTGAGATTCAAGGATTTTAGCTAAAATAGATCATTTGGAGATGGGGCGGTAGTTATCTACATTAGTAGGGTCCCCATTTAATTATGGTGCTATATATGCGGCCTTCCATAATTTAGGAATAGAACTGGTTGCCAGGGACAGGTTAAAAATATAGGTAATGGACTCTTCAATAAGCTCGGCAGCCAGTTAAGACAGTCAGTTAAAAAGTATGGATCTAGATTATCAGGTCCACCTGACATTCTTGGATCCATAAACCTCAGCACCTTGCAAACATCACCAGTAGATATGTGTGTGAAGTTGAAGGAGTTCATTTGCACATCTGACTCAGAGCTTGGAGTGAGAGTTTGCATTTTGATTTTCTGATCATTTCAGTACATTTATTTCTCAAAGTTCTAAATGAAATCCAAACTGCAGGTATGTTTTACTGTCTTGCTTTGGCCCAGACAACATTTCTCAGTCTGATTAACTCTTACTTTAATCCTGAATTTATTCTTCATTCTTATTTTTTGGTACCACACATTTTGTTTTCCTCTCTCTCTTCTCGCCACATTTTCCATCTCTGTTGCTTTTATCATACAACTCAGGACAATTTTTAGAGATACTTTTGTAACCCTTTCCAGCTTCATGCAAGTCATCAATCCTTTATCATATAACTTCTGAGAGCTCTTTTTTTCGAGGCATGGTTCACATGAGCTAATTTTTTCTGAGAATACCAAAATTAAAACTGCATTTTATTTGTGCATCTATCACATCACACAGATATTTGGAGATTTTTTTGTCCATATTCGGAGATATTTGTCTCAGATTTCTGCCTCCACCTTTAATAACACTGAAGGTAATGGACTTTGATTTGTAATGCTAGCAAATCAAAAACATAAACAAAATTCTACTGCGACATCTCTTATATATAAAATTAGTGCCCAATCAAGAGGGGGTGGACTGATAATGCACAAAATTAACGTTATAACAACATTTTCAATTTAAGAAACAGCCAGCTCCACAATGTGGTCTGTGGAAATGAATTTATTGATAATATTGTGGTGGAGGAATAAATGTCTCAGACCAATATGTGAAAACCTGAACAAATAAACAGAACTTGCATTTAAGATGCAGATACTACTATAAAATCAATCATATTACAACACAATTTGTAAACATTTGTGAGACTGTTATGAGATGTGACGTATGCGTTAACCTTTTCAGCATTTGGATATTTTATGTGGATGTGTCACATTTTTCCCCTGTGTGGTTATTTTGGGGGCATGAATAGCTTCACTTGCAGTTTGTATTACTGGCATTTCTACCAAGGTTTGTGTAATTTAATTTCACACTTCAATGTTAATTTTCAGGCCCTTATTTCAAAGACAACAGGCTGCGTTCAAGTGTATTAATGTGTAGTTTGGAGGTTCATTCCCCATTGGTCAGCTAATATTTCTCAAATAATTTACTTGGTAATTTTTGAGGAAAAAGATGTACAGTATCTGTGAGGTTGCCATGCATTAGTGCTGCAGCCTGTTCTCTGGGACACTACTGGACTTTACACTCAATACTTTTACTCTGATGAAGGCCTGTTCTAATAAGATTTGTCAGAGACAGAATTATAAAATTATATACAGTTATATAATTTGTAATCTTTGAAATATTAGTTAAGAAATGCATATTGGTCATTAATGGGCAAAAGATATATCTACAGTACTTGACAATGTGAGAATGAGTGCTGCAGCCTGTTCTCTGTGCCAGTATTGGAGTATCCACTAAACAAAGAAAAGAAATTACTGTTAATGAATGCCTGCTCCATCAAGCTTTTCCAGAGAACATTTTTTTGCAATATATTTACAAGAAATGCATATTGGGAAATTAACAAATAAATTTATTGTTGAAGGTCATTAAAATCATACCTCAAACATCATTAATAGTAAGACATTGAATTCTTTATCAGCAATGACACTTCCAGATTTCTGTGTTTGAGACCATAAAAAGCTTCAAAAGTAACAGTTATGTGAGATAGGACAATAATTCATTGAAATTAAAATACATACATGTATTAAACATATATACAGTTTGTGATTGCACAAATGGACATAACTACGAAAAACACAAGGTGCAATGTACTAATCTAGAGACGTTTACCACACAAAAACTTAATAATTCTATTTCGTATTTTTGTCAGTTTGAAACCATATATGAGGGGATTGATGATTGGAGGGAAAAAAAGAAATTCTATTGCCATAAAATTCTGAGCACTTTGTGGTAACGCTTCTGAGCCAAATCGCACATACAACAAATCAAAAAGAACACACACACCTAAAGTAAGTAAACAGAATAAATGTGGCAGACATGTTTGCATAAACTTTGTCCTGTTCTCTTTGGATTTTAGGCATGTTCCAATCAGATATACATAAGACCAAAGAGTAAAAATTAAATGGCCAAAATAAAAAATATAATTAAAAGCTGGAATAACAGTGTTTGTTATGGAGACAGTACAAGCTAGTTTACCAATTAAATAATTAACACAGTAGATCTTTGGTATGTGTGAGCCACATAACCTTGATGTAGATGTTGTTATTGTGCTCATGAACAGCAAGTAAAGGGGTATAAACCAAGCAAAAAACACAAACACACAAACTCTTTGTTTAGACATTATAGAGTGGTAAACCAGAGGTTGGCATATAGCCACATATCTGTCATAGGCCATTAGAGCTAGAAGAGAGAAATCAGCACAAACTGAAGAGTGCAACACAAAACCCTGCAGAAGGCATCCAGCATAAGAGATGACATGAGTGGTAGATAGAAGATCATTGAGAAATTTGGGGTAAAAGCCTGTTGTCCCATAAAGTCCATTGATGCACAGATTACAGAGGAAGATGTACATGGGTTCATGAAGGCTTTTGTTGACAATGACGGTCACAATAATGGTCACATTTAACAGCCAAATCACACTGTAACACAATAAAGTGAGTGCAAAGAGAGCAACTCTGTAGTTTGCTGTGCCATTTAACCCTGACAGAGTAAACATAGTTATTACTGTTTCATTATCAATCACATTCATAATTGTACATTTTCGTATATCATGCTAAATCTGAAATAAGTATTTTAATACGCTACTGAGGGGAAATTGCATCAGTAACAGATCACATGAGAGGCAGACATAAGAATTCTCCTTTAAAATCCATTAATATACAGATTACGCAGGAAGATACATAGGCTCATGAAGTTTCTGGTCTATGATGGTTATGATGAGAAGAAAATGTACTATCCAATTCATTAAGGAAAACAAAAAAGTGAGAGCAAAAAGAATACATCATTATTGCACTGTGTAATTGTAATGAAAGTATAAAAAAGTAAGTCAAGAAAGATTATCCTTTAAACTTACCTGTATATCCAACATCTGTAACCTCAGTGTGTGCAAACCATAAAGTGTCACAATAGATAAACATCTTTTACATTTGTTCCTGAGTTGTAGGAGAGGCAGCCATCATCCTGTGCTGAGTGTCTCTGACTCTGCCAGCATTGGTTCCTCTGCTTAAATCATCTATCTCTGATGACTCAACACAAGCTCAAGCAGTAGAGTTTGGAGAGAGGTAACTAGAGTTGAATGATTAATCATTCTCAAATCGAAATTGCGATTTGAAAGAATGCAATTAGCTTATTGTCATGAGAGCGATTAAAATGTGGGTTAATTACACAGTGCATGTGACCCGTTTTAAACAGTCATGCAGTTACAAAGTCATTCTGTTGTCATCCTTGTGTGACAGACCTGGGGCCTCATGTATAAATGCTGCCTTCGCACATAAAGATTACGTACATTGGTTTTCATGCACACGAGGGATGTATAAAACTGAGCGTGAGAATATGTGGGCGGTGGCGCAACTTACAGAGTTAGAAGCAGATTGGCCATCTGGTAATTAGATCATGGGCATCCAGTTAGTTATTTTTATATTTTAAAAATATAAATAGTTTTTACAGGCCGATGGTACATTGGACGTTGTTTTTATTGCTTGCGCAAGTAAGAAAGGTCTCTGAAAATGTTTAAGAAAAATCGGCTATTCGGCTATAAATGAACTTTGCCTCAGTGGTAGGTTCCGCTCTACCTCTCCTTAACACATTTTCCTCACTTGAGGTCAATGATGCTGCACAATCTCTGTGCTCTACACTGAGCTTGTGCCTGGATAACCTGTGTATCCAAGTCCAACCAGTCCCACCCATGGCTAACTGATACCATCCTTGGGCCCCGTACTGATCTCAGAGTCGCTGAAAGAAAATGGCGAAAAAAACAAAAACCCTGCCAACCTTATGGGCTACCAATTACACCTATCCTCCTTCTCAACAAGCATCAGTCCTGCCAAAACTGTGTTCTGTAATTGCAGAATTAGCAGTGCCACTGACTCAAGGAAATTATTTTCCACTTTTAATAGCCAATCTACTGAAACAGCTCTTTTGTCTGTAACCATAGAAATGCAACTTGGCTCGATGCAAATGTTTTCCAATATCATCAGCTGACATTCTTGGATCCATAAACCTCAGCACCTTGCAAACATCACCAGTAGATATGTGTGTGAACTTGAAAGAGTTTATTTACGCATCTGACTCAGAGCTTGGAGTGAGAGTTTGCATTTTGATTTTCTGATCATTTCAGTACATTTATTTCTCAAAGTTCTAAATGAAATCCAAACTGCAGGTATGTTTTACTGTCTTGCTTTGGGCCGGACAACATTTCTCAGTCTGATTAACTCTTACTTTAATCCTGAATTTATTCTTCATTCTTATTTTTTGGTACCAGACATATCTTTTTCCTCTTTCTCTCTTCTCGCCATATTTTCCGTCTCTGTTGCTTTTATCACACAACTCAGCGCAATTTTTAGAGATACTTTTGTAACCCTTTCCATCTTCATGCAAGTCATCAATTCTTAATCATAGGTCTTCTGAGAGCTCTTTTTTTCATGGTTCACATGAGGTCATTTTTTTTTGAGAATACCAAAATTAAAACTGCATTTTATTTGTGCATTTATCACATCACACAGGTATTTGGAGATTTTTGTTTGTCCATATTTTGAGATATTTGTCTCAGATTTCTGCCTCCACCTTTAATAAAACTCAAGGTAATGGACTTTGATTTGTAATGCTAGCAAATCAAAAACAAACAAAATTCTACTGCGACATCTCTTTATAAAATCAGTACCCAATCAAGAGGGGGTGAACTGATAATCCACAAAATTAACGGTATAACAACATTTTCAATTTAAGAAACAGCCCCTATGACAGCTCCACAATGTGGTCTGTGTAAATGACATTATTGATAATATTGGGGTGGAGGAATAAATGTCTCAGACCAATATGTGAAAACCTGAACAAATAAACAGAACTTGCATGTAAGATGCAGATACTAATATAAAATCAAACATACACAATTTGTAAACATTTGTGAGACTGTTATGAGATGTGACTTATAAGTTAACCTTTTCAGCATTTGTGGATGTGTCACATTTTTCCCCTGTGTGGTTATTTTGGGGGCATGAATAGCTTCACTTGCAGTTTGTATTAGTGGCATTTCTACCAAGGTTTGTGTAATTTAATTTCACACTTCAATGTTAATTTTCAGGCCCTTATTTCAAAGACAACAGGCTGTGTTCAAGTGTATTAATGTGTAGTTTGGAGGTTTCTTCCCCATTGGTCAAGTAATATTTCTCTAATAATTTACTTGGTAATTTTTGAGGAAAAAGATGTATGGTATCTGTGAGGTTGCCATGCATTAGTGCTGCAGGCTGTTCTCTGGGACACTACTGGAATATACACTCAGTACTTACTCTGATGAAGGTCTGTTCTGAAAGATTTGTCAGAGACAGAATTATAAATCAAGGTTATTGTAATATTTGAAATATATTAGTTAAGAAATGCATATTGGTCATTAATGGACAAAATATATATCTACAGTACTGCAGCCTGTTCTCTGTGCCACTATTGGAGTATCCACTAAACAAACAGAAGAAATTACTGTTACTCTGATGAATGCCTGCTCCAACAACGGCAGGCATGTCTGACTGTCTTGCTTTAACCCAACATTTCTCAGTCTGATTAACTCCAGACTGAGAAATTTTCAGAGAACCATGGTATATCTCTTACTCCAATATATAATTTCTTCATAGGGGCATGTTTATGACAGATATAAAAACCATTTTAAAATGCTCAAAGGCAAAGTCGATATCAGGAATTAAAGGGGTTTGCCCAATTCCACTATGGTATACATCATGCCAGAAAGCTTGTACATCAAAATGCTTAAAAACCCTCTTGTAAATAAAGGTTTTGCATTTACTAACTTGTTGACCCCTTATTGGCGGCAATGACATCAACCAAACATTTCCTGTAGCTGCAGGTCAGACCTGAACAACAGTAAGGAGGAATTTTAGACCATTTACAAAACTGTTTCAGGTCAGTTATGTTCTTGGGATGTCTGGTGTGAATTGCTCTCTCGAGGTCATGCCACAGCATCTCAACCGGGTTGAAGTCAGGACTCTGACTGGGGCACTCCAAAAGGTATATTTTCTTCTGCTGAAGCCATTCTCTGGTTGATTTACTTCTGTCCTTTGGGTCGTTGTCCTTTTGCATTACCCATCTTCTGTTGCACTTCAATTGGCAACAGATGGCCTTACATTCTTGTGCAAAATTTCTTGATAAACTTTGGAATTGGAGAATTAAGCCATGATTCCCCGTCCACCATAATTCACAATTGAGATTAGGTTTTGATGTTGGTGAGCTGTGCTTTTTTTCATGGAGTTATGTAAACTGAGGTTCAGGAACAGGACCACACCTCTCTCACTTATTCTACCACCTGTGCTTCATTCAATTCCTCCAATCAACCACCCGTGCTTCACTCATTCCATCCACCTGTGCTTCTCAATTCAGTCACATGCACTCACGTAAATAAGCTGTCTAACCCGTTTTCTCTCCCATTTCTCAGTTCTCACGACCGTCAGACCGTCGGGACACACACTGAAGTTCTCGAAAGTGCTTGCTTACCTTCAACACAGATCACGAGCCCAATTCTCAGCCCCTTCAACTGGGATCCATTACGACGATCCTTCTGGTCTCTAATCTCCTCCGTCCATAGTTAATTTCACCCCTATCTTGCCAGCCTCTCGTCCACCATGACAACGCTCCATCAACCATGTTCTGGACACCGCATCGTCCAATGTTCTTCATCCAGCAGCTCCCGGCCAACCCCACCAAACACACACAGGCAACAGGCAGCCACAGCCAACTTCGGGAGAAGTTCACTCTCCAGACGCCAACTTTCAACCGGCTGCACAACCGACCTGACACGCCAGTGACTTCACAACGATGCCCACCACAGTAAAGCAAACTAGCCATCACACATGGCCCAGGTAGTATTACCCCCTGTGCCTGCTCCCCTGTCGTCTGATGTCTCTAATTTGTTTTCCCTCTTCCCCTCATCCACGTCTCAGCAGGCTTGCACGCACATCCCCTCATCCTTTCCCCTTCACTTCCTTCGGCTGCTACTTACATAGCCGGATGTCTGTGAAGGTTCTCAGTCATCCAGGTCATAGTTATCCAATGAAGGTTGAAGTCAAGGGCAACTGGACTTGGTAAAAGAAACTAGAAGACATTTCATCCCTCATCCAAGAGATTTCTTCAGTTCTGACTGGTAAGGAAACGTCTGTATCCCTGGTTCCCCGAGAAGGGGAACGAGACACTGCGACGGTTATGACACTATGGGAACACCTCTAGACGTAGCAGGGCTGAATGTGAATGAAAACTACTCCAATCCTATTGGCTTTAGTAGAACGGTAGAGTGTGACGGCATAACCGGAGGTGTATATAAGCGTATATAAGCACACCGGCATACAATACTCATTAGGTTTAACTGTGAAGTAGGTGCTCCAGGCGGGGTGAAGTGTGGAGAACCGACGCAGTGTCTCGTGTGCACCTTGGCGTCCAGGCCCAAACGGACTGGCGGTAGGAGAGAGAACTATAGCGGGCAGTGCGTAGTCTCTTGAGATGCAAACAAGTCCACGTCTATGGGGCCGAACTCTGGAAATATGCGTCCCTGAGATCGATCGTGACGAACCAATCCTCGGATTGGATGTGACTGACGATAGCGTGGATGGTGAGCATCTTGAACCTGAATCTCCTCAGAGACTGGTTCAGCCACCGTAGATCCAAAATGGGATGTAGCCCTCCATCCTTCTTGGGGACCAGGAAGTACTGGCTGTAGAACCCGGAGTTTCTGACTGGCGGGGGAACACGTTTCATGGCCCCTTTACTCAGCAGAGAACAGACTTCCTGTCCTAACACCGGACCTTGCTCCGGGCGCACCACAGTCCAGACCACCCCGTTGAATTTGGGTGGGCAGACCTTGAACTGCAGTCTGTACCCGTCTATGACAGTGCACAGGACCCACCCAGAAATGTTTGTCAGGCTCCGCCAGGCTCCTGCGAAGTCTGTCAACGGAACCAGCCCCTCGGGGCTGGCGGTTGGTGTCTCGTGTAATCCTCACAGGAACGCCAGGGGTAGGCCGCCGAAGATCCATGGCGCGTGAGTCTAGACACCGGCTGACCGGAAACACTGCTTCCACTAGCCCGCGGCTCCTGAGCAGCTTGCGGCCAGCTTAACCACGGCTCACGTCACCACCTCCAGCAGCTCGTCATAGTCGGGCGCCGCCTGATGACGCTGACACCCGGAAGTCATCGTCTCCCTCCATGATGCTGAGCACGTCCACCTCCTCAGAGTCGGAGTGCCGCAGCGTCTCCAGATCCATGCCTCGAGCGGGAGAAGCCGAGAACCGGGCTCCCGAACGGGGAAGGACGTCGGAGTCAGCGGATGAGGGTTGGGAGGAGGCCTCAGCCGTCCCGAAATCCTCCGAGATGTCACGCTGAGATCCCCAGGAACGAAACCACGGGGAGAACACATCTGACAGTCTCCAGCAAAGAGCGCCTCAGTACACGCACGGGCAGTGCGTCGCAATGGCCACAAGCAGCCCCCTCGAGAGCTGCTCGGGTGTGCTCCATACCCAGGCAAGAGACGCACATCTCATGAGTGTCCCCATCCGTGAGGAATCGAGGACAAGGATACACGCACTTACGGAACTGTTTGCCAGACATGATGACTCCTTCCAGGTAAGACACAACTTGTCTTACCTGGAAGGGTCGGGTCGTGACCCTGACCTTCCTGTGGTGTGTATGTGTGATTGCGGTTTTTGAGTTGTTTTTTCCTTTGGGGTGTTTGTGGTGTGCTTGGTGTGTTTTAGTTTTTGTTAGTCCTCTGCTTCCTTCCTGCATGCTCTGGAGTTGCTGGGGGGTGTGGTCGCCTGAGCTCCAGTCTACACACCTGCAACCATTCCGTCATCAGCACACCAGAGACTCATCCTGCAATCTACTCACCTTCATAACCCAGCCCAACCTTCTAGTCCCCGCCGGATCGTTGTACCACTCAGTACGAACACGCCAGCCCGAATTAAGTCTAGTATACTAGGAACCTTAAAACTGAGTTAACCCGTTTCTTTCTCTTTTACCAGAACACCAGCCAGCACACCCTTCGAACCCTCTCCTGAACCACGGAATCCCTGAGCCTCTGAATCTGGAACCTCAGAACAATCACACCACTCCAAGCAACCTCTGTCATCTCCAGTCAACTAAATAAATCTTTTTGTTTTTCACCTCACTCTGGTCTGCGTCTGAGTTTTCTGGCCCTGGTCCTGACACAACTACTTGTAAGGACTGGAGCTTTCTTCACACAACATGCACCTGCTCAATAGAAAAAAGCTAATGAGTATTGTGTGCCGGTGTGCTTATATACACCTCCAGTTATGGATTGGAGTGGTTTTCATTCATATTCAGCCCTGCTACACCTAGAGGCGTTCCCATAGTGTCGTAACCGACGCAGTTCGAGTTCCCTCGAAGGGGAACTCAGCTATTTAACCTCTGGGATCGTTAGCTAGGATCATCGATACCGCTGGTTCGTTAGTGCTCCTGGCTGTGGTAATGACAGTTGTCATGGTTGTTAGTGCCACACATGGCTAAGTCTGAACGAACATTGTTGGCATCTTCACCTTCTACTTCACTGAACTAGCATTTCTACTAGGCCTCAGATCCCAGAGGTTAAATAGCTGAGTTTCCTTGTCAGCCCAGGACTTTGAGACGGAGAGGGCTTTTTGCAAGCGCCCTCTTGGGGTGGGCAGAAATATTTTCTGCAGTTACTTTAATATGTATTAGTGTTTTTGTTGTATAGTGATTCAGATTATGTTAAAGACCTTCAAGAAACTTCAGTATGACACCTGCCTCCTCAGTTTGTATAAGCAAGGCAGCTCTGCACTGAACCAGGTCAGGCAAACCTGAGTCAGTCAGAGTGCAAAAATACTTTGCATTCCCATAAAATAGAGCTGTGTGTGTGTAAAAATCGAATTCCTCATCTTCAGCTCTGCGTAGGCCTATCCCTGGCTTAGCTTGCCCTCTGCTGGCCCACACTCTGCTTTACTGATTGTATAGCTATATACTGTATGCATCAGAAGAACATCTAAATATGATCCATTATTAAGTCCCGGATCAAATATAAAATTCTCCTACTGACATACAAATCTCTCCATGGACTTGCACCTCAGTACCTCACAGATCTGCTCCACCCCTACACTCAGTCACGGTCCCTGCGGTCCTCTGACAAGGACCTGCTTGCTGTCCCTCATTCCAGGCTCCCGGACATTTGGTGACAGAGCTTTCTGTGTCAGTGCACCATCGCTCTGGAACAAGCTTCCTCTTGCTATTCGCTCTGCCTCCTCTATTACAACCTTTAAAACCCATCTTAAAACATACCTCTTCACTGAGGCTTATGGAATTTAATCTCCCTTGGCCTCACACCTTCACCCCCCCCCCCTTGTTTGTTAAGCGTCCTTGGGTTTGTGAAAGGCGCTATATAAGTCAAAGTTATTATTATTATTATTATTATTATTATTATTATCATTATCTAATTCTAAAAACACACTGCCCCTGTACCTGTCACTGTTTTGTCTGGTTCCACAGACACTTCCCTGTCCTTCTCATTCTCTGCCTGCTGCTCCTCCTGTTCCTGCTCTCCCTCCTCATCAACATGACTGGAGTCATCACCCTGTCCCCATCCATCATCTCCACTGACCTTAACAGCTAATATACATAAAACATACAGCGATTCCTTGCTTATAGAAGGATGTTGTTCTTTGTGCGAAGACACATGGCAAACTGTTGCTTCTAATATAGGCTATATAAATACATAGCCTAATGTATATGCCTGTACATAAATAGGCCTACTAGTGGTGGGCCGTTATTGGCGTTAACGTGCTGCGTTAACGTGAGACTCTTATCGGGCGATAAAAAAATATCGCCGTTAATCTATTCTCAAAGTTCGGCTGGGTCTATACTACGCAAGCTTGATATCTTAGCGCAGATGTATACCTAGCCGAATTGCACTGTAAGGGGCAAGAACAAGTCTTCGATCCTGTGTGTATGCCTGCTGTGAAATTACCACATCAAACGTGACGTGCTAACATGGATGCAGCTGTTGCTGCGTTACATTTACCTCGGAGGTCGGAGCTGGGAATGACGTCACACCCGAGATGATGGCGTTACAGTTACAACCTCGCTCGGCCAGCTGTTTTTTTTACAACTAGCCAGGTTAGCTATTGATACGCCGGTTTATTAAAAAACGCATTGTGCGGTATTTACTCACACTAACTGGAATAACACGTCCACAGACAGCTGTTGGACAGCACTTTGTGTACGAAGATTTATATGAGTCACAAGTACACAGAAGTGCTAATTAACAGTAGGCCAAAAACTACAGCTTTCAGTGACTGTAGAACCCCGACAGCCATCTTATTGAAAATTATTATTTTCATCACCAATTATCATAGTAGCAGTTTGTAGTCTTGAAACCCGTTTGCACACATATTCTGAATGACTTCGGCAGAATTCAAATGAGCCATTTTAATCTAGATTAATCTAGATTAATTTCAAGATTACAGTGAGATAAATCTAGATTTAAAAAATTAATCTATGCCCACCACTAATAAATACACATATTTTATGTGGATGTGTCGCATTTTTCCACTGTGTGGTTATTTTGGGGAGATGGATCGCTTCACTTGCAGTTTGTGTAGCCATTTCCATCAAGGTTTGTTTAATTTAATTTCACACTACAAAGTTAATTTTCAGGCCCTGATTTCAAAGACAATAGGCTGCGTTCAAGTGCATTAATGTGTAGTTTGGAAGTTCATTCCCCATTTCTCAGATAATATTTCCCAAACAAGTCACATGGTCAGTTTTGGGCAAAAGATGTACGGTATCTGTAAGGTTGCCATGCATTAGTGCTGCAGCCTGTTCTCTTGGACACTACTGGACTATACACTCAATAGTTTTACTCTGATGAAGGCCTGTTCAAATAAGATTTGTGAGAGACTGAATTATAAATCAAGGTTATTGCAATTTTTTGCAATATATTAATTAAGAAATGCATATTGGGATAACAAATTAATATTATTGAAGTTAATATTACACCTGATCCTCTATGCTTGACTCATTTACAGTAAGACACAAATTTCTTTATTAACAATGGCTATTTCAGATTTCTGTATCTGAGATCATAAAAGGCACAAAAATAACTCGTGTGAGAAAGGATAATTTTTTATTGTTATTATTGAAGTAAACACATTAAAGTTATGATATACATTTTGTGATTGCATGAACGGACATCACTACAAAAACACACACTAGATGATGATGTACCAACCTAGCCATGCTTACCACACCAAAACTGTGTTATTCTATTTCTTATTTGTGTCAATTTGAAACCATATATGAGGGGATTGATGATTGGAGGAAAAAAAAGAAATTCTATTGCCATAAAATTCTGAGCACTTTGTGGTAACGCTTCTGAGCCAAATCTCACGTACAACAAATCAAAAAGAACACACACAGTTAAAGTCACTAAACAGAAAAAATGTGGCAGACATGTTTGCATAAACTTTGTCCTGTTCTCTTTGGATTTTAGGCATGTTAAAATCAGATATACATAAGACCAAATAATGAAAATAAAATGGCCAAAATAAAAAATATAATTAAAAGCTGGAAGAACAGTGTTTGTTATTGAGGCAGTACAAGCTAGTTTACCAACTAAATAATTAACACAGTAGATCTTTGGTATGTGTGAGCCGCATAATCTTGATGTAGATGTTGTTATTGTGCTCAAGAACATCAAGTAAAGGGGTATAAACCAAGCAAAAAACACAAACACACAAACTCTTTGTTTAGACATCAGATAATGGTAAACCAGAGGTCGACATATAGCCACATATCTGTCATAGGCCATTAGAGCTAGAAGAGAGAAATCAGCACAAGCTGAAGAGTGCAACACAAAACCCTGCAGAAGGCATCCAGCATAAGAGATGACATGAGTGGTAGATAGAAGATCAATGAGAAATTTGGGGTAAAATCCTGTTGTCCCATAAAGTCCATTAATGCACAGATTACAGAGGAAGATGTACATGGGTTCATGAAGGCTTTTGTTGACAATGATGGTCACAATAATGGTCACATTTAACAGCCAAATCACACTGTAACTCAATAAAGTGAGAGCAAAGAGAGCAACTCTGTAGATTGCTGTGCCATTTAACCCTGACAGAGTAAACATAGTTATTACTGTTTCATTATCAATCATATTCACAAGTTTTTCTAAATCATTCTGAATGTAAAACAATAATTTTAATACTCTACTGAGAGGAAATTGCATTTGCGTATCCTTTTTTGCTGAAGGAAGAAAGGCATCCAGTGATGTGTCTGTTGAGCCCTAAAAAACTGTCATTCTGACATCAGTAAAAGAGATCAAATGAGAGGGAGATATAATATTCATTCTTTAAAATCCATTAATACACAGATTACAAAGGAAGATATGTAGGCTCATGAAGTTTCTGGTCCACTATGATGGCTAAAATGAGAACAAATCAAATTCAGTAAGTAACACAGTAAAGAGAGAGCAAAGAGAATACACCGTCATTGCACTGTATAATTTACAAAGTATAAAAAAGTATTAAAAGTTAAGACAGAAACATTATCCTTTACACTTAGTCAGCTGTCAAAATATCGTTCATTTAAGTCTAGCTTTATATCCAATATTTGTAACCTCAGTATGTGCAGATCATAAAGGGCCACAATAGAGAAAAATCTTTTACATTTGTTCCTGAGTTGTAGGAGGGTCAGCCGTCATCCTGTGCTGAGTGTCTCTGACTCTGCCAGCATTGGTTCCTCTGCTTAAATCATCTATCTCTGATGACTCAACATAAGCTGGGAATTCAAGCAGTAGGGGTTGGAGAGAGGTAACTAAAGAGGTTTTTCAAACATGGATTATCAAGTACTGGCCATGCTGAACTTTTGCATGACAATAAAGAGCATGTGAACCACAAGTTTCTTGCAGGCTTAAAACATTTACATAATGGAATCATAATATGGATCGCCTTAACTGTTTGTCATCATCTTGTTGTTGAGTTTCAGAAATACCAACCAGGACATGATAGCAAAGTACCCAGGATTTTGTTAACTAAACAATTTAAGAACGCTCTAAACTTATATAAAAACAATTTAAGAATGCTATAACCAATTAAGAATCCGAATCGAGTTCAACGCCAGGTACATACAGTACACATGAACATAAACATATATATATATATATAACATATAGTAAGGTTATCAAAAAAATGTTTAAGTGTGGGGTCAGGAGTGTGTATGAGTGAGTCACGTGACTGGCTGGACAAGATGGCGGCTTAGGCTTTTTGCACTTCCATTAACCTCCCCGTTTTAACAGGATTATCCCTTCAAGTCTATGTTTTGGCCAATATTTGTGGTGCTTTTAATTGCTTGGGACAAAATGACTGAATCTGGGAAAAAGAGCAATGCAAGCACAGCCTCCGTGAAGTCGGACAAAGGAACACGTGCCACTGCTAATGGAGAGATAACTGCTAACGTGAATATCTAGAGCCTCGGTTCAGGCAACGTCACAAACTGGGTAAAGGCACAGAGGATAAATTGCACGCTCTTGGCGAGCATTAGAGCGGTAAAAGCAGATATTTTGCCTCTGAAGAGCACTGCCAAAGAAACCTCAGGGGCAGTCGCTAAAACAAGACGGCGCTGCATGTACTTGAACTTAAACTGGCGGACATGGAGGACAGGAATAGACGCTGCAATGATTGCATCATCGACATGAAAGAGGGGGTTGAGGGGTCGAACAGTGTGCAATATCTAAATCAGGCACTACTGGAGTGGTTCCCGTCTCTCCAGACAGAGCAGCCGGAGATAATGCCTGAATGTTTTCAGCTGGAACGCAGGAGGTTTGAATAGCCCTCAAAAAAGGATTAGCACTCTGGGTTTATTGCGCAGAAGGAGAATTGACATTGCATTAGTACAGGAAATGCATCTCCTGGCTGCGGACATTAGTCACCTGGCAGATAAACATTATTATGTGATAGCTTCCTCCACAGCTGGTACAGATACCAAGGGTGTGGCTGTAAATCCGATACAGAGGGTAGGCTGACAATCGTTATTGTTTTTTGACAAAATAGTATGCTGGAACTGAGTTTTTTGCCAGCTGAAAACACCAGCTACTCTTCTGAAGACGCCCAGCAGGAAGTGCTGGCAGGCATTTTTGAGGCATAGCGTTTTTTCCGACTGCTTTGGTTACTATGATAAATTTGTTGCAAGTAGTTCTCCACCGCACTCCCATTGGAATGAATTGAAGAAAGATGCTGGTGTCAGAAAAAACACTTTGGTGGACACAGGCCCCAAGTCTGTTTGCTGTGCCATTTAACCCCTTTACACAGATTGTCGCGAATTTGCATCACACCGCTTCCATTCAGACTGCAGCTGAGCTAGCGTATGTATTCCCACAAGGCCAGTTTGTGCATATTCGATACGTACCTAGAAGCCTTTTGCAAGAACTGTATGCCTGTTGTTGCTCATTTTAATTAACCTAAATTTATATCTATTTTATGTGCTATACCCAAATTAATCTCTTCTTAATTTAGCGTCAGCTTGAAAACCTTGTAACACCATCAAGCTAGGCTACCTAGCCTCAACTCACTGTGTGAAATACAAACATGATGATGATAATTTTATTTTTCTAGCAATTTTCAAAACCAAGTTACAAAGTGCTGTGCAGTAGAAACAAACAAGGGCCATACATATAAATTAAATAATATAATTAAAATTCAATTTAGAGACTTTGGAACCATTAGTAGAGCCCTGCCGGAGGAACTCAGGCATCAGTCCGGCTCGTAAGGGGCTATCTAATCCCAGATATGGGCAAGAGCCTGACTGTTAAAGGAGGACCATTTTACTGCATGCCCAGTCCTATACTGTAGTTCTGCTGTATGGCAGCTTTTTGCATGATTCAAAGTTCCAAGAATCTTTCTCTGTCTTATACTGGCCCCTTTTGTAGGGCTTCATTTCATTCTCTGTCTGAAACGTGTCTCGTCAAACGGAGCCGTTACAAGAAACTGTTCAAAACAAAGCGTTCAGAACTGGAGTAAATCTGAATTTTTGGCTCACGGGGATTTTCAATACTTTTACCTCATTATTTGAAGTTTGACACTGTAACGTTGCAGATAAGTCATAAAATATAGGAAAGCATAATAGGTCACTTTTAAGGCCTTTAAAAACATGTAATACAATCTTAAAATCAAAGACTCACAGGCAAACCAGTGAATGGCAGCAAGCTTTGGTGTGATGCATAGCTCTCATCTGCATAGGCCCCTATTGCTGATGCTAATCAATGTCAATGTCTCAAACCCAAACTGGATTAAACTGAACAGGCGGGATGTGTTTGTTTCCATGAAATACTTAATAAATAACTATTAATAAGTTCAGAAAAACAGAGCATAAATTCTTTTCTCAAATGCATTTTGCTTCTATATATGTCAGTGCAGACTGTGCCATAGATTGAACAGTTATAATGCTCTACTCCCTTTGATTGAACTTTTTATTTGGCAAACCGCAAACAGAGCAATTTAGTTTGAGGATAATGTTCCTTTTGTGAGCAATTCCTTGCTTTAAAAGAAAACATTTCACAGACAACATTATATGAATATATTAAGTATATAACATTTGTGAGTTTTTAAGTTATTTCAGAGAAAGTTTAGGAAAAAGTGTTTTTAAATATAATAATGCCCTGAAAATGTGCCTTCTTATTTCTGGTAATTTCAGACCATACAAAAGAGGGTTCAGAAGTGGAGGTATCATTACAAACTCCAGTGATAAAATTACAGCAAAAAATGGGTTTAGATTTTCAACATTAAAACGACTTAAGGCAATATCACAAAATGCACTGATGGAATAACTGACAAATGAAATAGTATGAGGTAAGCAGGTTTGGAACACTTTGCTCTTGAATTCAGATGAGCTTTTTCTGCACACAAGCACTATTCTAAAGTAAGTATACAAGACATAGATCAGGGGCAGAATTACTGTAATTGTGGTTACAAGCAAGCCAACAATATTGTTGATAAAAGTGGGAACACATGACAGTTTAGCAATATTCCAGATTGCACAGTATACTTTTATGATTGAGTTGCCACACAAAGGAAGCCTAATGACTAAACCAAGACACAGTGCGATAGAAAAGGCCGGAAAGATCCAAGCAAAGGCTGCCAACATACAGACTTTCTTAGGGGTCACCTTGCTGTGATAGTGCAAAGGATCACATACAGCAACATATCTATCATACGCCATAATGCCCAGGATGGTCATTTCATAGGAAGCATATGTGTATATAATGTAGATCTGAGTGAAACAAGCAGGACGTGAGATTAAATGAGAATCGGACAGAAGGTCCATGAGGAATCTGGGGAAGAAGCCAGTGGAACCATACAGAGCATTGACAGACAAAAATGCAATAAAAATATACATGGGCTCATGCAGCGTTTTCTCCCGTGATATTACCAGTATTATAACAAGATTAGCACAGACAATAAAAGCAAATAGCAGGAAGCACAGAACAAATGCTGGATAGCGATAAGACCCTATGTTCACATACATGGTGAGGTTAAAGTGAAACATTATAGAAGCATTTTCCATTTCACACAGTCAGGCTGAAACAGAGACTTTCCGAGAAAAATCCTTAAAACCTTCTTGTAACTGAAAAATCAGAAAATAATCTTTGATATTGAGATTCTGAGAGCTGTGAAGTGAAAGACAAATAACCGAATGTGTAATTACTAACATGTTATTTTTAAGTAGTTCGCTAGTCTTTTACATTCAAGATATTTTATACTTGCCACCTTCATGAAAGTTTTCAGTACACGCTGCTGACCACGTCCCTGATTGTGAGTATGTAAGAGGAGTTTAAAGTCTTTATACTAAGATGAATACATAGGAAATCGGGAGCTGAATTAATTGCTACCAAGACATACAAAGGCCCAGTGGAATGACACAAGTGGAATGGCACAATAATTGACACTTTGCAAAGCCACGCCCACCTTAGTTACTGTTGCTAAGTCTGACAAACTGTCGGACTTTTAGCATGGCACTGCCACAGTCTGTTACTGCTCTCTCCGGAGAAATATTGTCTAATTTTTGATAAAAGCGTTCTAAGAAAGGAGCAGACAGTTATGCTGTTATGCTTATGTGTTGTGCATTTGAAGGTTGCATTCAGGCTGTGAAACAGGCGTGAAAAAAATAAAGACAGAAGCTAAAGCCTACCGATCACAGAGGAAAAGTGAATCACCTGTTAGGGTAACATTATCAACTATTGAGAAAGAGGACAACGATATTAAAGGGGACCTATTATACTGCATTTCCAGCCCTAAATTGTAGTTCTGTGACTTAGCATCTGTCTCAAACAAGCTGTTTCTTTGAGACCCAGCCCTCCCCCAAAGCCTGCTGTCTTCTGATCAGCCATTGTCTAATATGTTTACCAGGTTGCTACAGTGATAGGTCTGCATGTTCCTTTGTGGGCGTGGCCAGCATTCTCTGCCTGTAGCAAATGTCCATATTTGGAAATCCGGCTCGAAATGACATCATACCGAACCATTAGCAGAAACAGTTCAAAACAGAGCGTTCGGATCAGGGGGATATCTGAGGATTTGGCTCACAGGGATTTTCTTTTTAATGCTTTTACCTCATCATTTGAAACTTTGCTCATGTTTAATATGAACATCTGACATTGTAACATTGACGAAATGCTTGAAAATATGAGAAAGCATAATAGGTCACCTTTAAGGATCAACACTGCTTCTGTACAGCTGGGTAGGTCTCTTTTCACTATTACAATCATTAAAAAGCAGAACAGTAGGACTATAACGTTACATTCAGTAGTAAGTTAGCTAGCGTTAGCTAACTAACATTATGTTAGGAACCACTACTCTCTGGTCCCCAGCACATTCAGCAAATGCATGGACACTGTGCTTCAACTGCAACGCCACCAGAGTCTTTTCTAGACCCGTAACAGCCAACAAGAACAACAATTAATTTAAACTGAGGCTTTTCCAAAGTAAAAATGTTGAAATGGGGGGAATTTGCTGAACTAAAGCTGCATTACTTATTTTCAGCTTTTTTCTGCTTAGATTTTACATCAGTAATAGCTGAAACTGATGGAAAATGCTGCTACGTCTGGTCTATGAAAAATGAATTCCATGCATGACCTTAAGCTACTGTATAGGGTTTTGACTTGGCTAAAGTGGCCACTACAAAAGGAGGACACACCAAAACAAACACTTAACAAAATAACTCAAAACAAGCCAAACTAAGAATTGTGCCAAATTGAAAGTGTTAAGGTATGAACACCAGTGATTTCAGTAGTGTCAGGGCAGGATAATGGATGCATGAATGAGTGTGTGTTAGGGTGTTGTGATGTGCAAGAAACAAGAATGATACAACTTAAACAGTATTTCCAGACACCAAAACAAAGGTGGAGCATGTGCAGAGAAACAGAGGTGTTAGTCAGCAGGGAGGTCTGCTGACTGACACCTCAAGAATGAGAACTAGGATTTACAGATATACTGCAGAGCAGTGGGGCCATGTGCCCTGCGTTACTGCAATCAGCCTCAGCTCTTCACCTGCAAGGGAAAGAGAGAGTTTGGCTCACCCACACATGACCCCACAGGACATCACAACAGTCAATGAAGTCTGGCATTCATGAAACAGTCTTCAATCCTGTCCATCCCATCCTCCCAAAATTCATCAGATCAGAACAAACTTCCTAAAATGACTCAAAGAGGTGGGTGGTGTAAAAAGCAGACCCACTGAGATATTAGATATTCAGAAGTAGAGACTGAAGACACTGTCATAGAAAGTGTGTTAGAGGGATAATATTTCAAACTGAACAAGATACGTCCTCAGCACTACTACTGAAAGAAGCAGATGTCTTGCTGATAGAGGTCTCTGACTGTAATTAACCTGTTGAAAACAGGCACCTTTTTCCAGAAAAACGCCTAAAATAACCCAAAATGAATCAGGAATAACTCCTCAACCATTTAGCCTAGATGCATAATTCTGGTCTCCTTTGAAAAGTCAGAAGCTAAGGAATATAAATCCATTGTATATTAATATATTTATTTTACTATTGCAGACTACATGGAGATGCAATAAAGAAAAAATCTTATATTTTCATCCTCACCTGGTGAAGAAAAGCTATATTTTAATGCAATAAACCATCAAAACCATCATAAGATAGATTATAATGCAACTGAATATCTTCTAATATCCCTAGTGTAGGAGCCTAAGTGCAGTTAACTGATAAAAAATTTTAATTTACGTGTTAAACAGTAATTTACATGATTCATTTATGTAGAGGGAATTGAAGGGAATATCTACAGTATTGTCAGACTGATGCAGTTAATATTTACAGTAAGGCAAAGAGTTAATTGTATGCTTAGCTAAAATGTGTGTGGATAATTAAGAGTGCATTTATATTACATTGGTAATATTTGAGGCATAGACTGTTATCGCCTTTTACCTTTAACCTTTAATTGCGGGGGAATAATCTCACAAGAGTTTGTGAAGTTACCTTAGTGGACAGTCAGGCAAGCAGAGAGTAGAGCCACATAGTTTTGACCTTTCTTTCCCTCTCCCTCTCCCCTTTTTGTCGTTAACTATCATTATTATTTTCTGTGATTTCCCTGTGCTGATGTATTGCTGCTACCGAGTAAATGGGTACATTTCAACGAGTGGTCCTGTGGATTTATTGATGTGGATTTGGATGAAGGGAAAAAATAAACAGTTATCATACAACATTTTCAAAATATACCAGAATGTCCATATTTTGGCAATATTTCCTGTTAAAATGTTGACTTTTATTGGTAGATATCTTTAAAACACTTTTTCTGTCCATACAGCCAAGTTCCAAGTGACAAAAGATTGAAATATTGATAAAGAACAGTGAGTATTCATTCATTTAGTTTATTCTTTGAGGTGCATTTAGATTCTTCTGGCGTATCAGGGCACTTTGAGTTACAGATATTAGTCTATGTGCATATTTTCCATTAACACAATATTAATCCTGGTCAATTAGATATTGTCTGTTCTCTGTGGCTTAACATGGGCTTAAGTGAAAACAGACGCCCCCAGTACCGTGCTGTGGGCGAAATTCCTGATTGAAATTTTTTGTCTCACCGTTTTAACTCGAAAACCCGCCAATGTCTAAACGGACGCCATCTTGATTATTGCACAATACCTGCAAGCTGCCTGAGTGCTCTCGACATTTCTGCAGAGAGGGAACATGCCACTTGAGAACACACGGTCCGCTCAACTCTCCCCTAAAAAGAAAGGTACTGCCAGAGAACTATAACTCTAGTGTTACAGACCCAGTAGTAATGCTGAAACCATGTAGCCCCAGACCTCCCTTGGCCCTTGGCTTTTGTAAATGTGCATTAGAAATGTTAGAGGGTTTGTATGCCCAAACAAGTCTATAGATTAAAAAATGAAGACTAAAAAAATATATTTTGAAATAGATTGAGGAAGGAAAAAATAACAACAGTTTTAATAGCCAGAAAAACAGAGTTAAATCTTTTCCCCCATGAATATAGATGAATCTCATAGTTCTGAGATAATTATCGTATTAATTCGGAAAAAGACACTAACAGAGCAGAATTTATTTTCTGAAGTGAATGCATTTTGCTTTTGTACATTTAGTGTAGACTGTGCCATAGGTTTTACAGTAATAATGCTCTACTCACTTTGATTTATTTGGCACACTGCAAACAGGGCAAACTTTTATTTTGTGAGACCTTGGTCAGATAGCCATGAGACATTCCTGTTCCTTGCTTTAACAGAAAACCTTTCACAGACAACATTATATGAATATATTAAGTATATAACATTTGTGACTTTAAAGTCATTATTTCGAGAGAGAGAGTTTAGGAGAAAGTGTTTTAAAATATAGAAACATCCTCAAAATGTGCCTTCTTATTTCTGGTAATTTCAGACCATACAAAAGAGGGTTTAGAAGTGGAGGTATCATTACAAACTCCAGTGATAAAATTACAGCAAAAAAATGGGTTTAGATTTTCAACATTAAAAGCGACTTAATGCAATATCACAAAATAAGGTGATGGAATAACTGACAAATGAAATAGTATGAGGTAAGCAGGTTTGGAACACTTTGCTCTTGAATTCAGATGAGCTTTTTCTGCACACAAGCACTATTCTAAAGTAAGTATACAAGACATAGATCAGGGGCAGAATTACTGTAATTGTGGTTACAAGCAAGCCAACAATATTGTTGATAAAAGTGGGAACACACGACAGTTTAGCAATATTCCAGATTGCACAGTATACTTTTAGGATTGAGTTGCCACACAAAGGAAGCCTAACGACTAAACCAAGACACAGTGCGATAGAAAAGGCCGGAAAGATCCAAGCAATGGCTGCCAACATACAGACTTTCTTAGGGGTCACCTTGCTGTGATAGTGCAAAGGATCACATACAGCAACATATCTATCATACGCCATAATGCCCAGGATGGTCATTTCATAGGAAGCATATGTGTATATAATGTAGATCTGAGTGAAACAAGCAGGATGTGAGATTAAATGAGAATCGGACAGAAGGTCCATGAGGAATCTGGGGAAGAAGCCAGTGGAACCATACAGAGCATTGACAGACAAAAATGTAATAAAAATGTACATGGGCTCATGCAGCGTTTTCTCCCGTGATATTACCAGTATTATAACAAGATTAGCACAGACAATAAAAGCAAATAGCAGGAAGCACAGAACAAATGCTGGATAGCGATAAGACCCTATGTTCACATACATGGTGAGGTTAAAGTGAAACATTTTAGAAGCATTTTCCATATCACACAGTCAGGCTGAAACAGAGACTTTCCAAGAAAAATCCTTAAAACCTTCTTGTAACTGAAAAATCAGAAAATAATCTTTGATATTGAGATTCTGAGAGCTGTGAAGTGAAAGACAAATAACCGAATGTGTAATTACTAACATGTTATTTTTAAGTAGTTCGCTAGTCTTTTACATTCAAGATATTTTATACTTGCCACCTTCATGAAAGTTTTCAGTACACGCTGCTGACCACGTCCCTGATTGTGAGTATGTAAGAGGAGTTTAAAGTCTTTATACTAAGATGAATACATAGGAAATCGGGAGCTGAATTAATTGCTACCAAGACATACAAAGGCCCAGTGGAATGACACAAGTGGAATGGCACAATAATTGACACTTTGCAAAGCCACTCCACCTTAGTTACTGTTGCTAAGTCTGACAAACTGTCGGACTTTTAGCATGGCACTGCCACAGTCTGTTACTGCTCTCTCCGGAGAAATATTGTCTAATTTTTGATAAAAGCGTTCTAAGAAAGGAGCAGACAGTTATGCTGTTATGCTTATGTGTTGTGCATTTGAAGGTTGCATTCAGGCTGTGAAACAGACGTGAAAAAATAAAGACAGAAGCTAAAGCCTACCGATCACAGAGGAAAAGTGAATCACCTGTTAGGGTAACATTATCAACTATTGAGAAGAGGACAACGATATTAAAGGGGACCTATTATACTGCATTTCCAGCCCTAAATTGTAGTTCTGTGACTCAGCATCTGTCTCAAACAAGCTGTTTCTTTGAGACCCAGCCCTCCCCCAAAGCCTGCTGTCTTCTGATCAGCCATTGTCTAATATGTTTACCAGGTTGCTACAGGGATAGGTCTGCATGTTCCTTTGTGGGCGTGGCCAGCATTCTCTGCCTGTAGCAAATGTCCATATTTGGAAATCCGGCTCGAAATAACATCATACCGAACCATTAGCAGAAACAGTTCAAAACAGAGCGTTCGGATCAGGGGGATATCTGAGGATTTGGCTCACAGGGATTTTCTTTTTAATGCTTTTACCTCATCATTTGAAACTTTGCTCATGTTTAATATGAACATCTGACATTGTAACATTGACTGAAATGCTTGAAAATATGAGAAAGCATAATAGGTCACCTTTAAGGATCAACACTGCTTCTGTACAGCTGGGTAGGTCTCTTTTCACTATTACAATCATTAAAAAGCAGAACAGTAGGACTATAACGTTACATTCAGTAGTAAGTTAGCTAGCGTTAGCTAACTAACATTATGTTAGGAACCACTACTCTCTGGTCCCCAGCACATTCAGCAAATGTATGGACACTGTGCTTCAACTGCAACGCCACCAGAGTCTTTTCTAGACCCGTAACAGCCAACAAGAACAACAATTAATTTAAACTGAGGCTTTTCCAAAGTAAAAAATGTTGAAATGGGGAATTTGCTGAACTAAAGCTGCATTACTTATTTTCAGCTTTTTTCTGCTTAGATTTTACATCAGTAATAGCTGAAACTGATGGAAAATGCTGCTACGTCTGGTCTATGAAAAATGAATTCCATGCATGACCTTAAGCTACTGTATAGGGTTTTGACTTGGCTAAAGTGGCCACTACAAAGGAGGACACACCAAAACAAACACTTAACAAAATAACTCAAAACAAGCCAAACTAAGAATTGTGCCAAATTGAAAGTGTTAAGGTATGAACACCAGTGATTTCAGTAGTGTCAGGGCAGGATAATGGATGCATGAATGAGTGTGTGTTAGGGTGTTGTGATGTGCAAGAAACAAGAATGATACAACTTAAACAGTATTTCCAGACACCAAAACAAAGGTGGAGCATGTGCAGAGAAACAGAGGTGTTAGTCAGCAGGGAGGTCTGCTGACTGACACCTCAAGAATGAGAACTAGGATTTACAGATATACTGCAGAGCAGTGGGGCCATGTGCCCTGCGTTACTGCAATCAGCCTCAGCTCTTCACCTGCAAGGGAAAGAGAGAGTTTGGCTCACCCACACATGACCCCACAGGACATCACAACAGTCAATGAAGTCTGGCATTCATGAAACAGTCTTCAATCCTGTCCATCCCATCCTCCCAAAATTCATCAGATCAGAACAAACTTCCTAAAATGACTCAAAGAGGTGGGTGGTGTAAAAAGCAGACCCACTGAGATATTAGATATTCAGAAGTAGAGACTGAAGACACTGTCATAGAAAGTGTGTTAGAGGGATAATATTTCAAACTGAACAAGATACGTCCTCAGCACTACTACTGAAAGAAGCAGATGTCTTGCTGATAGAGGTCTCTGACTGTAATTAACCTGTTGAAAACAGGCACCTTTTTCCAGAAAAAACGCCTAAAATAACCCAAAATGAATCAGGAATAACTCCTCAACCATTTAGCCTAGATGCATAATTCTGGTCTCCTTTGAAAAGTCAGAAGCTAAGGAATATAAATCCATTGTATATTAATATATTTATTTTACTATTGCAGACTACATGGAGATGCAATAAAGAAAAAATCTTATATTTTCATCCTCACCTGGTGAAGAAAAGCTATATTTTAATGCAATAAACCATCAAAACCATCATAAGATAGATTATAATGCAACTGAATATCTTCTAATATCCCTAGTGTAGGAGCCTAAGTGCAGTTAACTGATAAAAAAATTTTAATTTACGTGTTAAACAGTAATTTACATGATTCATTTATGTAGAGGGAATTGAAGGGAATATCTACAGTATTGTCAGACTGATGCAGTTAATATTTACAGTAAGGCAAAGAGTTAATTGTATGCTTAGCTAAAATGTGTGTGGATAATTAAGAGTGCATTTATATTACATTGGTAATATTTGAGGCATAGACTGTTATCGCCTTTACCTTTAACCTTTAATTATGGGGAATAATCTCACAAGAGTTTGTGAAGTTACCTTAGTGGACAGTCAGGCAAGCAGAGAGTAGAGCCACATAGTTTTGACCTTTCTTTCCCTCTCCCTCTCCCCTTTTGTCGTTAACTATCATTATTATTTTCTGTGATTTCCCTGTGCTGATGTATTGCTGCTACCGAGTAAATGGGTACATTTCAACGAGTGGTCCTGTGGATTTATTGATGTGGATTTGGATGAAGGGAAAAAATAAACAGTTATCATACAACATTTTCAAAATATACCAGAATGTCCATATTTTGGCAATATTTCCTGTTAAAATGTTGACTTTTATTGGTAGATATCTTTAAAACACTTTTTCTGTCCATACAGCCAAGTTCCAAGTGACAAAAGATTGAAATATTGATAAAGAACAGTGAGTATTCATTCATTTAGTTTATTCTTTGAGGTGCATTTAGATTCTTCTGGCGTATCAGGGCACTTTGAGTTACAGATATTAGTCTATGTGCATATTTTCCATTAACACAATATTAATCCTGGTCAATTAGATATTGTCTGTTCTCTGTGGCTTAACATGGGCTTAAGTGAAAACAGACGCCCCTGGTACCGTGCTGTGGGCGAAATTCCTGATTGAAATTTTTTGTCTCACCGTTTTAACTCGAAAACCCGCCAATGGCTAAGCGGGCGCCATCTTGATTATTGCACAATACCTGCAAGCTGCCTGAGTGCTCTCGACATTTCTGCAGAGAGGGAACATGCCACTTGAGAACACACGGTCCGCTCAACTCTCCCCTAAAAAGAAAGATACTGCCAGAGAACTATAACTCTAGTGTTACAGACCCAGTAGTAATGCTGAAACCATGTAGCCCCAGACCTCCCTTGGCCCTTGGCTTTTGTAAATGTGCATTAGAAATGTGAGAGGGTTTGTATGCCCAAACAAGTCTATAGATTAAAAAATGAAGACTAAAAAAATATATTTTGAAATAGATTGAGGAAGGAAAAAATAACAACAGTTTTAATAGCCAGAAAAACAGAGTTAAATCTTTTCCCCCATGAATATAGATGAATCTCATAGTTCTGAGATAATTATCGTATTAATTCGGAAAAAGACACTAACAGAGCAGAATTTATTTTCTGAAGTGAATGCATTTTGCTTTTGTACATTTAGTGTAGACTGTGCCATAGGTTTTACAGTAATAATGCTCTACTCACTTTGATTTATTTGGCACACTGCAAACAGGGCAAACTTTTATTTTGTGAGACCTTGGTCAGATAGCCGCAGACATTCCTGTTCCTTGCTTTAACAGAAAACCTTTCACAGACAACATTATATGAATATATTAAGTATATAACATTTGTGACTTTAAAGTCATTATTTCAGAGAGAGAGAGTTTAGGAGAAAGTGTTTTAAAATATAGAAACATCCTCAAAATGTGCCTTCTTATTTCTGGTAATTTCAGACCATACAAAAGAGGGTTTAGAAGTGGAGGTATCATTACAAACTCCAGTGATAAAATTACAGCAAAAAATGGGTTTAGATTTTCAACATTAAAACGACTTAATGCAATATCACAAAATAAGGTGATGGAATAACTGACAAATGAAATAGTATGAGGTAAGCAGGTTTGGAACACTTTGCTCTTAAATTCAGATGAGCTTTTTCTGCACACAAGCACTATTCTAAAGTAAGTATACAGGACATAGATCAGGGGCAGAATTACTGTAATTGTGTTTACAAGCCAGCCAACAATATTGTTGATAAAAGTGGAAACACATGACAGTTTAGCAATATTCCAGATTGCACAGTATACTTTTAGGATCGAGTTGCCACACAAAGGAAGCCTAACGACTAAACCAAGACACAGTGCGATAGAAAAGGCCGGAAAGATCCAAGCAAAGGCTGCCAACATACAGACTTTCTTAGGGGTCACCTTGCTGTGATAGTGCAAAGGATCACATACAGCAACATATCTATCATACGCCATAATGCCCAGGATGGTCATTTCATAGGAAGCATATGTGTATATAATGTAGATCTGAGTGAAACAAGCAGGATGTGAGATTAAATGAGAATCGGACAGAAGGTCCATGAGGAATCTGGGGAAGAAGCCAGTGGAACCATACAGAGCATTGACAGACAAAAATGTAATAAAAATGTACATGGGCTCATGCAGCGTTTTCTCCCGTGATATTACCAGTATTATAACAAGATTAGCACAGACAATAAAAGCAAATAGCAGGAAGCACAGAACAAATGCTGGATAGCGATAAGACCCTATGTTCACATACATGGTGAGGTTAAAGTGAAACATTATAGAAGCATTTTCCATTTCACACAGTCAGGCTGAAACAGAGACTTTCCGAGAAAAATCCTTAAAACCTTCTTGTAACTGAAAAATCAGAAAATAATCTTTGATATTGAGATTCTGAGAGCTGTGAAGTGAAAGACAAATAACCGAATGTGTAATTACTAACATGTTATTTTTAAGTAGTTCGCTAGTCTTTTACATTCAAGATATTTTATACTTGCCACCTTCATGAAAGTTTTCAGTACACGCTGCTGACCACGTCCCTGATTGTGAGTATGTAAGAGGAGTTTAAAGTCTTTATACTAAGATGAATACATAGGAAATCGGGAGCTGAATTAATTGCTACCAAGACATACAAAGGCCCAGTGGAATGACACAAGTGGAATGGCACAATAATTGACACTTTGCAAAGCCACGCCCACCTTAGTTACTGTTGCTAAGTCTGACAAACTGTCGGACTTTTAGCATGGCACTGCCACAGTCTGTTACTGCTCTCTCCGGAGAAATATTGTCTAATTTTTGATAAAAGCGTTCTAAGAAAGGAGCAGACAGTTATGCTGTTATGCTGTTGTGTTGTGCATTTGAAGGTTGCATTCAGGCTGTGAAACAGACGTGAAAAAATAAAGACAGAAGCTAAAGCCTACCGATCACAGAGGAAAAGTGAATCACCTGTTAGGGTAACATTATCAACTATTGAGAAAGAGGACAACGATATTAAAGGGGACCTATTATACTGCATTTCCAGCCCCCCCCAAAGCCCGCTGTCTTGTGATTGGTAATTGTCTAATGTGTTTACCAGGTTGGGATCGGCATAGACATAATATACATAGATGCCCCGTCGACCGCTACTGCCTACTGGCGCTGACGAGCCGTGGGGCCGCCATCTTGAACCGGTCAGCCGCTCCACTCAATGTAATCTGTTTGGCAGGTGCAATGAGCTGTCAGCGCATTTAATTAATCATAACTCACTGAATATCGAACTGATTTTCACGCGGGGTTTTTTGCTGCAAAGGTTATACATGTAGCTATGACACAGGATACATGGTTCGGCGTATTTTAATATTCATAGTGGGCTTAACAGTAATAGAATATTCTGATATATGATATAAAGTGACCAGACATCCGAGATCAAAACTGGGAACATAATCCCCGAAAAGGGGGGGGGACTTTTCCAGTTTGACTGTGATTTTTTTTTTTCTATTTTAAATTATTACTATTATTTCTATTCAAAGTTTTTTTCTGTATTTAGCCATGGACAGGCAGCAAAAACCGGGGACTGTCCCTGAAGTCTGGGATGTCTGGTCACCCTATGATATGTGATTTAGGCTATATTGCAAATCACACACTATAAATATGATAGAGAAGCAGAGTCAGAGTCAGATATTTTATTCATTTGAACCAATAAATATATGATTAACAAACAAACAATATATCATTAAATTATATCTCCAGTCTAATTGAAGCTTTTTATATTTGTCCCTCTCTGTCACACACACACACTGTACTAAGACGTTCTTCTACATCCATCTCCTCCCAGCACTTGACATTTAGCAGCCCAACACACACACACGAAAACTTTGCACGAGCTAAAAGCCCTGAAAGAGGACTGTTTTACAGAGCTTTTTTCTCGTGCTCCCTTTCTGCAGTTCAAGAGAGGTTAGTTTGGCAATGTGGTGCAGCCTTATCCTGAGAAACACAGACACAACCAATAACAACAAGTCAGAACGATGGCTTTCAATGCCAAACTATGTCTCCTCAATGTGTCCCCAAGCAGAAAAACACCCTCCGTTCCAATCTCCTCCCGGACGATGTGTGTGACTGTCAACACCTTAGGAGTCTGCACTGTTGAAGCTCGGTGCATCACCCTCTCTGCAGTTCTCAGCACATAATAATAATAATAATAATAATAATAATAATAATAATAATAATAATAATAGTAATAATAACAATAATACAAAAACATAATACATTATATTTATATAGAGCTTTACACAGTGCTCAAAGACACTTTACTGAACAAAGAAAATAAGAACAAGCAGCCTTAAAATACAAATATGGAATATAATTTATCAAGTCTCAGCCATAGATTGTATATAAACAGCTCATAGCCGGGTGAACACCGGCCGGTGTACTAAACATAGCCTAGCTAGCTGGCTACGATTTCAGTACAGTGATATCAAAGATCCTTGCTCCTTCTCAACTCTCTGGTAATATTCTATTGTACCTTTGTGGGCGTGGCCAGCATTCTCTGCCTGGAGCAAAAGTCCATATTTGGAAATCCGGCTCGGAATGACATCATACCGAGCCATTAGTAGAAAAAACAGTTCAAAACGTTCTGATCAGGGGGATATCTGAAGATTTGGTTCACAGGAATTTCTTTTTAATACTTTTACCTCTTCATTTGAAACTTTGCTCATGTTTAATATGAACATCTGACATTGTAACATTGAAGAAATGCTAGAAAATATGAAAAAGCATAATAGGTCCCCTTTAACCACCTAGTCCCGAGCGGACCCGGTATCGTGTTGGTAATCTATTTGCGCGGTTAAAGCTGGTTTCCGACTACAAACAGCGGCGATTCACGTCCTCATAGACCATCCGGCATGCCGCCATCTTGCCGGTATTGTACGGAAGCCGTTGGGTTCATTTTAGTTTCGCCTCTACCTCAAATTCTCTCATAGAAGAAGAGCGTGTTTGGCAGAGGCAGACTTTGTCGGTCTCTCCTGGCGAACCGTAGGAGCTACAACCTCATGCAATATACTGATTTTTTCAGCAGACTGAGACGAATCAAACCAGCCCAGAACCAGCCCTGTAGGATGTTCTGTTCTCAAGCTGTGGGCCTTTAAAGCATGGGAGTGCTTTTGGTCATTTGGTTTTGTCAACATTTCAATGTTTTGGAATCTTTATGTTATTTGGAACGTGGTTGTATGGAGAGAAATGGTGTTTTACAGATAGCTCCCAATAAAAGTGAACATATTAACAGTAAATATGGCCAAAACATGGACATTCGCCAGGTATATTTTTTAAAAATTGTGTAATAACTGTTGTATATCAGTTTCTTTTCATCAATTTTACAGTTGCAGTTGTGTTCCAGGTGTATTAAAAGATATTCAGGTGCATTATAATCTACCTTATGATGGTTATGATGCATGTTTGTATGTTTATTGCATTAAAATATAGCTTTTTTTTACCAGGCAAGGATGAAAATATCATATTTTTTCTGTATTTAATCTCCACGTAGTCTGTAATGGTAAAATAAATATGTTAATATACAATGGATTTATATTCCTTTGCTTCTGACATTTCAAAGGAGACCAAAATTATGCATCCAGGCCTAATGGTTGAGGAGATATGACTGATTTAATTTGGGTATGTTATTTTAGGCATTTTTCCTAAAAATAGGTGCTGTACAGCTGGGTAGGTCTTTATTCACTATTACAATCATTAAAAAGCAGAACAGTAGGACTATAACGTAACGTTCAGTAGTAAGTTAGCTAGCGTTAGCTAACTAACAATATGGAACACAATAGGAACCACAGACAGTCTACATTTTCCTGGATTTGTTTTAGGTTTTGGAAAGAGAATAAATCATACTTGTCCTTTAAACCTCTTTGGGAAGCGACTGTAACTGTTACAAGTGCCCCAGGAACAGCTTTGACCATATCTTGGAAAAATACAGCAAAAAAAGCTAGAAAACAACTCTTTTTGCGTTAGAGTCAATGGAGCGCAGCCATGAAAGTATTGGACCTCAGTTTGGCTGTGTTCAGTCTGCAGGCCTTAATGCTAAATTCCGATTTTTTTTTCCCAGATCCATTTTCTTTTTGGACAGTTCACATTACTGTTAAAATGCGACCCATATGAGACTCCAGTGTGTACTGTCCATGGATTGAATGTGACCAACATGCGAAGAAGAATAACACAACGTCTCATACAGCAGCACACTGTTGGTGGCAACCGACCTGAAACAACACCTATCCAATGTTCACTAGCTGATGCAGGTGGTGCTGAACCACTTTCTGTAGATGACAGTGGAGGTTTTATTCTTGTGGAAAACTGGTTAGCCAGCTATCTAGCAAGCTTTCTCACACAAGATAACATCACCCTTATGACAATGTTAGGATGGGCCTATAGGCTAGATGGCATATTTCCCAAATAATAGAACTTTAGCTCCATAGACATTCTTGTCCAGTCAGGGAGACTAAGGGGAAATGAAATAAGGTTGACGGACCAATCTGCAGTAGACCCTCCCGAGCCTCTTCACCGGCTGCTCTACCAGCTGGGCATTGGTGCACCAGGCAACAATGACCGGCAGGTAGAAAATGCTTGTGCTTTAATTTACGTTTGTTTGGCACCAGTGGCTGCTGTGAATAGGGCAGTTTGCATCCAGGAAAGACAGGTGGATGATCAGGAAAGCCTAACTGACGACAGGAAAGACTGCATCGGGCCTGGAGAGGCTAGTGTGCGTGTTCTTTGGATAACAATGTACTCACTGTCTCAACATCCTTTTCTCTTCAGTGTACAGCAATTGCTCACTGATCTCATCCCCACAGATTGAGTTGCTGCTGCTAGAAGCTTGCAACTGCAGAAGGTTTCTACAGTCCCTGCTCAATCCGGACTTTGTCTCCACGGTTCTCCCAGAAACCTGGCATGTGCAGAAGCAGAAGCCATGGGCTGAAGTATAACCCGGTCCAGGGTGTTGCCACAGCTGCGGGGCAAGTGATTTCCCTAGTAGGCGACCACCATGTTTTCTCCCACACCTGCCTCTCAAGCTATCTTTTGAAAATGGTAAACAGCTGTAAACTTTCCTTAGAAATTTAGTTTAAGTTTTAGTTTTAGTTTAAGTTTTCAAAAAATAAAGAATTGTTATATGTTACTTTACTTTGAGAAAGTAATTGAAAGTAACCTTCCCAGCACTGACAACAGGCTCCCCTATGGCTACTCTCTGGCACCCAGCACATTCAGCAAATGCGTGGACACTGTGCTTCAACTGCAGCCCCACCAGGGTCACCAGCCAACAAGAACAAAAGTTAATTTAAACTGAGGCTTTTCCAAAGTCCTAAGCCAAAGAGAACAGAGTATCTAATCGACCAGGCTTAATACTGTGTTAATGGAAAATTAACACAGTATTAAATTTAAAAAACGCACATAGAATGTAATATCTGTAACTGCCAGTGCCCTCATATGCCAGAAGAATCTAAGTGCACCTCTAAGAATTAAACTAAATGAATATGTGTGTTTGGGCAGACAGGGACGTTTTAACTAGTGCTACCCTCAACTCTCCCCTATGAAGAAAGGTACTGCCAGAGAACTATAACTCTAGTGTTACAGACCCAGTAGTAATGCTGAAACCATGTAGCCCCAGACCTCCCTTGGCCCTTGGCTTTTGTAAATGTACTTTAGAAATGTGAGAGGGTTTGTATGCCCAAACAAGTCTATAGTCTTAAAAAATGAAGACTAAAAAAATATATTTTGAAATATATTGAGGAAGGAAAAAATAACAACAGTTTTAATAGCCAGAAAAACAGAGCTAATTATTTCCCCCCATGATTATAGATGAATCTTGTAGTTCTGAGATAATTATCGTATTAATTCAGAAAAAGACACTAACAGAGCAGAATTTATTTTCTCAAGTGAATGCATTTTGCTTCTGTATATTTCAGTGTAGAAGTTGCCATAGGTTTTACAGTAATAATACTCTACTCACTTTGATTAAACTTTTTATTTGGCACACTGCAAACAGGGCAAACTTTTATTTTGTGAGACCTTGGTCAGACATACCAATTAATTGCTTTAAAAGACATTATATGAATATATTAAGATTATTATTAAAAATATATATCATATGTAACTTTTAAAGTCATTATTTCAGATAGAGAGTTTAAGAGAAAGTTTTTTTAAATATAAAAACATCCTCAAAATGTGCCGTCTTATTTCTGGTAATTTCAGACCATACAAAAGAGGGTTCAGAAGTGGAGGTATCGTTACAAACTCTAGTGATAAAATAACAGCAAAAACTGGGTTTAGCTTTTCAACATCAAAACGACTTAAGGCAATATCACAAAATACACTGATGGAATAACTGACAAATGAAATAGTATGAGGTAAGCAGGTTTGGAACACTTTGCTCTTAAATTCAGATGAGCTTTTTCTGCACACAAGCACTATTCTAAAGTAAGTATACAGGACATAGATCAGGGGCAGAATTACTGTAATTGTGTTTACAAGCCAGCCAACAATATTGTTGATAAAAGTGGAAACACATGACAGTTTAGCAATATTCCAGATTGCACAGTATACTTTTATGATCGAGTTGCCACACAAAGGAAGCCTAACGACTAAACCAAGACACAGTGCGATAGAAAAGGCCGGAAAGATCCAAGCAATGGCTGCCAACATACAGACTTTCTTAGGGGTCACCTTGCTGTGATAGTGTAAAGGATCACATACAGCAACATATCTATCATACGCCATAATGGCCAGGATGGTCATTTCATTAAAAGCATATGTGTAAATAATGTAGATCTGAGTGAAACAGGCAGGACGTGAGATTAAATGAGAATCGGACAGAAGGTCCATGAGGAATCTGGGGAAGAAGCCAGTGGAACCATACAGAGCATTGACAGACAAAAATGCAATAAAAATATACATGGGCTCATGCAGCGTTTTCTCCCGTGATATTACCAGTATTATAACAAGATTAGCACAGACAATAAAAGCAAATAGCAGGAAGCACAGAACAAACGCTGGATAGAGGTTAAATCCTATGTTCACATACATGGTGAGGTTAAAGTGAAAAATTATAGTGGCATTTTCCATTTCACACAGTCAGGCTGAAACAGAGATTTGTCGTGAAAAATCCTTACAACCCTTTTGTAACGACATCTTGTAATATTGCTTCCAGAGATCGGGAAATCATCTTTGATATTGAGATCCTCAGAGCTGTGAAGTGGAAGACAAATCACTGAATGTGTAATTACTAAAATGTTATTTTTAAGTTGTTATGACTAGTCTTTTACTTTCAAGATATTTTATACTTGCCACCTTCAAGAAGGCTTTCAGTACATGCTGCTGACCAGGTACCTGATTGTGAGTTAGAGCAGTTTAAAGTCTTTAATATTCTATGGTGGGTTACAAATAGAAATAATACATTGGAAATCAGTAGGGAGGAGCCTGATTCGACTGCCAATCTCAGCATAGAAGCTTTGCAGCAGCGTCACAAAACATTAATCATGCAATTTTGAATATATGGGGGTGCTCAATGTCTGATTTTTGGTGGCGCTGTAAATGCATGGTAAATTGTTTTTCAGCCACCTCTTTTCACCATAATGTATTCAATCATACCTAATGATTATGAGCCTATTCATCTCTCTCTACTTTGGGGTGTAAAATATCCAATAGCTTGCAGGAATTGCCGTCAATTTAAAATGTAGTAAACTACCTATTTCTCACAAAAGTTACCTAATTATTCCTTTTCCTTCAACATAATTCATTCATCTTTATTCATTTAGTTTATTTTTTTAAATTAACTTTCCCCCCATTATTGAATACAAAAGTTCAAACAGGAATCTGTAGATCTGTTTATTAGAATACAACTGGGAACATGACACCCACAAATACTAAAAGCAAATAATTTTATGTAGCCTAAATCAAGATAAATTATATAAAATGGATAATGTCTTATAAACATGTGAAGGGATTGCTTAAAACACAATTCTAGGGAGTCAAGTAGTTTGAATGAAGCCTTACTATTAACATGTCTAAAGGATTTTAAAAGATGGCTGATTAATTTCAAAAGGGAGGCAAGATTGGATCTGCATCGTTTCGTCTGATGGGCTTCAGCACATAAACCTTGTTGTTTTTTGTATCCTTACATGGAGTTTGTTGTTTTTTAGTGTTAGTGGAATCAGGGTCGTGACCAGGGTTTTGAAATTAGTGAGGTCCAAATTATTATTATTTTAAATAGAGTTTATTTACAATAGTAATTTACAATGTGTAGGGCACGAAGCCGTTGCCACAGTAGAGCTCCTGCCGTTTACTCGCAGAGCGCTGTCTGTCTTCTCCAACATGCTGCATCCAGCATAGTCTGCCGAAGCCTCTCTCCACTGCTTGTTTGGGTGGCTGATTTGCAGGCTGATCAGCATCCCACCCCTCCTGTGACCCATCGTTTGACTGTATGTGTATTCAGAGCCAGTGAACAACAGACTTTCAAAATAATACTTTAAAAAAAAAACTGCGTTAACATGAGATAAAATAATTGTCTGCATTAATTAATTAATGAGCCCTAGTATTAACACAAGATCCTGACCGATCCCTCACGTGTTGGGAGATTTTAATATTCAGTAAAGTTCTGCTGCTGTGCCTTGTGCGTAATGCGCACAGCCTCACTCTTAATGGGGAGACGCTTCACCATATTACACCCACCATTTACGGTATCTCATTCCTTTTTCCAAGGTAAATGGTATCACCCAAAAGTCTGCCTGCAAATAGTGGAGGTCTTAGTTATTGTGCGCACAATGTTTTCATTTGTTTCGTGTGTTTCCCCAAGTCTGGACACTGATCAGGGAACACTTATTCAAGTTAAAATGAGGGTTGCAACAGTGTAATGGCATGCATCTGCATGGTCTTAAAGCCTTCATTTAAGTTGATTGTGTTATCAATGGTTTTTACTCTATTTTTTTATTGATAGGCTATAGTCTACATATAAATATGGAGGTCCTGACCTCGGTGACCTCATAGCTGGTTACAGCCATGAGTGGACTGCATGTTGTTAGCTGCGGTGTTGTCGCTGTAGTTGGAGAGCCTCGCCATCACGCACAGGGTTACATTCCGACACCATACCTTCACATTAAGAGCAGAATAGTGACTGTTCGAAGCAACAGAGAAAACAGGCGTGTGCTTCTTTCTAAATGAGCCTAAAGCCCACTGACATTAAGGCAGTAACAATTTCATTTATTAATAAGTGATTTCATTGAAAAACTACATTTAGCCCCTTTAAATACATTTTTCTAAAGAAAAGTAACCCAAACCCAAAGAACAGAAGTTAATTTAATCTGGGGGTTTTCCAAATGAATGAATGAATGAAATGAATCCCAGAAGAAAAGCACTGCCAGAGAACCATAACTCTAGTGTTACAGATGCAGTAGTAATGCTGAAAAACTGGAAGCCCCAGACCTCTCTCTGGTCTTGGCCAATGTAAATGTGCTCTAGAAATGTGAGGGGCCTTTGTATGCCTAAACGCAGTGCATGGTAAACAAGTCTATAGTCTTAAAAAATGAAGGAGTAAGAAAGAAAAAATGAAGGAGTAAGAAAAAAGTACATTTTGAAATCGATTGAGTGAAACTTTTCACAAGGAAATAAATAACAGTTTTAATAGTTGGGACGGCAACTTTGCATTTTTTGTTCAGCTTAATCAAAAATCTTGCAAAGGTGACAACATGTTCAGCAACTGTGAGAGTAACAACAGTACTATACAAGGTAAATAAATCACTGCCTTAGATATTCAGGGAGTTACTTTATAATTTCTGAGTGTATTTTGAATGTTGTTTACACAGAACAATTAGTTTTGAATGGTGTGTTAATTGACAAACATTCCTCAAAGCAAGTTTGTGTGTGCAGTTATTTGTCTGTACCCCCTCACTTTCAGTACCCCTCAACTCATGCAAAATACTTTTTGAGGCACAGCTATGTGGAACAAGGCAGAGGTCTTATGACCAGGTACAGAATTACTGAAATCCACAGATGACTGGAAATATATTAAATGTGATTAGAGAAATATTTAAAACATAATTGTTACATATATTTAATTGGCCTGCTTTCCATGCCACGGACTGTTCTCAGACTGCTTTCTCTCATTCTGTGCTGGCACTTTTGTACTGTACAACTTGAAATGATGTTTTATGTGTAAATATCATATTGTCTACTGATTAACAATATTGTTAGATGTAGTGGGCATTCCTCCCAAATCCAATATGTGTACAAGCAGAATTATTCTTTTTACAGACCAATTTATGAATTTAGTCTGAAAGCTGAACTTTTACCGCACAAACAATTTAGAATTCTATTTCTTATTTGTGTCAATTTGAAACCATAAATCAGGGGATTGATAATTGGAGGAATAAAGAGAAACTGCATTGCCATAAAATTCTGCACACTTTGTGATATCTCTTTTGAGCCAAATCGCATATACAACAAATCAAAGAACAAAGATACAACAACGATTGTTAAAGAGAATAAATGTGGTACACATGTCTGCATAAATTTACTTCTGTTCTCTTTGGATGTTAGGCATGTTCTGATCAGATATATATAAGACCAAAAAACAAAAATAACATGGCCAACATAAAAAGTATAATTAAAAGCTGGAATAACAATGCTTGCTACGGAAGAAGCGCAAGCTAGATTAGAAATTAACCAATTAACACAGTAGATCTTTGGTATGTGTGAGCTGCATAACCCGGATGTTGATGTTGTTATTGTGCTCATGAACAACAGGGAAAAGGGTACAAGCCAAGCAAAAAACACCAACACACAAACTCTTTGTTTAGTCATCACAGAGTGGTAAACCAGAGGTCGGCATATAGCCACATATCTGTCATAGGCCATTAGAGCTAGAAGAGAGAAATCAGCACAAGCTGAAGAGTGCAACACAAAACCCTGCAGAAGGCATCCAGCATAAGAGATGACATGAGTGGTAGATAGAAGATCATTGAGAAATTTGGGGTAAAAGCCTGTTGTCCCATAAAGTCCATTGATGCACAGATTACAAAGGAAGATGTACATGGGTTCATGAAGGCTTTTATCCACAATTACAGTCACAATAATGGTCACATTTACCAGCCAAATCACACTGTAACACAATAAGGTTAGAGCAAAGAGAGCAACTCTGTAGTCTGTTGTCCCACTTAACCCTGACAGAGTAAACATAGTCACTGTTTCATTACCCATAGGGACTTACTTGTGGGAGGAAAGAAATAGCACATTCTGTTCTGTGTCTACTTATCCCTAACATGAAGTGTTACCATTTGTTTATATTCTTTTGTGGCAGTAACACGCAATGACGTTATTATCATAGGACCTCAGACATCCAATCAGTGATGTGGCAGTTGCTTCCACTGCTTCCAGTCAACCTGAGCCTCCGACCTTCTAAGTGTATATTATTCAAATGTACTGTATATGTCTATTTTATTAAATAGTTAATGCTGAGATGTGGGA
>JALXJV020000016.1:9248101-9266819 GCA_024633595.2 Lepomis macrochirus
TGATAAATGTGCATGCTTTGGCTTCACTTGAGATTTATATAAATGTTAATCATCTGTTTTAATTAAATCATTTGTCATACACAAATATTGTATCTCACTTATAAGGCTCCACTTTGATTCTTTAATATTTAATAAGGTCTTTTTTCTACAGATATTCTGGTGAAAAACAGAAAATCACCATCAGATTAAAACATGATAAACTGCAAAAGACTATTATCTTTACCATAATTAACATCTTCTATTTACTAAAAATATTCACAAAGCAATGCAATTTTTTTATTTAAATTATTGAAACATAGTCATAGACCTCTAAAACAATACCTGAATTTAAAAAATGATAAGGAACAGCTTAAGTATTAATAAATACTGTTATTACAAAAAAGTAACATACATGCAAGCCATTTACATATAAAACACAAAAAAACATGTAATTTTACTTTGCCAAAGCCCAAGTTGATGTTAACTGTCAAGAAAAAATCTGTCAACTTTTGTTTTTTATTCAAATACATTAAAAACTGTCAAAATAAATGAATTTTCTTTTTTAAATGTGTGTTCATTCTATAAATACAAATGGAAAAAAAGAATTATATTATTGAAGTAGGATAAGATTAGTTTGCAAAATACTTCAAAATTACTGTGAAATAGTGACATTTTGCAACAGTTGCCAAAATATCCTACATTAAAGTAATGCTCTGTAGAATAAAAAAAATGCTCTAAGCAACATTTTGAATACTTTATTATATGAATAAAATAAAATGACAGAAAAGACTCTTCAAAGGTCCCAGATGGTGAGAGCTCCATCAAAGGACTATCATTCTTGTGAGATGTGAGAATTTTGGGGAATTATCTAAACATGTGGTGGTGTTTTACCGGTTATAGACTTTGCCTATCACATCACTTGTTGATTTAAATACTCAGTTTAGCACAATCTGCCCTGTCAGCTGTGCTCATGTGAAATCACACTTGACTGTGTAGGCGAACTGCAGGGGGTTCCAGGAGAGGGTCAGTAAAGGTTTTGAGGTGGGCCTCTGTGTTCATATGTTACCACTCTATCTTCTATTAAATACCTTCTACTTTTCTGGGCTTTTAACACCACTTTTCCCAAATGTAGGCTACCTGTAAAGACAAACATAAGACAGTGTATATTTATGGTGAGAGTTAATGCATAGATACTAAGCTAACAACGTCTTCTGTCAGCCTGCCAGGAAACACCTCTGCTGGCCTGTCTGCAGAAAGCACTTACCGTTTAGTCCAATATCATTACAAGTGTGTAGTTATGGCACTGTTTTTGTACTGTTCATAGCTGTAACTGTTACTACCAACGTTACACTCACTGAGTGGCAGAAAGAAGAGCAGCAGTGTTAGCTTGAATCAGCTAACACACAAACACATCTAAAACGGGAAAGACCTGGGCCACTGGTTCTTTCGTAAGCAGTAACGATCATTGTCGAGTCTGACAGCCGTTAATTTAGGCAAATAACTTGTTTTACTCCCAGTTTACTAAACACAGCCATAGTAACAGATGTTTTGCCACTCAGTCCAGCATGGTCCGGAAGGGGAAGTGGCATCCCTTCTATTTCTGAATGAGAATGGTTTGTATTAGCCTGGGGTTGACACTGCCTAGCTGAAGTTACAGCTTTCAGGAATAAGCATGGTAAGATAAGCAGAGGGTTTCACAACAGTACCAAAGCAATAGACTGTTTGTTTTTTGCACATGCCATGTGTCATGGGGCTTCCCCATGCCTTCATTTAAGGCAGCGGTAGTATTGGTCTTAGCATGCTAAGCTAACCTTAGCTGAGCATTAGCATAGGACTTTTAGCATTAGCATTACCTTTAGCATATGGGCCAGCATCAATGGCACATGCAGTTCATTTAAGTACTAGTCGAAAGACTTGAAATCATGATTAGATAAATACAAGTCATACACAGTTAATTCCAAGAAATTTATTTTAGCTTATTGGATTTACCCAGGTCATCCAAATGTTTGCATGTGTCATTCACCTGTTCTCATCCTCAAGCAGGGATCTGGGTTGAAGTGGCAAACAGGAGTAATTTGTTGGGTGAAGTCCTGGAATGGTCCAAGTGTGAGCCAGTACAGAGGGGTGTACTGGAGTGCCTTAAGTTGCTGTTTTGAGAAGCTTTGTTCAGCTTGTTGTTAAGGCAGAAAATTGTGTCCTCTTACAATTAATCTTTTATGTATGATCTTTTGATATTATCATTATTATTACTATTCATTTCTGGTTTTATAGTTGATATATTGTGGATTGATGTAGCCATAAATATTTTGGACTATTGAGGTAACATAATGGTGTTTAATTGATTTCCAATTAACTTTGTTTTTTCTTGTAGGAGGGGCTTCTGGTATAAAAGAAGGGGGCAGAGGCTCCTCTCGGCAGGACAGCTTTGGGTTGGAAAGGCATATGTGCTAGAGCCCAATAGTCAGTCAGTTATTTTCCTCGTTGTTTGTTTTATTGTTAATTTTTGATATATTTTTACAATAATTCACACTTGCGCTACTGCACTTTCCACGTTTCTAGTGAAGAAATAAATTGAAGCACCAGCTGAAGAACTCCTGAGTCCATGTCTCCTCCTTCCACCATGGGGTTAAACACTACACCGTGCATCTATTGAGTAAACTTACATAGAACATAGAACATGCTAACGCCAAGTTCAACAGGCAAGTGTTAAAAAAAAACAGAAAAGCAACATAAAAAACATGCATGTTTCAAGTTTGAAGTCAGCATAGATCCATCCTAGAGCTGTTCGGTTGATAGATTTCATTTGGTTGTGAAGTTACAGCCTAGTGTTGTGTAATGGTAGATACACAACAGAGCCAGCTGGGAGGAGGCCTCAGGGAAGACCCAGGACAAGGTGGAGAGATTATATCTCCACGCTGGCCTGGGAGCGCCTCGGGATCCCTCAGTCAGAGCTGGCTAATGTGGCTCAGGAAAGGGAAGTTTGGGGTCCCCTGCTAAGACTAGAGGCGCACTTACACTCATTACATTTGAATAAAGTCCACTAGAGAGCAGACTAATTCTTTGAAAATGAAATGTCAAATGCTTTTCTCATTTTCATTTTCAAATAGTTATGAAAATAATTTTAATTTTAATTTTGACCTAAAAAGACCATGACATGGACATGTAAATGCAATAGACTTGGTGGAGCTGTTTTGCTAACTGCATTTGAATAATGCCCACTTGAGAGCATGTTAAGTCTTTGAAAATGAAATGTGAAATGCTGTATGCATTTTCAATTTAATATGGTCCTAGAATGCCCACATAAATATGTGAAAATGAAAAATTTTTACCTAAATAACACATACATATGTGGAATGATAATGTTATTGTGGGATTACATTATCATTTTCAAGTTTGCATGATTATTTGAAATATGTCCTCTATGCACTTCCATAATCATCACTCATGAGGGTGACATGATTTAAAACATTTGCTAATTAGCACTAAACAAATACAACCAGGGCTGATAGGAATGTTATTAGTTTTGCAGATATTCATCATCTGGGAAACACGAATGTCTCTACAAAATGCAGTCCAGTCCAGTGGGGAAAAAAACGCTTACTGCTAGGGAATTCCTTCCTCATTTTGATTGCACATTTTACAGTTGATTTATACAGTTGATTTTAATATCAAATTCTATGATTACATCCGTGTTTGCCGCATTGTGGAAATTATAGGGCCCCATGGATACTACATGCGTTGTGGGGGAGTTTCCTAATTCACCAGAGGTGAAATCATGTGGTGACATCTACCAGGTTGGACAAGATAAAAGACAGTGAACACCTTCCAGAACCCAAAGTTGTGGATTATCTGTGTATAGATCTCACCAAAAGCCATATGTAAAATATAGATTGTATGATTATTGATTTCAAAATGGACAATGCTGCCTGTTCGATTTATTAAGATTGCTGACTTTAAGAAACCATTAATAAGAGGTTGGTCAGATGGAAAACACCACTCTCTCTTTGTACTTCAACCTGACCGTGTTTATGAACATTGGACACTACCGTTATTTAGCCCTTGTGTTTTTCGTACTGCTTTATGGTTTTATTGTGTCTGCAAATTTTGTCATGATATTGATAATATTATTGGAGAGAACATTACATGAGCCCATGTATATTTTCATTGCATTTTTTATCTGTCAACTCTCTGTATGGTTCAACTGGTTTCTTCCCCAGATTTCTCGTGGACCTTCTGTCTGATACTCATGTGATTTCACGTCCTGCTTGTTTCACTCAGATCTATGTTATTTACACATATGCTTCATGTGAAATAACCATTCTGAGCATTATGGCATATGATAGGTATGTTGCTGTTTGTCATCCTTTGCACTATCACAGAAAAATGACCTTGAAAACTGTCTATATGTTGGTCTTTTTTGCTTGGGTCGGCCCTGTCTGTAACCTTACTGTAATCATTATTATGATTGTCAGGCTTCCTCTATGTGGCAACAATATACAGAAGATATACTGTGCCAGCTGGAATATTGTAAAATTATCATGTGTTACCACTGCTGTAAATAATATTGTTGCAATGTTAGGTGCCATAATTATGGCCTTCCTTCCCTTTGGTTTTATCTTGTACACTTACCTGAGAATTGTGGTTACTTGTTGGAAAAAGTCATCAGAGGTCAGAGGGAAAGTATTACAGAGTTGTGTTCCACATGTTATTTCATTTGTGATTTATTCCATCACATCTTTTATTGATACTGCCCTGAGCAGAGGAAATATTGAAGAGATAAATCCATTTGTGGCAGTAATTTTGTCACTAGAATTTGTCATCATTCCTCCATTTCTGAATCCTCTTGTGTATGGCCTTAAATTACCAGAAATAAGAAGGCAAATTTTCAAGATTTTATGCTTTAAACCCCAAACTAAAAAGATCTCCTGTCACACATTTCTTAGTGTACACTGATTATGTGAATGTTTTGTGTTATGACTAATCTTCTACAGTAAAGGGACAAAGCGATCCACATAGCCTACTGAATAATGTTTAAATAAAAGACAGAAGTATCTGGTGTCTTACACTACAATCACAACAGGCTAATTGAAACTGTCTCCTTAAATTTAGTTTGACTGCTGTCAACAATTGTGGTTGTAGACTTTATGGCACAGTCTGTGAGAGTGAAATGTGAGGGCGAGTTTGCAACTGTTACATGTTAGATGAATCAATAATGCATGTGTCTGAAAATCTTGTTATGACATCTGTTTTTTAGTCAAATACATTAAAAACTGTCAAAATAAATGCATTTTATTTTTTAAACATGATTTAACTGTACTTTTATATTGTATCATTATTCATTCTATGAATATAAATGGAAAAAACAGAATTACATTATTGAAGTAGGATGAGATTAGTTTGCAAAATACATTTTGCAGCAGTTGTCAAAAATATCCTACATTAAAATAGTGCTATATAGAATTAAAACATTTTGCTTTAAGCAAAATTTTGAAAATATTTATTATACGAATAAAAAATGACAGAGAAGACTCTTCAAAGGTCCCACAGATGGTGAAAGCTCCATTAAAGGACTATCACTCTTGTGAGATGAATTTTGAGGAATTATCAAAATATGTGGTGGTGATTTACCTGTTACAGATTTAGCCTATCACATAACTTGTTGATTTAAATATTAAATATATTAATATATTAATTTGCTGTATTAATCTAACCATAGCTTTTATAATTAAGGTTGTGATTACTATTGGTACTTATTTGTGCATTACTATGCCAGCATAGTGGTTGTTATTTAAATTAGTTAGCGTTTGTACAACCTAAGTACAGTGGGATACATGGGGAGCATCACTTTACTGTTTAGGGAAGGGGAAGGAAAGGTTGAGTGAGGCTAAGTGATTACCTCAACTGCGGTTTTTTTTTTTGTGAGTTTGAGAAGGGAACTCAGTTTACGAGAATATATACTGTACATTTCATAAACACTTTGAAAGCAGTACCAGAAATACTAATGTTAGTAAATAATCATGAAACAAAATGTATTGATTAAAGTGTGCTCATGGAATCTAAATGAATGCAAGCATCCAATTAAGAGGAAAAAGAACTTATCAGTTTTAAAAAGTTAAAGTTTCTAAAGCTTTACTTCTGGAGACTCATCTAAATAAGTCAGAAACATTAAACACAGAGAGTGGGTTGGTCAAGTTTACTCTGCCTCCTACAAAAGTGAGAGCAATGGGTTGGCAGCGCTTGTAAACTGAAACCTTCTGATACACGTTGATAAGTGTGATTTTGATGATCCAGAGTGGTGTTATGTGCTCCTACGGGGATATTTATTTGGAGATTATGTTTATGACTTTCAAAAAGGGAAGGCAAGTGGTCCAGATGGATTGCTAGTAGAGATCGGCTATATAAAATGTTAAAGAACATACATGTCCCTCTGCTGACTAAAATGTTTCAACAAGTAAAAAGTCTTCATTCTACAATTAGCTACAATAATAGTTATTCCAAAGGAAGATAAGGTCCAGCCTCATACCGGCATGTATGTCAAATCAAAACACAGATTCAAAAATATTAGCACAATTGTTAGCTCACAGATATAACAAACTAATTCCTAGACTTATCTCTCCTGATCAGACGGGATTTATACCTAAGAGACATGGTATATTTAAATTTAAATAAATAGAGGAGCTAGACAGGGGTGCCCTCTGTCACCACTGCTGTTTACTTTTGTTATCAATATTAATATCAATAGCAACTTTTTAAAAATAAAGTACATTTAGTAAAGTCACGTAGTAAAAGTACAGCAATAAAACATTAATTAGAATATAGAGTATATCATAGACTATATGATATATAATGACAATAAAATTGCCTATAAGTAACTATTAGAATAGTCTAAGCAGCTGAAAATAAACACTTCAATAAGCTTTTCTGTTAAGACAGAAACCCCTTCATTATTGCCCTGCTTTAAGGTGATAAAAGGCTGATTTTGTAATTGTCTTTATGTGGCTGATGAAATTTAGATCATTGTTCATAACTACAGTGTGAAACCAAAAATTGGCTTATTTAAAGTTTTAAGTTATATAAAACGTTTGATGACTTTTGTAATGTAATTATTTTAACCCAAACCATGATCTTGTCCTAAACCTATATAAGTAGTTTTGTCGCCCAAGTCTAACCAAACTGCCACCGTTTCACAACGTTAACCTCATGTTACATAGTGTGACATATGTAACGTACATAAGGTCCAGTACGCCTGTCGCTGGTACTTTCCAAAGGTCATGTCATTTTTGGGAGTTATTGTCAATCGACCTATTCGGTTGTTTGGATACAGGGAAATGCTGTTAAACATGAGCAGCATGGTGTGTGTAACATTAGCCCACAGAGGATATGTTGCTGCCAGCCAAGTTTAATGCCAGACAGCCATTCATGTCATTCTTTAAAAAAGAGACTGACTCCATGACAAAAGGGAAATGTAAATAATAGAAGTCATTACATATGGGAACATTTGCTATTCCACATTTAAAAGTGTTTCAATTAAAAAGAGGGACACTAATGTAAACTTACTTCCATGTAGCTCAACACACAGGTGTGCTTTGATTTTAACAATCAAAGCACACGGTGTGAAGGGCATTGTGTAGTTGCTTTTGGGGTGTGTCCAACTCCAATTTTGCTAATTTAACGGCGGAAAAAATGACGCATGGCTCAAAAGGTACTTTATCTGTGAATTAGTCATGGATGTGTCGTGTGTTAGAAATTAACTGAATTGCAGACTTGGGGTAAAGACAGAAGTGTGGATGTGATATAAAACCATCTCTGATCAAGAAGCCTAATGTTTTCAAATGTATGGGTCACATCTTTCTCCCTTCTAGAGTTTCCTTTATTTTGTGTTTTATTGATGTCTGAGTGTTTTCTGTAACAATTTACTTTCATGATTAGAGAGGGTGCTGTCAGTCATTTCAAACATTTCCATGGGCACAGTAAAGTCACAGCAAATATCGTGGAGTATTCAAGCAGCAAAATAAAAAACTCTAGATTTTATGTCACAGTGACCAGTGAAAGTGCAGATCTAGCTCTCCCGTTCATTTAGATAGGAACCTGGTCTTGTTAGTCGGAAATACCTGCCCGGAGCTGTTGCCAAGATGGTGGCCGAGTGGCATGGCTTGCCTAAAAGGACTTTGTCGAGACTGACCAATAGAGATGTGCTAACATCGTTTCAGCTCAACAGCAAGAGACTTTTGAATTTTGTGAGCAAAAGTTTTGGATTCCCTTTATAACCACAGATTTATTTTATTTTCAATAAAACATGTTTAAGAAATACATTTTTTTTGCAGTGTGGAAAGTTTAGCTCTCAAACTTGTTGTGTTTGATTGTACAATAAAGACACAAAAGTAACCACGTATTTTGCTTCTTCCAAAAATACCACATGGTTTATCTTGACAGACCAAACAGTTTACCTATGTTGATAACTTAGAATGATTAAAATAATTGTGTAATATAAATGTGCTTTACTCTTTTTGACTCTTTATTTGCTTTACAATCATGTTGAAAATAGAAGAGTGAAAAATTCACAAGAATGCAGTAAACAAAGTGTCTTGACATCCCCAGATTCCCCGCTTGATTTGTGTTCCCCAGGCATGGAGACACTGGCAAGGTGCCCCTTATTTTTCCATGCTGAAGGTGTCAACCCTAGTTGTGATACACAGTACATTACGTCATTGTTAAAAGTCAAATTAAAAGACTGTGAAAGCCACACAAACTGCCATGATGTGACATCTACGTTGAAATAGTTTTTGAGCTAAAAGTAACAAACTGAACTAGCAACAGAATGAATATTTTATCCCAATGAAATCTCCCAAGTTTCATTGTGATCATATTCAAATGAACATGTTACCTCATAATTCTCTGGAGTAGAAAAACTGTGATGACATGTCCAGAGACAGACAACATAAAATATTCCCAACTCCTCCCATTACCTACACTTGTAGATCTAAAAGCAAAATCCAGACGACACTTTGAGATCGATTCCTAGTTCGGTAAGTATAATAAAGCTACTGCAGGTATGACTAATATTATATGACATTATGTTTCAATGCTTATACTGAAGTTGGTTAGCATTTTATCTGCTTAAATTTTCCTCACAGATGCTGCAAACTGTCAAACCAGATCACTCATTTCTCAAGACAAGAATGAGAGTTTGTCCAACAACAAAGTCAAACATACTGAATTATTTGTCACTGATTTATTGTGAGTGGAATGGAAAACAGTACAATTTCCTTTTACTTTAACCTCACCATGTTCAGTGAATATTGGACAATACCGCTATCCAGCCTTTCTTTTTGCCTCCTGCTCTACAGCTTTATTGTCTTTGCTAATCTTGTCATAATACTGGTGATATCTCGAGAAAAAACACTACATGAGCCCATGTATATGTTCATTGCTTTGTTATCTATGAGCGCTCTGTATGGCTCCACTGGTTTCTTCCCCAGATTCCTCATGGACATTCTGTCTGATACCCATTTGATCTCACGTCCTGCTTGTTTCACTCAGATCTATATTATTTACACATATGCTTCCTGTGAAATGACCATTCTTGGTATTATGGCATATGATAGGTATGTTGCTGTGTGTCATTCTTTATACTACCACAGAAAGATGACTTTTAAAACTGTTTCAAAGCTGGCAGCATTTGCTTTGAGTTTTCCAGCTTTTGCTCTCATAGCACTCATTTCTTTGTCTGCGGGCTTCCTCTGTGTGGTAATGAGATTGAAAAAAGTGTTCTGTGCCAACTGGAATGTTGTAAAATTGTCATGTGTTACCACTTTTGCAAACAATGTTTTGGGGTTTTTTTTGACCATAACTACAGTTTTTCTCCCTCTTTTTTATGTCCTTTACACCTATTTGAAAATTATCCTTGTTTGCTGGAAACGCTCAGCAGAATTCAAAGGTAAAGTATTTCAGAGCTGTCTGCCACATGTTGTTTCATTTGTGAATTACTCCATCATAGGATTTTGTGATATTGCCTTGAGCCGATACAATCTTAAAGATATTAATCTATTTGTGGCTTTAATTCTGTCACTAGAGATTGTTATCATTCCTCCAGTTCTGAACCCTCTTGTTTATGGCCTTAAGTTACCAAAAATTAGAAAACACATTTTAAAGATGTTTTCACGATAAAAAATAATAATCAGTTAGAACCACACCACAGCATATTGTATGACACAGACTATGGTTACACAGTCTACAGAGACCAAGTGTGTTAATGCACATAAAAAGCATTTCACATTTTAATTGACTCACAAGAAATCTTAAGGAGCATAGAGACAAGACCTGATCAGAGTAAGTGATTAGCACATACAGCTTGTCACATGCTTTGTTTAATGCATTTAATTCTGAAAATGCAGACCACGGTTATGACACCATGACAAAAGATTTCACATGTTTGTAACATAAAAAATGAAATGTAACCAAGCTTTAGCAAATGTACAAAAAAAGATGTTATAAGCAATTAATAAATAAAGCTGTTGGATGTAATAGTTTGAAATAGTACAAAAATGCTATTCTGTTTTCATAAATTGGCTATAATGTGCACTGTTTTCCATTTCAAAATGGGCCTAATTAGAGATAGTTTTCAAGAAATGAAATTTACTGAATTGAGTCCTTTCCATCATTTGTTGTTAATTGTATTGTAATGAACTAATGTCAGTATTCTACAGATGCCTGTCTGAACGTTTGTATTTAATAATGAGGTAAGCGTTGATAAATAACAAAACAAAATTAATAATTTTAAATGAGTAATGTTGAGGGAAAAGGAAAATCAGCTACTGCATCATATATCATTTAATAATAGAATATGCTTCAATTCCTGCAAGTGATTGGATATTTTACTGAAGGAGAGAGGTGGATACTTATAATTATACCTAATCTCATCAAGTATGAATGTCTTGCTTTTTTAGACACATTTATACATTTTGGTGAAAAGATGATTTAATTCTTTAAAGAAATTGTAGCACTGCTTAGGGTGTTATTGTACTGGACTGTAGTTATAAAATTTGATTGGCTTGGTGGCAATTAAGTCATCCATGTATTCTTCCTATTACTAACTGCACCATGAAGTATAAAGGAACATCTGTTTCAACTTGAGCGTGTGAAATGGAAAATGTCACTGTAATGTTTCACTTGAATCTCACAATGTAAGTGAGCGTAGGGTCTTATTGCTTTCCAGCGTTTACACTGTGCTTCCTGTTAGTGATGTGTTTGTTGAGAATGAGCCAGCTTGTTTAAGTGAGTGATGGGATCTGGCTCCCCTCTGAGAGCTGATCACGCTTGTTTGGATCTGTCTGTTTTTTTCTGTTGCAGTGTGTCTTTATTTGGCCATCAGGCTTCCTTTGTGTGGCAACATTCCAGACTCAAGTAATGAAGTTAGTCTTCAGTAGATCATTTTCAAAATACCAACACATTGTATAGCACATGGCTGGAAGAAATGACAACATGTCTTACCTTTTTTTTATTGATGTGCATAATTGATTTGGGTCACATATTTAGTTCAGATTATCAATAATTCCTCTTTATCTGAAATATCCATGTCCCTTCATGTATACTGTGTATATTTCCATGAAGCCTTTAAACATTTTTTAAAAAAGTTTCTGTGAGTGGTCCTAAACCTTGTATTGGTTCCGCTAGTAGCTGTTCTCAAACAGCTGTTCATCAGCCTAACATTGGAATTTATTTTATCAATGCATACAAATACATTATATTTTTTACAAATTAATATTCCTAGTAAGTTGAGATAAGATCCATCTCAGTAAGTTTGTTTCTTTGTCAGGTTCTGTCCTCACTACTATAAATATAATATAACATATATATATATATATATATATATATATATATATATATATATGTATATATATATATATATATATATATATATATATATATGGCATTCATTATTAATGTTAAACACACAAATCCTGCAAAAGATCACTGCTGTCAAAATAAATATGTCCCATGCAATGAATAAGACACCATTAGAATAGTCTAGCCTGCTGCAAATAAACAACTGTATTAGGGCTGACCCTGAATAGTCGAAGATTCGATGCATCGATGGGCGGAGCCTGATTTGACTGTCAATCAGTGAAGTCAGTCGAAGCTGTCTGATTTTACATAGAACTACCAGTTTTCTCCCACTAACTTGATATACAGCCTATTACAATATACATTTCAATGTTCAATGCTGTAAATAAACATGCAAAAAGTATATATAACATAATAAAACATTCAATAAATGTTTTTAAAGTGCGTAAATAAATCCAAAATTGTAACCCTAACCCTGGGTCGTCAGTGCACATGTGTAGGCGTAGCGTGTATGTAGTGGTAGAAGAGGAACACTTGCTGGAGAGACAAGCATCAGCTTCACTGGTGCTGTGCCGAGTTGATCCGTACCTCGTGGGACTTTCGGATAATTTATTACCATTGATGATCCACACAAAGAATTTTATCATTTTTAAATAGCCGGCTACTTGAAACAGACCCGCAAGGAACTGCAACTACATGCAGTTAGTCGACAGCATGGAATGCATGCAAAACTTTGCAGAAGATCGGCGAATGACAGGCAAGAGACAAAGAGAAAGGGTCAACAATAAACCTCAGTTTAGCTGGAAATAGTGTAAGTTGAATGAATAAAGACTGCAGCTCTGCAGCTTCTCTAGATTAAAGTGAAGCTACCGTGTGTAAAGAGATAGACTGAATCTGACAACTGAAAATAGAAAATAATAGAAATAATTTCACCTGGGAAAGTTTGCTAAAAGAATTTCAATTACCTGGAGGTCGACATGTGTACATGTGAGACCTCTCCAAAGGTTATTCAGGAGGCTGGCAATTAACCAGGGGACCAGGACTAGTGATGGCAAGTTTGTCTCTTTTGACAGACTCGAATCTTCAAATCTCGTTCATTAAAATGAACTAATCTTTTTTTTTTTTTGTTTCATATAAAGGCTCATGTATATAATTACTATATTTATCTCTAAAGTGTTCATTCATACAGTAGCCTAACGTCCCTATCCATGAGTAAAATATTAATATCAGATTTGCGTATATTGAAGTAATAATCTTGACACTATATGAATAAACACACTCTTATTAAAATTCAACCAATTTAATAATAATCTGGATCAAGCCACCAAGTTCTTAAAAGAACTCCAGCACAGAGAGGAACAAAGAAATATTAACACATTATATAAATGCAGCAGTTTGCCAGGTCTGGACACAGAATGGGTCACATCAGGTCCTGATTCTGCAGACAGAGAGAAAGAAACATCAGCACATCGGCTCTCAAACACTGCCAGGTTGTTCACCAATCAGGAGCTGTGACGCAACAGCACGGCTCTGTTGATAAATAAAAAAGTAAAGCGTTGCGTTCTCTGGTGGACCTGGATCAGCTGTTAGCTGTAACACATCACAGGGCTAGCGCTAACGTTGCTATGTGGCTGTGTTTTAACATTTTAAAGACCGGGTCTGTTTGTTTTGGAGAGGAGACTACATTACGGGGGTAATTTGGCTCCCGGTAGAACCCTGTCAGGGGTCTGAAGTGGACCAGACCCAGAACAACTCTCATCAGCTGTTAGCTGTAAACATTAGCAGGACTAAAGTTACGGTATGGCTGTGTTAAAATTATAACTTAAAGGGCAACATCACTACGCTGTAACAACGTTATGCTTTATTAAATGTCATTAACAAAATAGCTATATAATGTCAGTCCAGTGGCTTTTACCTGACAGCCGACCTGCCTCTCATTCTCCGGCGCCATCAGTCACTCAGCCTGCCGAATGAACGAAAGACTGAGGAGGAGCCATATGAGCGGTGAACGAGTAGTTCATTCCTGCTCCACAGTAGGAGCTGTCACGTGACAAACGAACAACTCAAAAAGACCCACAGTTGAGGGTCGTGAACTAATCAATACTGTTTCCTGTGCTGATGGAGCCCATGCAGCTGCCATGTGACGGCGTGAAAATGAACGAATTGCTCACTGGAGACAACCCGTTTCTCCGAAGTCATACAAATGATTAGTTCTTATGAGCGAAACATCCATTGAACAACACAACACTAACCAGGACCCGGCAACAGGACGGCGGGATAGAAGACTGGCATCAGGACTGGAATTCCGTAATAGTGCTTCTGAACAGGAAGCCTGTAGCAGGAGCAGCAGGGCTGGAGACAGGCGAAGGATCGGCCTATTGGAGGTCGGCGTCGGGCTGGGCTTGATGTGAAAACTGACAGTAAATATTGTTGAAATATTAATTAATTTGACAGTCAATTGTTGACTAAAACATATGTTGATACAACTATACATTTTGGCACTGAATGATAGCGCAATTTAGTCGTTATGATGTTTTGGACCTTTGCTTTAGGAAATTTTCTCAAACTGGACCTCTTTGAATTCTTAATTGAATACCCAGGGGTAGACTGACACTCTGCCATACAGTTTTCCTCAACAGTCACCCCACTAAACAGTGCCGTCAACACCACCACAACTTCGTGTTGAATGGCGTGGACCTGTGGGAGGCGTCTCTACCCGCCTGTGCATAAGCTTGATACATGCATTCATAAAGCCAGCAAGCCAGATGCTTCTTGGACAGGGCTTTACTGGCTGCACTATCACTGAAACACACAAGCGGCTGATCCGATGCCGGATGGAGACCATGCATTCTACATAGTATGCCAACAAACAAGACATCAGGACCAGCAGGACCTGAATGGTGCAGAGGAGCCAACCATGTTATCTACTTTATATTGAAATATTACATTCTGCCATATAAAGCAGGCCGTCTGCTGCATTTTATCACCTTCACATCCTGATTTACCAAATTTAAATAATTTGTTTTTACTTTGCTTTTGCATATTCAATAGTGGGGGAAAAAGTTGAATAAAAAAACAAAACAAAATTAATAATGTTGACTGAATAATGTTAAAGGAAAAAGGAGAATCAGGGAAATTTTGTGAGAAACAGGCTGTAATTCTTGCAGTCCATTCGATATTTTACATCCCAAAGGAGAGAGTGATGAATAGATTCGTAATCATAACATTTCTCATCAGGTATGATTGAAAACATTATGACGAAAGGATGTGGCTGAAAAATTATTTGCTAGGCAATTATACCCACACTTTGTGTGTTATTCCACTGGGTCTTTGTATGTCTTGGTAGCAATTAATTCAGCCAATCTCCGATTTCCAATGTTTTCTTCCTATACCAAAAACTATAAATATTTTTGACTCTTCTAACAGACTCACAATCAGGGATCTGGTCAGCACCATGTGTTGAAAGCTTTCATGAAGGTGGCAAGTTTAATATATAACTAAAAAGGCTGTTGTAATTACACATTTAGCAAGTTGTCTTCCATTTCACAGCTCTGAGGATCTCAATATTAGAGATTATTTTACGATTTCTATGAACAATCCTGCAAGATATCATTATAAGAAAGAATCTCTGTTTCAGCCTGACTGTGTGAAATGGAAAATGCTTCTATAATGTTTCACTTTAACCTCACCATGTATGTGAACATAGGGTCTTATCGCTATCCAGCATTTGTTCTGTGCTTCCTGCTATTTGCTTTTATTGTCTGTGCTAATCTTGTTATAATACTGGTAATATCACGGGAGAAAACGCTGCATGAGCCCATGTACATTTTTATTGCATTTTTGTCTGTCAATGCTCTGTATGGTTCCACTGGCTTCTTCCCCAGATTCCTCATGGACCTTCTGTCCGATTCTCATTTAATCTCACGTCCTGCCTGTTTCACTCAGATCTACATTATTTACACATATGCTTTTAATGAAATGACCATCCTGGCCATTATGGCGTATGATAGATATGTTGCTGTATGTGATCCTTTACACTATCACAGCAAGGTGACCCCTAAGAAAGTCTGTATGTTGGCAGCCATTGCTTGGATCTTTCCGGCCTTTTCTATCGCACTGTGTCTTGGTTTAGTCGTTAGGCTTCCTTTGTGTGGCAATTCGATCCTAAAAGTATACTGTGCAATCTGGAATATTGCTAAACTGTCATGTGTTCCCACTTTTATCAACAATATTGTTGGCTTGCTTGTAACCACAATTACAGTAATTCTGCCCCTGATCTATGTCTTGTATACTTACTTTAGAATAGTGCTTGTGTGCAGAAAAAGCTCATCTGAATTTAAGAGCAAAGTGTTCCAAACCTGCTTACCTCATACTATTTCATTTGTCAGTTTTTCCATCAGTATATTTTGTGATATTGCCTTAAGTCGTTTTGATGTTGAAAAGCTAAACCCATTTTTTTCTGTAATTTTATCACTGGAGTTTGTAATGATACCTCCACTTCTGAACCCTCTTTTGTATGGTCTGAAATTACCAGAAATAAGAAGGCACATTTTCAGGACCTTGTTATGTTTAAAAACCCTTTCTTAAAACCTCTAAAATAATGACTTGAAAAGTGAAAAATTCTATATATATTCATATTATGTTACATATTATTATGTTACATATTATGTCTGTGTAAGGTTTTCTTTTAAAGCAAGGAACAGGTCTGTCTGCAGCTCTCCGATATAAGGTCTCACAAAACTGCATTGCTCTGTGTGCAGTTTGACAAAAAAATTTTAATCAAAGTTTGTAGGGCATCATAACTCGTAAATCTATGGCACAGTCTGCCCTCAAAATATACAGAAGCAAAATGCACTTGAGAAACTAAATTGTGCTGTTTGTTTTTCTGAATTAATGAGATAATTATCCCAGAACATACATTTTCATGGGGAAAAGGATTTTGCTCAATGTTTCTATTCTTATTATCTAATTATCTCAGAATTAAGAGACACATTATCATGGTAAAAAAAGTTTGCTGAATTAACGATATACCTCATAATCCCAACAGACACTTTCATTTAGCTCCTAAAAATAAAATTTACTGCTCAGTGTTAAATTTAGTCATAACATTTTGAGAGAATGCTGACATTTACATGGACACCAAGAAGTAAAACATTACTGCCACTATAAATGGAAATGTTTTTGTTGTATTTTTTTGGTAACTGTTGTATCCACTGTTTTGTAACCTCTCTTTGTTCCAATTCCATGGTTGTGACTTTCATTGCTAGCCTTAGTCACACCCTATCAGTAGTGTAAACTAGCTGTTTTGTTTTTGTTACATGCACGTTGCAGTTGAGTGAAGCCAGATAGAACAACCAATGTATAGCTCCTTTTTAATTAGCTGAATTGATTGAATTAGCTTCAAAGTGACTGTGAGTGACAGTGGGTTTGCTAACACTTCACTTCTGTAGTTTTTTTCACAAAGTGGGATATATTGTAGTTGTCAAACTTTGTTATGTCTTACATTGCACTTGCTGTTTTTTCAGTCCGAGTGATGTGATGTAAACACAGCCTAATAGAAAACTTTTGACTGTTCACTGAAACCTTCTCTGAATGGTGATTGTTATTAGGAATGGCATGATTGGATTTCTCCAAAGGCTACAGGGGTAATAGTGCAATTTATAGTTATCCATAATATTTGTTTTGAATTTTTAGACCTTCCAGAAAAATAAAAGCAAAAGCTAATAGCTTACAGGAGGAGCATATCAATAGCAAACTACTTTGCTACTACTCATTATTTTATTTCATGGGTTTAGGTTACAGGGGATTTAAAAAACAAACAAACAAAAACTTCCGGATTGGTCCGTCTACTTTCTAGTATTAGCCGTTAAAGGTTTAGTTTACACATCTTATGGCTACATTAGTGGTTCTGTCGTGTTCTTCATTGCATTTGGGGAGCACTTGCTAAATCCTTATTTTATTTTAAAGTGAAACATGTTTGAAAACATGGTTATGTTGGAATGAAATAAAAGTATTATCTAATATTTATTCTTTTAATACTGTACTTTCAGGCTAATTAGCTACCTTGCCCCAAATATGCAGTGATCAAATTCAAGACCCCTTGCAGGGTTCTTTTAAAAAAATCAAGATCAGCTGTGAAAGAATTTTTAATCAACACATGAACTTAATGTTAATTAGCCCGTAATTAACGTTCCACAGCTTATACAACCTGCTTGCAACAGTTGACATTGAAGTCAACAAAGTTGATGCTGACAGAGTTGACATGATCTGACTCCTAGTTTTGGCAGTCTCTAATATGACTGTTTTATGTTTATAAGTTTATAATTGTAACTGACATTTAAGTGCTGGTATTGCTGTCAATTTCCATAGTGCACTATATCCTCTGAAGTATATCATAGCCCTGTATAGACTACTGAACACGGATGAAAGATGGTTTTCTCCCTTATCAACAAGCCAACATAGCTGCATGTATTCTGTTAAGCTATTTGTCTGTTGGCAACAGTAAACATTTGGGAGGACTCAGTACTATCATGTTTGTATTTCACACAGAAAGTGGAAGATAGCTAACCTAGCTTGATAGTGTTACCACCGAATTCCACTAGATCTTGCATTCGGTTCATACGGCATGGTTATTTCAACACCTGCAGAATGATCAGCTTGCTTGCACCTCTCATTGGGGTCTAGCTACATTAGCAGACTGTTTTGTGATGTGGGCAAATAACCAGACTGAGAGTTCACAGCATTGGGTATTGGTGTTACCTCAGTACTCGTATGTGGGCAGAGTCACAGTGTAACGTATGGATTGATCAAATCACAAATGGGACGCAAAGCAGCAAAGAGCAACGACTATTGTCTGATTGCTGCACTACTCGTCTCTTTCTCTATCAGACTTTGT